>PVLA01003087.1:0-230491 GCA_004027455.1 Hydrochoerus hydrochaeris
CCTATTGTTTGGGATTGTCCCTGCCTGGCCCTGGGCCTGGGGCGTTTCCTGCTTGGGGCTGGGGGTTGCTGCCAGGGTTGGCAAATATATATTCCAGCTTCTAAAAAATAAAGGCGGATTCAGATTCACTCACAGACTGGTGTGCAGTGTTTTCTGTCTCTCAATCGCCGACTCCCTGACCACCTTTGGGAAACCCTAGTCCTGCCGCAGCTGGACTCCGGCAGTTGCATTCTATTTGCTGGTAACTTGTGGAGGATTTTTGTATCTATGTTCATTAGGGAGATTGACTTGTAGTTCTCTTTTGTGGTTGGTCTTTGTCTGGTTTTGAAATCAGGGTATTGCTAGCTTCTAGGAATGACTCTGGGAGTGCTGCTTCCATTTCAATTTCATTAAAGAGTTTGAGTATTGATGTTAGATCCTCATAGAAGTTCTTGTAGAATTCAGCAGTGAATTCATCAGGTCCTGGGCTTTCTTTAGTTGGCATGTGTTTATTACTTACTGCTCTAATTTCATTGACTTTTATTGGGTTATTCAGGTTTTCTAAGGCTTCTTGATTTAGTTTTGGTACTCCGTCTGTACATTTCTTCTGAGTTCTCCAATTTATTGGCATGCAGATTTGTGAAGTAGTTGATGATAATATTCTGGATTTTAGCAGTGTCTATTGTGATTTAACATTTCTTTCTCTCTCTCTCTCTCTCTCTCTCTCTCTCCTCTTTCTTTCTTTTTCTTTCCTTCTTTCTTTTTTCTCTTTTGTCTTTTTGAGGCCCCATTTCAATATGCAGTTCAGACTGGCTTTGAGCTCACTTTGTAGCCCAGGCTGGCCTCTAACTAACAGTGATCCTCCTGCCTCAGCCTCCTGAGTACTGGGATCACAGACATGCACCTCCATGCTCAGCTTTTCATCTCTGATTGTATTTGTTTTCATCTTCTTTTTCCCTTCTTTGACAATATTGGCTAAGGGTTTGCCTATTTTGTTTATTCTTTCAAAGAACCAGATCTTCACTTCATTGATTCTTTGTATTGTTTTTGTAGTCTCCATTTCACTGATTTCTTCTCTGATTTTTATAATTGTCATCCCCATACAAGCTCTAGATTTAGACTGTTTTTTTTCTAGGAGCCTGGGGTGCATCATTAGGATAATTATTTAGGCTCGTTATCTTTTTCTGATGTGGGTATTTATAGCGTATACACTACTATCTTATGACTACTTTCCTTGTGTCATGTAATTTCTGGCATGTTGTAATGGAATTCTCATTTACTTGAAGTAACTCTTTTCTGTATTTCTTCTGTGACCTACTAATTACAGTGTTTTGCTTACTTTCCATGCAGTTGCATAATTTTTGTGGTTTCTTTGGCCATTGAATGGATAAAGTTTATGCCTGAGAAGAACAGAATGGACTCAGATGTCTAGTAATGTTTCCTTTTCTAAAATCACAGTGAATCAGAAACCGAAGATGCAAAGGCAAAATACAAGCGATCTGTTAAAGTTACAGTGGCCAGCTAAATGAGTAATTGGTACAGCATTCTCAGGTGAGTGCCTGGACTGTGGCACTTGTGGTAAGGCTGAAGAATAGGAAATGAATCAAAATGATATTTTAAAATGAAAGAACATGGCAGTATGACTAAATGACTGTGGGAGTTATAGGTGAAGTCAGGGGAGGTCCAAAAACGTCCAGTTTTCAGGTGAAAATATGGTGAAAAGTAGTGTCATTATGAGACACAGTTTATAGCAAAAGGAAGCTTTCACTTGATAGCATTAGCTTAGTATTGAATAGCTGGAGGCAAAAGGACTAAAACATTTAAAGCTTTTATTGGTCATTTTGGAATATTGCTAAACATCACTATGACCAACATATTGGTCTATTGTGGACAGTAATTTTGAAGTCTATCTTCTTTTTCCAAGAATCAGAGATTTTGTCTGAAAATATCATGGGACTACCAAGTCTCACATTTTGCCCACGTGGAAACAAGACTAGTGAACAAAAATGATTAGCTCAAATATTCTCAGCTATAAAGTTGAGAAACTTGGACAAAATGACCTCCTGATTCTAACTTCTGTAAAATTATAAGTAGTCTTCCTCTAATTTTGGTCCTTTGGGATTCTTAGTAACTTTGTTTTATAAGCCTCTTCTATGATGAAATAGTGGAGGTTTAATACATTGGCCTTCCCTTAGAAGATAGCTAAAAATAAACATTATTTTCAGGTTTTGCGTGATAATCACATCTAAATATGCATTAGAACTGTGCTATTCTTCCAAAGATGTGCTACTCTGCTGACTTACAGTTGCATTTCAGCAGCATTCTTTAAATGCTGGTGAATAAAACACAAGGCCTTGTACATACTAGACAAATGCTTTGCTTCTGAGCTGTACTACCAGCCCACATATTTGGCCAGGAAAAGACTCTGTAAAGTAGCTTCTGCTACTACTTAGCAAAAGACAACTATGGATCCAGTATTGTGCAATACATTGGAAGCTTCACAAAACTTATTTTAAAAAAAACCTAGAGACATCTCTATTTTAGGCATTATTCTCACTTGGCAGGTGGACAAGCTGTACCTTAGACAGGTAAGATGTTTTGCAGAGCCTGATATGAATTAGATATTTTCATTTGGTTCATAAAATTAAAAGGTAGAAACAGACACACAGGAACTGAACATTGCCCTAAGAGCACAGGGCAACGAGAGACAGGGACAGGATCTGAACCTGATCATTCCAGTTGTGGATTCCATATTGTCAATCTCTATGCTCCACTGTCTCTCACAAATGAGTGTTAAGTGTTCATTAAACTTCTTCCTGGGGGCAATTTCTAGAGGATGCTTTATTGTTTTGAGTGGACCCTAAAAATAGTATTTGAACTTCTGGGGGAGTAGGGGAAAGTGGGAGCTGAGTGAGTCCCGGGTGAAAGCTGTGTGGAACTTGCAGAGTGGCCGGTGTTGGGGGGAAAGTGGGTGTCCTGAGAGCAGAAAGGGAGGCATTCAGAAGGGAAGTCAGGGCAGGTAGGGCTGGAAAGCGAGGCTGAGATCATTTGGCAGAGTGCTCTGATGTGCAGGAGGAAGTTTCTGACGAGCAGGGGGATATGCAGGACTGAAGAGCTGGCTTCTGTGAGTTACAGCCCACTCTGACTGGAGCAACCAAGACACAAAGGCAAAGTCAAGAGATTTGCCAGAGATTTTTTTTTTTTGCTAATTAGGTAGTCTTTACCTTTTATTCATTTTTGTAGCAATAACTCAACATTTTTCTTTCAAATAATGCCACTGCTTCTTTAGCATTCTTTTCCCACTTACTTGGTTTTTTGAGGCAGGGCTTGCTATGTAGTTCAGGCTGGCCTTGATCTCACAGGGTCTGCCTGTCTCAGCCTCCTAAGTGCAGGGTTTACAAGCATATGTCACCATGCCCAGCTTGTTCTCTCTGTTAAAAAAAATAATTCTTAAAGTGCATTCTTCTTACACTAGGGAGCAGAGACATTACGGTAGCTACTGTTAATATCCAATTGTCTTGTTGTGAAGTGCTGTGTTGCTTACATTGTTCTATTCTGATCTGCTTAGATCTGTCCTCTTCTGTTTTACCCTCTTTAAAATAAAAAAATAATAAAGTGCATTCTTCCCATTTACACTTCCAGAAGGTTATAGTATGGTTTTGGAAAAAAACAGGCTCAAAAATCCTGGAGTATTTTAGGGCCTCTTAGTAAGAGGTTATTCAGTAGAGTTCATCCTATTTCAGCCATTGAGTTTATTAAAGGTCATTTTACTCTTTGGGATTTGGAGAGGGTTGGGATTTCCCTTTGTGTGGGATGTGGCGCCATCTTCAGGTTTAATGTGGAACTGAGCTCTCCTTGGGTTAGATTCAAAGCAGACCTTAGCACAGCAGTTTCCAAACATTTAATGTTGAGAAATGAAGTCTTTTGAAACTACTATTACACGAAATTTTGATAAATAAACAAGATAAAAGCAATACTTTACTGCAACCTGTTTATTTTATGGAAGCAGAATTTTAATTTTTTATTGACTATTCAAACAATGAGACTTAACTAACATCCTTGAAAACCATAGCTATGAATGATGAGCTGTAATGTCGCTTTAACAATATTGTCTCTGGATTTTGTCCTGATTTCACAGTAGGAAGAAAAGTCCCAATTCACACCAATAGGAACGTTGAAATTATACTTTTAAATAAATAAGGTACCTGTATTTCCTGTGTATTTTTCAATTACAGTAATATGTTTCAAGAGACATCATTTATGCATAAAAATTTTGATGAAGTTTTCAATAAAATAAAACACAGAGATATATCAAGTAAATCTAAGGAAATTTAAAGTAGATTTGGCAATATTAAACTGAGACAAAGAGAATTCATAGCAAAAATCAGTAACTTGGAAAAGCAGAGGCATATTTCATTGATGAAAATAACAATCCCACTAATATGAAGAAACTATTAGAAACACAAGCAAATATATTAATCATAGCATTTTTCATAATAACATAAACTGAAAATAAAGCTGTATATTTCTAAATAAAGAAATAGAAATAATAGTCAATATATGTTAGAATGTTAACAGTGACAATGCAGGAAACAGTATGATCAGATTTGCATTTAATGAAAATAAAAGATTCCAGACACAGTATCCGAAATTAAAACATTGGCGATATATATATATATATATATATATATATAGAGAGAGAGAGAGAGAGAGAGAGAGAGAGAGAATATTAAACTTTTCCAACAGTATAAAGAATTTAATCAATGGAAAGATACACTATGTACTTAAATAGGAATAATTAGTACAGCAAAAATTTCAATTATTCTCTTAATTATTCATAGGTTCCATACAATCATAATTAAAGCCCTTGTTAAAATTGAATTAAAGTTCTTAAAGAAGATTAAAAGACATGTGAAGAATTTTGAACAGAAGAATGATGAGTCAGAACTGGCCTCTCAACCAGGCAAGTAAACTTCAATGAATATTTGCTCAAGAACTGAATAGAAAGCTAGATGATAGAAGATAGATACAAAGATAGATAGAATAATAGATAGAATTGTTAGAGGAAGAATATAAAATATCAATAATAGTTATTTTGAGCAACAACTTTATGGAATTTTTAGGTGACTTTTTTCTTTTGTTGGGACACTTTCTGATCTTTCAAATTTTCTATGAAGTGTCAAAGAAATATTACAAAAACAAGAAAAAATATCAGTGGCATTCTTACAGGTAAACTTCACCTTAATGAAATTAGTGCTGACTGATTCTGTAGGATAAAGTAATAATATGAGATGACAATGGAACTTAAGACATGGAACTAAGAACTTTATTTTAGAATCAAGCATTTAAATGATTTCCTTTATCCAAGTTCATAT
This sequence comes from Hydrochoerus hydrochaeris, assembly GCA_004027455.1. NCBI lineage: Eukaryota > Metazoa > Chordata > Mammalia > Rodentia > Hydrochaeridae > Hydrochoerus > Hydrochoerus hydrochaeris. Next base: position 5,355 of record PVLA01003087.1, read on the forward strand.
AAGAAGTTCTTGCTAAAACAACAGATAACAAGGTTGTTTCTTATAGTCCAGCTCATTACAATAAAATCTACTGCTGGCTTATAGTTAGCCACTGGTCCTTGGATATTTTTAGGTCCCAGAGAAAATCATCCACTCTTCTGAGAATAAAGTGAAGTCACGCAATTTACATTGCTTAAGAATAACTGCTTTGTAATGTAAGCGCGACGGACGTGAAACAGTTAATAGAGAGCCCAGTAATGCCTTTCATGTTACTTTTGCTGTGGGGATATTTGCCCTAATAGTCAGGAAGTGCCCAGAATGAAGAATGACTAATGAGTGAACATGTTCCAGGAAGCCTTTAGCACTGGGGTAATTCTTTTTTCTTGTCTAAAATCATGCAGTTCTGACTACAAAACTTCATCCCACATAAGAGCAGTAGACATTCCAGCGCATTCACAGGAGACATTCTGTAGCCCTGTGAGGGAGTTAACACAATGGAGAAGTATCTCATGGGTGTTTGCTCTTGCCGTTGAGAATAAAAATTAGCAAAAACAAAGTACTAGAAATTGCATAACCAAACTCTGTGAAATGGAGATAGGAGACTCGCACACTTTAAGAGCAGAACTTTGTGCAGGTGCAGAGACACTGAGATGTACCAGCTCAATGAATACAATCCTGGGTGACTGGTGCAGGTAAGATGGAGACATGTGAGAAGCCACTACGGGCCAGAGAAATAATAAGAAAATAATGATGACAACCTAATTAGCATGTGCCTCCTGGCAAGAATTGTGCTGTGTGTTTCTTATGTGTATCAGTCCTTTTCAATGCTATACCACCAGCAGAATCATTTTAATTCAAGTCACTTCCTTAAGATGTATGTGAGAGTGTCTAGAACCCCTCAGTCCACTATTCAGGAAAGGAACATTGCCCTCCCTAGCATTTAATTAATCCCCATTGGCATTATGTTCCCTCCCAACCTCCTACCTTCTAATATGGGATGCATACAATTCCAATGTAATCTTCTCCTCCTCTAGCCTTGCAATGGAAATAGGAGGATTAGCTGCAGCAGCACTGTGTCTATGTGCTGGACCTTGTTGGGTTAATCAGACAACAAGGGTGCATGGACTCCGTGCCCACCAGGGACAGCCCTGCCTAAGCATGCCGCTCAACGTCCATACTGCTCCAATCCAACACACGTTATTTCTCTTCGGATTAACCATCAGTGGATCATCAATCTGCTCCTCACTAGATCAGGATTTAGACAGCCGCCTGGGTGTGCTCAGATTTGTCTATATCTTCTAAAAATATTGTTCGAGAATGTCTATATCCAGGGCTATTAGGTAGAAGTCTGGCTGAAACGGGCTCCAGCCAGAGATGCGATGTTTGCAAAGCACTTATGGAAGACTGAGAAAATGTCAAATCTCTAACACAAAGATTGCCGCGGAAATGCAGGGAGAAAAGGGCACTGAGGTTAATAAATATTATAGGAGGAAAATGATAAAGAAAACAAGTCACTGCTGGTCCTGGCTACACACAGGACTGGAGAGGGAGGTCCAGTCAGTACAGAGGATGTCAGTATTATCTCTTTCATTTTCTAGATTTTATACTTCTAGTACTGCAGCTAAGATTAAATCTGGTTGAATTTAGGATCAATTAAAATTCTCATTGAAAATCTATCTTTGCTGTCAAGCTTGTTTGTGGTACCAGGAGCATGATGGATATTTTTCCTGTGTTGTTTTGTTTGAGTTGGCCCCTCTTCCGGAGCTGCCACAATCTTTCTGGATCCTAATGCATTAGCTGTCTCAAGTATTAGCAATCTCTTCCACTCTCATACCATTTGCAAATGTGCACTGCAGAACCACTTGCTTTGAAAACATATATGCACATGTGCAGGGAAAGTTCAATAAATGTGGTTAGTTTTCACTTCTGGTATTCTATTGAGCTTTCTTGTATCCCTAATAAGGCAACCGTTGTCTTAATGACTTCATTAATCACTTCATGCTATTTGGAGCAAACATATGGACGTTAATGCAGAAGGTACTAGAATTTAAGCATTGAAGTCTGAAATTCAAACATAGTCTCTATAAAACTTGCTACTGACACAATCATGGGTCTCCAACATCCTGGGAAATAAAAATGAACTGGAGCTTGAGAAAAGGGAAGAGGAAGGTGGAAATTTATAAATGTGAGAAATACTAAGTCATACTTCCATATTCAAATGCAACTCAAATCAAGTTGTGTTCCCTTAACAGGGAGCAGTAGAGCAGGAATAAAGATTCTCCCTCATTAAAAGCACCTATAAGATTTTTGTGCTTGGGCAGCCTTATTCAAGTTCTTACTCACAGTGCACCCATGAGTTAGTATCATCTCTGTCCCAGAGCAGTAGACACCACAGTGTGTGCAAGGAGACAAACATACCACAAAGTGTAGGGAAGCTCTTAGTAAGCATTCAGAAATTTCAAGTGTTGGAGACAAAACAAAATTCTGGAGTCTCAGAATTCCAGTGCTTCTGATAAGAAGGAATAAATGTAACCCTCAACCTGCTAGATGTCAAATATGCTGAGCTCATGTAACCCAAAGCTGAAGAATGAATTAGAAGGAACAACGGAGGCTACAACCAGGAAGGATTTATTGAGAGAGATAGCCTCTGAAAGACAAGAGGAAACCCAGGAGTGGGTGCCTGTGGATGCCACTTCACAGAGGAAATTTTAGAGAGCAAAATCAAGAGGTGAGTACAAAATCATGAGATGGGTACAAAGTCATGAGGTGGTTACAACATGGACCAACATGGATTCAACTGTGATCAACCAATAAGAGTACAAGTACAGCTGCTTAGGTAATACTGATCCAATGGGGAAGCAGGTTATGTGCCAAGTGTACGTGGGAAGAACAAGGACCGTTTAAGGTAGGGATGGATGGGGAGGCTCTGATCACTCATTTGGTGGCTGATGTCCATCTAGACTTTATTGGACCAGGTGATACCAATTACAATGCATTGTTTATTCCTTGGGGAGGCATGCAGGCCTGGTCATCTCATCTTTATCTTGAGGTCTGTCCTTCAATAGATCCACCTCCAGCCGCAGTGAGTTCTTATCTTCTACACTGACTCCCTGGAGGGCTCATCCTTTCTGACTGCCTAGACTTATTTCTACCTAACTCAGCTGTCTACGTTAATTCCTAAACAGTTTATGAGAATTGATTGTATTATGCATGATGAAATCAACAGCTACTTCAAAGTAAAAGACACATTATGGTATCCATTGCTGATTTCCTATTTTCATGTTGTGAAATCCAGTAATGCTTTTATTCTTTGTTCAGAGCAGTTTTAGCCTGTTTTGTTTTGTTTAATTTCAACATCCATGAAGGTATGGACAGCTATTTTGAAGAGAACAAGAGACATTATGGCAGCCATTGTTGATTTTCCTATTGTCTGGTTTTGAAGGCCTGTAATGCCTTCATTATTCTGTTTTGAGCAATGTTATACTATTTTGTTTTGTATGAATTCATTGTGTGTGAAGATATAGTCAACCATTTAGAAGAAAACAAAAGACAGGATGGTAGCCACCGTAGATTTCCTGTTGTCTTGCTTCGAAATCTGTGTCACGTTGTTTTCTTCTGATCTGCTTTGTTCTGTTTTGTTTTACCCTCTTTAAAATAAAATTAAAAAATAATTCCATACTAAGTCCTGGCCTGCTCATTCAACACCAAGCAAGATCTATAAACTCAAAAACAGGTTTTATTCATACCTCAAGGTCTTTATGAAGCACTTCGCTGAGAACCAAGGAACCTGGATGCTAACGCTGACTAACTAGTTGCACACCTTCAAGAAAGCAGAAGTTCTGTGAAATAACAGTAGATCAAATGAAATGAAGGATTTCAAAACTTTAAAAAAACAGTTAAAGTTTTCAAAAATTCAAATACAGTAATATGAAAACTTGGTTAATAAATCAGTGATAAGTGCCTCAGACAAAGCAAATTGGTACCCAGAGGTATCTGAAAATTTAGCCACAGAAGCTCCTCTGAGAAACCCCTAAAACATCGGCACGCGTGGTCTCTTCTCGCTTTCCAGAATTCTATTCTGGCTTATGATAGAAGCAATCTAAACTATCTCAGATCCCACATTCTACAGCTATAGGAAGTTGAGGCTCAGTGACTGTACAATTGATGACTATTAGTTTTTTTTTTTTATTGGTACCAGGGATCGAACTCACAACTGACTGCTTGCAAGGCAGGCACATATGCCACTGAGCTAAATCCCCAGCTCCGATGACTATTAGTTTTAATCACAATTACTCCCATTGTTTGACATACCTACCATCAAAATTGAATTCACTGATAAGTGAATTGATTCTAACAGAGCTAAAGTGACAAACTTCAGTTTCCAATAGAAGTTCGATATGACAATATATAAATAGGGTGTAAAAAGTGCTAATGTCATTATCGTTATCAAATAGAGCAGGGCCACGAAAGAGGATCTGCTCAGTCTGTCTGAGGAAGAGAAGCTGCCCTTTGAGCTGAGACTCAAGAAATCAATAGCAGTTTGCTAGGGAAAAACTGGGAATAGATGTCAAGGCTGCAGACACAATTCCCACAATGACAAGGAGGCGCTGGAATCATGCAGCGGGGGAGACTGATTGGAGACAAGGCTGCAGATGTAGGGAGGCAGGGGTCTGATCGTGAAGACATCTGTGTTCCCCAGTAAGGAATTTAGACTTTTTTCCTAGTGGACTGACATCACTGCAATGTTTTAAACAGCAGTGAGAGATAATCCTCCTTTCAGCAACACTCAAAATTTCATCCTTCTTCATCCTTTGGTGCTCCTCGGCAGTATTACTGACCCTGAAAAGTCATTTCCTATACTTTATGTAAAAAGAACATATTTTCTCATCTCACTATAACTTACGTTCCATGAGAGGCGGAGACTTGCCAGTCTAGTTTACTATTCCATCTCCAGCACCTAGGAAAGTGCCCAGAACATAGCAAGTGCTTAATAAACACTTGTTGCATCAATAAACTAATAGAAAACTGAGTTCAAAGCTTGTGCTCCTAACAACCTTTGCAATACCGCTTTGACCATGCTTGCTTTGTGAATGACTTCTTGAAATGAATAGGAAATGTGTTGGAAACACAAGGCATCCAACAAATAAGGGGCTGAAATTTAAAAAAAAATTGCTAATATTCTAGAAGATTCCTTAGTGGCCTCAAAATGCCATTGCCACCCCACATGTAGTATCTCACTACTAGGGAGATAAGTAACAGAAAATCTACTCTATTTTCTTGGACTTACAGCAGGAAGAACTTACAACAGTTATGATGACTTGAAGGAATTTATTTTATTCATTAAATTTATGATCCCAATCTTCTAAGTAGAAAATACATTCCATATTTTCAATCAAAATACAGAATAATGAACCTAACCAGCTGGATGGAGATTTATATTATTTCTGTCAAGTTAGCTCTCCTGTTTCCTAAACTGTAAAATCAAAATTATAGTAGTCCACCTCTCGTAGAATAATGCACTTAGCACAGAGTTTGGTACACAGAAAATGCTCAGATTGCAATTATTATTGCTACTGGGGGCATTATTAACACAGTGAAGGTATCTAAGAGAAATGGCAATGGATCTTTGTGAAAGGAGCTCAATTTCCTTTTCATAAAAATCTCCCCTCCCTTTATGGCAGGTTCTAAGTACTAACTACAAAGTCCCCCAAGATTTGGTATATGCTTTTCCCAGAAATACCCTCAAACATCTCTTTCATTTGTCTTTTTCCCTGACTAATAAATCATTCACTACTAATTACTGATAATCATTTTCTGCTGCATAGTTTTATATTTGTTTATTATGTTCACAGCTGTCTTGCCTAGCAAGGATGGAAATCTATTATCTCATTATTATACCCATGTCTCCCCATCACAGTGCCTTTGCCTTCTATTTCATTTCTTCCAAAAGTATTTTTTGACAGGACAGAATTTTCCATTCCCTTCATCCCTTCTTTTCTTTTCACCACCCATCTTGTAAAGAAAAGGTTTTAAGTAGATAAAAAGAAACAGGAAGTTTGATAGGACACAAGCAAGATAATTCAACGATGAAACCTGAGTCTACTATAAAAATAGCCAGATATGTACTTGTCCTATGGAAGGATCACTCTGAAAAATCCATTTATTTATGCCAAAAATATTTATTTAGAATATTCCAGTTTGATACTTATGAGGATCTGATTGTGAGCAGAAACAAAATTCTTCTTCATAAGCAGATATTCTAGTAGGAAACATAGACAACGAATATGTATACATCATCACACAATGACAAGTTCTGAGGGAAATCAGAACAGCATAGAAGATACAACCTGTGCCAAACTTCCTACATTATACAGTCCACAAAATAAAACACTATAAACCTTTAGAAAACAGGATAGAAGAAAATACTCAGGATCTAGGGCTATGTGAAGTATTCTTACATATTATGCCAAAGCTATGATCCATAAAAGGGAAGAAATTCAAAAAATAGACTTCATTAAAAATTGGGAAAATAAAGTCTCTGAAGTCTCTGCAAAGAACACTTACAAGTATGAAAATACTAGCTACAGGTTGAGAAATTAATTGCAAACTATATATCTAAATATGATATATACCTAGAATATGTACAGAGCACTCAAAACTCAGTAGAAAGTAAAACTCATTTAGAAAATAGACAACTGCTCCATTGATCATCAGGTCTATTTCTTTGCTAGCACCATGCTGATTTTATCACTGTGGATTTGTAGTATAATTTCAAGTCAGGAATTGAGATGCCTCCTGCCTTGCCTTTGTTGCCCAGAATTGACTTTGCTATTCTAGGTTTCTTCTGTTTCCAAATGAATTTTAAGAGTGTTTTCTCTAGATCTGTAAGGTATGTTAATGGTATTTGGATTGCAATTGCATTAAATCTGTATAACAGTTTTGGGAGTATGCAGACACTATGGAAATCAATACGGAGATTCCTCAACAAACTAGGATTAGAGGTTCCATTTAACCCAGCTATTCCCCACCTGGGTATTTTCCCAAAAAATTTGAAAAGATCATGCCACAGTAATATATGTTCACCCATGTTTATAGCAGCAAATTTGTAATAGCTAAATCTTGGAAACAACCAAAGTGTCCATTAGTTGCACAGTGGATGAAAAAGATGTAGTACCTTTATACAATAGAATATTACTCAGCTATAAAAAGGATGATCTTGAGGCCTTTACAGATAAATGGAGGCAACTTGAGACTATCTTCATAAGTGAAATAAATAGGTCGCATATTTCTAAGTATCACATTGTCTCTCTAGTATAAAAATTATAAACACTGGAAGAGTAATAAGATCCAAAATACATACAGATATTATAAAAGTGAAAAGGAAGGAAAGTGCTCTAAAGGATGTAATTATATGAATGTTCAAGTGTGTAGGATAGATGATCATATTACTAAGTTTCTGTTCATTAAATCATTGAACAGAATGGTTTGCACTGTCAATGTCTGAGTGCTCACTTTTTATGCTGTGATTTTGTAAATTGAACAACTATTTCTAAGAGGACAACATGTAACTGAACAACTAGTAATTTCTTAAAGTTAATATTTTTCTTTGAAATTCTGTATTACTTCTACTCTTTTTTCTGTTTTGTCTTGTTGGGTCTTTTCTTTTTTAAAAAATAAATAAAAAATTTTAAAAAGAAAATAAACAGCTGGAAGGAGATGTCACTGCAGAAGATATACATATAATAAATATTAGCATGAAAGATGCTCATTATTAGAGAACTAAAATTTAAAAACTACAATGGGATATTACTGCGCACTTTCAAAATAGTTAAATTTAAAAATAGAAACAAATGCTCACAATGATGTGAGGAAATTACAGCATTCTTACATGACTGGCTAAGATATAAGGAAGTACAGCCATTATGAACAACAGTGTAGCAGTCTTTTACAAAACTAAAGGTACACTCAATGCATAACCCAGCAGTTGTACTCTTGATCACTTACCCAGGGAAATAAAAATTCACATCCACACAAAAATGTATATGAAAATGTTTTAGCATATTCATTTGTAACACCCCCAAACAGAAAATAAAACCCAACTGCTCTTAAATAGGTGAATTGCTAAAAAATGTAGTACATCTATACCATGGAATACTAAGCCATGAAAAGAAACAGACTATTGATACATTCACCTACTTGGATGGGCTGAGTGCAGAAGGCTGATCTTTAAATGTCACTAAGATACGATTTCATTCACATGTAATTTATGAAATGACAAAAGTATAGAGATGGTGAAGACATTAGTGATGGGGTGGGATGATAGGATATGAATATAAATAGTTAACAAGAGAAAAGTTGATCAGTTCTGTATCTTGACTGCAGTAGACATTATATAGACTTACCTGTGGTAAAGCTGTATAAAACCACACACACACACACACACACACGCACGCACACTTAAAACTGGTGAAATCTGAATAAGCTTCTTGGAATATAACAGTGTCGGTATCTTGGTTTGGGTAACAGACTATGCAGATGTTATCAAGGGGCCAAGCTGGGTGGAGGTTATATGAGACTTTTCATGTACAGTACTCTTTGCAATTTTTTGAGATTTATCACCATTTCAAATTAAAATAAAAATTAAGCAAGTTAGACCTTTATGTATTTCTGAAAAGATTTCCTTCCAAGATGAAACACCATAGAAAATATGAAGTTTATATTTTTGCTTTCTCATGTACAATAGAATGGTATGGTAGGAAGAATGACTGAACCAAGAGCGATAACTTCAAACTATTGTTTCATCTCTGTGATTTTTGTAGTTTCATCTCCTCTTTAGTTCAGCTTATTTCCTTCATCAATTACAGATCTGGATCCCCTCATCACATAGCTGCCTATGTGACCTAGGCCAGCCCAGTCACAGTGTGAATAACTCTGGGCACAAGGCATGATCCAATAAATGGCACATAATCCAAGTCAGAGCACTAAAAATCTGATGTCCAGCGTTAAATGAGACACAATGAGATTTTTATCTTTCCCCACTGGATTTCATAAAAAGAAAGTATGTCCCCCATTCCTGTAGGGAAAATGACCCCAAGTATTTGGAGGAAACTGAGAGAAAAAAATGTCAAGATGCAGACAGAAACTGGAATATTAACTGGAAAAAGAAGAACAAGACTAAGGAGAAAAAGATTCCAATTGCACCCTAAGCTCTGGATCCGCTAGATCCCGCTCTGTCCCTCCTCCCCAGGCATCTAAACCAATGAACTTTTCGGAATACATGCAGAATTGATATATTAATAACTAAAAGTTGTCTGAAAAACATGATTTCTTGGAGTATTATGTTCCTGATCTGTAAAATGAGAGAAGCTTGCCTTGAAATTTTGCAGCAATAATCAAAATAGGCAGCATACATTAATGTGTTTGTAGCACTATACAAATGTAAGGCACTGGTAACTATTGTTACAAGTGAAAGGAAATATAAAAAAAAATCCAGCCTGTTTCTTGGTAATTTTTCATAAGAATTGTATTCCAGCAGTTACAAAAGCAACGTTGAGAGTAAGAAACAAACACAAAATGTCATCATAAATGGAAAATAAACAGATTATTATGATTCATGTTCAATGAGTCATTAACTATTCAAGAAAAAGCAGAAACCAACATTCAAATTTATGCAAGAAATTTCTCCAAGTTTTAAAAATTGAAGAAAAGTTTAGTAATTTATATGGAAAAAATTTCCATGGTCGGGGTTTTTAAAATTGATTCCCACTTCTACTTTGACCAGAAACATCCTGTTTATGTTACTGTATGCTGCCACTTTATACACAATACAGCCCATGATGCTATAGCTCTTTCATTTATTTTACCTTCAAACTTCAACTGAGTGCAAAATGAATCCATGTTCCTAGATTGGAAAAAGCCCAGCCAGACCCTTGCACTGTTAATGAAATGTGAGTTGAAGCTGTACATCTACTTGTAACTGATAAAACCATGACACAGCTAGGATTCGGGGACACTGTGCCTAGCAGTGACAGACTAAAATGTTCTACAGGATACAGTAGGTGGGTACATTCATCCTCAGCAATCAAAAATCTATCTGAGTCCCTTAAATTTAATGCAGCCCAGACAAGTGGGTAGGTAGGTAGTCACCTTCAAATTACAGGGGATGTCTTCACTGGATGAGAGCAGGGAATCAGGAGCACCAAGATCCAGACAGGAGACACAGAGAGAATGGGTGTCAACTCCTCTGAGAGCCTCTGGAGTGTCTGGAATTGTAAAACTGCTAGCACCCACAATGAGGCTAAGTAATACTTGAACGTGTGACAGGAAAAGAAGCCAGTGAATAGGGTGGTTTCTTTACAGTCAACACTCTTGATAGGTTTACTTCTCAATCAAGTGGTTTATGCCCCTGAGCAATTGCCACTCTGTGACGAACAAAGTCTTTGTTACCGAGCTTCCCTTTTGACACTTCCCAGAATAGAAAGGAATGGGAATACATTTTTCTCCAGTCTCACACATTCACATTGAGCCAAGGTAAATCCCATCTTGCACAGCAGAGCCGAAGCAATGATCATAATGCTGACCACCATCAACTGCAGTCTCTTTTCTTCCCAAAGCAGTATAAATGGTGGTGGGACACACGAACTTATACTGCAGTACAAGCTGCCTTCTTTTTTGTTCTGCTTCTACCATCTGCTTAGCTGTGCAACCCATTCACATACCACTCACTATCTGTGTCCGATTTCCTACCTTCGGGTACCAGGACTCTGCCTGCTGCTGTTTCTTCCAATATCAGAACCTATGGGTTTCTCTTCCCTAAGGCAGGATAACAAATAGCAGAGTTCCCTGTTACAGTTTCTTTCTTCTAAGTCAAGAATTGAATTTAAATGCCCATTATTAAAAACAGTCCTTATGAGGCTGAGTATGTAGCTCAGTGGTGCAGTGCCTCCCTGGCAAGCACAAGGCCCTGAGTTATACTCCTAGTACAAACAAATAGTAAAAAAAAGATATTGTGGTATGATTTCAAATTGTAAAGCTATATTTCTGTCCATTTAACTAGACGTATATATTCATAGATCAATGTGTGCAATTACATGTACAAACAAGTATGTCCAAATCAATGTAATTATTTTTTTGTCAACATTGCAAGGCTAGAAACACCTGCAAAAATACTCAAGGAAGGAAAATCTTCACCAAGGAGACATTTCAATCTCACCAAATTTCAGTTACTGACACTTCAAAGGGAGCCTTTGGCCACTGCCCTTGTTTTACAGATTAGGATCCTGATGTATAATTCATTTCCCTCTTTGGCTGAAATGCAGAGAAATTCCTTGATAACCAGGCATTTTCAACAGAATAGTCAAATCAAGGTTCTAACCTCTTAAAGAGGAATATTTCTCAGTTCCAGTTGCATTTGTACCACTAAATTTCTGTGATCTTGGGGGAGTTTAGATCTTTCTTTACAGAATGAGAATCTTGAACAAAGCCATCTGCAGACCACTGGATATGCATGATGATCCCAGAAAAATATGACACCACAATCAAGAGATTTGGGAGAATACTGACTATTATATAACTCTTTTGAACTTTCTCCAGTGAACAATATATATATATATATATATATATATATATATATATATTCTAAAATATAACTGTAATAGGAAAAAAGAGACAGAATGTGAGGAAATTCAACACAAAGTTGGTTAAAAGAAAAGATAGCTGAAAGTCCACAATAGCCTACGTATTTGTGTTTGCACAGAGAACACTTCAATACATTATATATTACATATCATTTTGTGATATTCCACCACTTGCAAATTAAAGTATTCTTCAAACTAATCTAACACTTTTCAGTTTACAAAGCTTTCGAGGTCATATACATTGTGTTTAATATCACCATATTGATATGAAGAAAACATTGTCACTTTACAGATGAGAAAATTTTTACCATTAACAAGACCACTCGAAGCAAATCAGAGCCATTATCATATCCAATTGAGATTATGTTTTCACTTTGGAACAGATGTAGCTTTCATTTTAGCTCTAACTCCAGCCTCATAAACATGCACAATTTATCCTTCAAGACATGTGACTGCAAAATAGAACATCACTGTTTATCACTAACAAAGTGACCACATTCTGCCAAACAGCATGGTCACTGCCTCCTCACATGAGGCCATGGTAAGAAATCAAACTGCTTTGTTCAAATTCTTTATTTTTCATTCCTCCTCTAAATCCTTCCACTGCTCGTGAAGTCTATTCCAGAAGCAATTATATTTTAAATCATCTAATTTTCAATGGTATGCATTATTCAAAAAGTGATAACATTTTTCATCTGTTGCTTCATGAATTCTGTTGCTTTTTATGTTGCAAATAAAGGTGGAACAATTAAAGTTTGAAACTGCCCACAGACTTAACAACGATAACTTATCAAATAATTACAAAACACAATCACAAAGGAAGCCTTATTGTACTATAAGCAAAAAGTAAAGTATGTGCATTATTTTAATAGAGAGGGAACAGTTTTGCTTTAATTCCCAATCTCAGAGAAATAAGTAATAACAATAGTTATATAAATATGGTTACAACAGTAACCATTGCTGAATATTTATGTGTCATGCACTGACCTGAGTGATATATATATATATATATACATATATATATATATATATGTATATATATATCTGTAAATATATATAAATATCAGATATAAATATATATCTGTAAATATATATATATATCACTTCATTCTCACAACCACTCATAATGTCTGTATTACTATTTATATTTAACAATGAAGAAGATAAAAATTAATGCTCAGAAAAGCAAAGTGAATTACTCAAACTCATGCAGCTAGCAAGGGGTAGAACCAGAAGAAAGGCAATCATGCTTCTCTTAGCATGTACAATGTGCTATTTATAATCTATCTCTTTTCCATGTATACATATTTTAAAATAAAATTCTCATGGTAAAAGAAAGCAATATGACTAGAGCAATATGACCTTGGTTAACACAAAAGATGCTGCAAGTCCAAAATGGCCTGTGTATTTGTGTTTGCAAAGGTCACACCTCAACACATAGCACTGGATTCTTACTCCAGGCCAGTTCTTACCATCTGAAAGCATCCAGCACCCTGAGTTTGGTTTCACTTCCAATCAGATATTTTCAACAGCCTTTTTAAATGCCATACACTCTTCACTTGCCTGCCCCTAATGACATGAAATTCATTCTCTCAGAAGGCAAAACCTTCCACTTTTGAAAAGCTTTACATTATTCGACTGCAAACTAGCCAAAATTGCACTTTTTTAAAAACTAGTCATCACTGACACTGTCAATGGCGTAGTCTAACACTTGACTCTTCTATCACGACCAACCTGTAGATGGTTACACATCCTCTGGTTTAGTATCTAAGCCGTTTTAACCTCTCCAAGCTGAAAGCAGTCTTCTTCACCCAGTCCACTCTTCTTTGGGAGCATCATAATTTGGCCCTGATCTCATTCTATTTGAATACAATGTGCCTCACATGTTTGAGTAGGTAAAACATGACTTAGGCTACTCACTCTGTGACCTAGATATTGTAGTGCTAGTAACACAAAGATTGTGTTCCCTTCTGAGTTTTTATCCAGCTTTTGGCTAACATAAGAAATTTTTTAATCACATAAACAGCTTATAATCCAGCTCTTCTGTATCTTGTGACATTTTAAAAATTAAATTCTAGAATTTTTGTATCCACATAAAGCAACATGATAATTGAGTAAATTCATTTGCAGATTACCTGGCACAGACACACCAAGCCAGACAGCTATTCAATACCAAACTACTCTCACAAAAGCAAAGGAAACTAGAAGAGACCATAGTTCAGGTTCTAGCATAAAGATAAGAAAGATGTATTGAAGGCGGGAAACTCTAAGTCTATCCTAAGACTGCTTTCAGTCAAGCTCTCACAGGTGATAGAGGAAGAGAAAATTCTCAATGTGGCAAGGGAAAAGAATAGATGATATATAGACTCCAAATTCCTTTAACAACAGAATTTTCTGCAGAAACCTATAGGCCAGGAGAGAATGACACAGGATTTGCAGAGTTATGAAGAAAAATAAAATCCTGTTACCTGAGAAAACTGCACCTATCCAAGATGTTCTTTAGAAAAAAAAGTCACATATATCAAGACATTCCAAGACTAACATAAGCCAAGAGAATATATCTCCACTAGAAAAGAAATGTTAAAGATATTTTGACTGAAAGAAGGAGATGTTAATGATCAAGAGGGCAATATAGGAAAGTATGAAATGTAGTGATAAGAGTAATTATACAGAAAAATCAGAGTGCTCTAACATCGTAAGCACAGTACCCAAGCTACTAGTCTTTAGAAAGACTAAAAAACAATTGAAAAGCATAACTACATTAATATGTTAAAACATAGGCAATACAGAAAGGTATAAAGTGAAATACATCTTCTTAATTTAAGCATCCACTTGTCATTAGTCATTCTCCAAATACTCCCCCTCATGTGGAACTCACCTATTCCATAATTCTTGCCATTTTTTAAATTTAGAAACAGAACAAAAATTGTAATCAACTGGCTTATCAAGAGAAACACAGGCGGTGATGACAGCTATGGAGGTGAAATGCAATTGGATGCCTGTGGTGCTTTGGTGTTTCACTAGCATTGCAGATCTAGGGCTAGTGGCCTCAGCATAGGCTCAGGATAGTGATATCCAGTGTGACATCTAGGAGGGATCTTCTTCTGAGGGTTGCAGCTGTTGTTGATTCCCTATGGTCTTGTTTTGGAAGTCCTACATCGTTTCCATTGCTCGTTTGTGTTGGGTTTTATTCTCTTTTGTTTTGTTTATGTCAAATCTGATGACAGGAGCAACTATTTCAAAGATAGCAAGATATATTGTGGTAGCAATTTTGGATTTACTATTGGCTTGTTTTGAAGCCCTTTATCACATTCATTGTTATGTATTTGTTTCTATTAAGTTCTGTTCTGTTTGATTTTTCACTATATCCAAAGTTATCTGAAGCTATTTTGAAGACATCAGAAGGCATTATGGTAACTTGTTGATTTCATAATGTTTTGAAGTCCTGTATCTTTTACATTGGTTTGTTTTGATTGGTTTTGATTCTATTTTATCTTCTTTAAAATAAAAAAGGACAAAAATGATACAGAATTTCAAAAAAATAGGAAATTAACACTAGCTAATAGGTTGCATATTTTTGTCTTGAAAGTAGTTGTTCAGATTGCCAGATTTAGACATAAAAAATTATCAATCATACAATGAGAGCACAAACTGTTCTTTTGATGAACTAACAGAGATTAGTAGTATAGTCTTCATGATATATATGCATACATATGTATATATATAAACTTTCACCTTCCTTCTTACGAGCCATGTCTAAAGTCCTATTTCATAAGTGTCTTTATTCATGCAATTGTGGCTTCCTCAGTGTCTTTGGATTGATTCAAAATACTTACTTTCATGCTCACTTTCGCTTTAAGGAAGAGCCAAAGTCGCCCCATACCAGCTCCAGTAAATAAGCTGAGTGATGACATACTGTATCCTTTTTAGGAGCTTGCCTTTCTGTTGGATGGCACTCAACAGCGACATTCATTGCATTTTTTAGCATAACTCATAAGGACACTCATAAAACTGCTATATGGAACTGCTTCAGGAAGTAGCAAGCACAATGGGATAAGTGTGTTTTAATTGAGGGAGTGTATTTCGAGAGAGAATATGGTCATGTGACATTTTAGTACTAAAATTTTTAAAACTCTAAACATTCATTTTATTTTTCAAACACTCTAAACACTCATTGTATGTTTCTTATAAGCACCTTGCATGTTGCTTATAAGAAACTTCACTTCTAAGGACACACATAGACTCAAGTGCAGGAATAAAAGAAGATATTCCACACAAAGGAAATCCAAAAGGAAGCAAGATTATCCATATTTTATGAGAAAAACTAGACCTTAAATTGAAAGCAATGGAATGTTCTTGGTATCTTTTATTGCCTCCATCAGATGCCAACCTTTGCTCTCATACAACTCCTATGAAAAGACGGACATGCTTGCTCACGTCTGTTCAGCATACGGGGGCCCACGGGACTACACCAGGGCAGGCACTGCAGTGCGCTGGAAAGTAGGTGTGCAAACTGCAACCCCTGCCTCCACGAGACTTGTGATGCATTGGGAGCAAAGCACGATTCACTGAGTGTGAAGCGTGGAAGGGACAGATGATGTTTAAAGACTGTGAAGGATGAAAGAGGATGCTTATGTTTGGAGACTACAAGACTAGAGGCCAGGGTACACACAAAAAGAGCATCAGTATACAAAACAGGAAACAGAGAAAGGGTGGGTAAGTGTCTTCAAAGCCAGCTCAGAAAGTATTAAAATGGTCCTTTAATTAAGCCAGAATAATATGACCTTAAGAGAATAATATGCCTGTATGTATTTTACCACAAATCTGTGGTTGTCACATGAAGAAAATTGTGAAGAAAAAACAGATGAGAAAATCTAGGGCCAAGGCTACTGTAATAGTGCAGGCAGTAGCTGAGAAGGGAAGAAATGAGGGAAACAGCAATGAGAACTGAAAGAAGGACGCTTTGGATATTTATGGGAAGTGGAATAACTAGAAGATTTCTATTTGGGGTGACTGAGTTGATGTTGGAAGCAGATCAACTTTGGAGGGGAACATGGTAGAAATAATGAGTGCATTTCATTTGTGGATATAATGAGTTTGAGATGCCTATGAATATTGGGGCAGAAATATACAATAAAGAGCTTAAAGCAGACTCAACTTCAGGGCAGAAGAACATCAAAATATTTGAATAGTGGATTTATTTGACTAGTTATGTCAGATCCAAAGTGAATTTGCTGCCTGGAATATAGTAACACTTGAGTGCAGTGGTTTCCCAGTGCTGCAACCTTGAAGCCAGAAATTAGAATGCAAGATTTTTTTAGAAAAGGATCAGCATTTGGAGAAGGGACAGGAAGAAATGAGGGCTAAACAGAGGTAGAGATCGACTTGTGGTGCAATCCCAAAGAAGGTGTAGTTAATACAACCTGAAGAGCCCTGAAAAGTGATTCCAAGGTGGACTGGGCTGGGCTTTGCATCTCTGAGTTGATCATTCAGTAGATGAAGCTTGCCCCTAAAAATAGTAGGACTTTGGCAAGGTAGTTTTCTTCAGCAGAAACAGTCCTCTGAGATTGCTGACATAAGAGGATTATTGTCAACCGCATCTCAGCAGCAGGAGAAATAAGCCCCATTCTGAGGAGACATCTGGCGATGAATCAGTGTCTACCACATGTGCCAAAGTTATCAAGATGAAATATAACATGGGTTAATATGAAGACCTGCACTTGGTCACCCAAATACAGTTGTATCAGTGCAGATGAGACTGAACACTTGTGAATATCACGATGTGCTTTTAACTCACTGTAAGATCAACACAAGTACTCGTGTGGCTCTGTTTGTAAAAAATAAAAATAAAAATAATTTGATCTTAGGCTTTATCAGTAAAATGGTAGCATCCAGAACTCAGGCAGCAAGAGTGATGCTCCAGTCTATCACTAATCAAATCTCACATAGAGAGGCATTTTCAGTTTGGGTAACTACCTCAAGGTAACTATTACCAAGCCAGATCAACAAGACTGGGACAGAATAATGAGCGACTTGAAACTCTACTGTGTAAAAATTGATTAAAAGGTAGCACTAGAAATTCCATATGAGCAAGAGCTATGTCTTCAAAATTTGGAGGACTGCTATATGGAAATGGAATTATGTGTGCTATGTAAAGCCAGAGGTAGATACTGTGGTCCCAAACAGACTTTGCCACACCATAAGGAGGCATTTTCTACTGATGTGAGTCACCCAACAGTGGACTAAGAAGCCCGAGGAGAAGGATGTGTTTCTTTCACTAAAATTCTCTTAGATAAAGGAAGGAAGTGGCAAGGAAAAAAAACAGCATTTCATCAGGAGTCATACATGAGGTCTCCACGATACACTGCAGGCCTCTGATTTGCAGACCCCTGTCATTTCCTTAGTGATTTTTTTTGCAGGTTTATGGATCAATTGCAGGATCTTACACATACCAGGCAAGCACTCTAGCACTGAACTACACCCCCAGCCCTGCTGAGTGATTTTTAAAAAGTAATAATTAAGATCCTTGGTATTCAGAACTTGGTAAATTAAAAATATCTTTCCACCTCCTCCCCTCTGTTTACCATCTATTTCCCCAAATCTGTATTCTCAGTGATATGGAATGATTTGTTCACACCAAATGAGTTACTTAGTAGGAGGAAATTAAATTCGTTTAATCAAATCTATGTTAATGTCATTCTGAAATAAAAGTTGCATGTCTTCAGAAATAGCACATGTCACAACACCCTTTGCATTAGAACAGATTTGTTGAACAAACATGGTAACTAGGCATCGACAAGAACGAAAGGAAGCGGACTAATACATCCAGAAGCATTAGCAATAAGGAAGGGTGGCCAAGCTGCGTACGCAGAGCATATGAGAAGCTTAGCATGGCAATGACAAAGCCACTCCTTCCGGAATGCAGTCCTCCAACCCTCAGTTATCCAACACCATGGCCATATTTCAACCACAGCCATGTGGCTACTTAAACTACACTAAATCAAAATTAAAATGTAGTCCTTCAGTCAAGTAACCACATTTTAAGTGATCAGTAGCTACATGCCACTGGTGAATCCTGTTTTGCATTACAGATACCACATATTTATTTGCATCATTCCAGAAATTCGCTTTGGATACCACTGTCCTAATTCTTTCCTCTGAGTTAACATAATTATGCAAATATCTCTCTTTCCTTTTCTTATGGAGAGGGTAAGAGGGTAAAATTATCGCTGTGTAGAAATAGAATACATTTGCAATGACATCTCTGTAGACCAACCCCTGGTACAGAGTTCCCCTTCTTCCAGTGTTATCTAAGGACTGCTTTCTAGTGGACTGAAGAATAATCAGTCTCCATGTTTATCAAATGGTTCAGTCTGACATAAAACTGTAGATTTCTAACCAATTGTGTATTAGTTTCATGTAACTGAATATAGCACTGAACACAAATAGCACTGAAAAGAACTTAAGAATACTCTTTTACCAGCAGCAGATTTCTTCCTTCCCCAGCTACTCACATTTGCTGTGAGTTTATAAAGGAAACCCAGCATTGCAAGAATGGAACAAAAACAAAACACTTGCAACATTGCTTGCTTTCCTTATATAACATCTAGAAGCTAAAGACAATTTTAGTACTTTGCTAAAATACAAATGCACATGATAAGCACAGATTATAACCTATGGGTCTTATAAGAAAACACAGTTTAATAAATAAAAAACACATGTATCAAAGGGAAAGAATAACCGAGGAGAGATTTACATATTTTCATACATAATACCAACATTTCCAAATTTCAAACCCAGGGGAAAAAATAGCGTGATTTGGTGGTGACTGGTAGTGTCTGCAAACAAAATAATTCTCTTTTATTTCCTGTTAAGTAATAGACTAACATGTCAATGTCCAGGCCTGAAGGTAGTAGAGGGATTAAAGCAAGAGAACCATTCCTTGGACTGAAATTTAATTCAGAGGGTCTAATCCCAACCGAAAAGCAAAGGTCTGAAATGCTCAAGCTTGCTAACACAAGCTTTTCTAGTAAGCCAAATGAGTATAGCAAATTCAACATGCAAGCTTAAGAAAGCCAGATAATAGAGGTCAAACCAAATAAGCCAAGCCAGTTAGTCCTTCCCCAGGATCATGCAGGTAACTCAAAAGACTTAGCTTTAATGAAGCCATTACAGCAGACAGAGTGGAAAAAGCAAACAACAGGCTAAGACAGAGACAAGGGAGTCTCAGGAGATAGGAGCTGGGTGTTCTCTCTGCTGAGTGGCAGAAAATTGTTATAGTGTGGGAACTAACCATTCTGGAGTTAATGTTAAGGTGAAGAGTGGAGACTGAAGCAGGGAATGTACAAAATAACCTATCCTCACACATCTCCCAGTGCAGGGCCAGTGTGATCCAGAGACTGGCTGCACAAGGCAAGCTGAGCATCAGCAAAAAGGCCAAGGTGGGCAAGGTAGGACGCATTTCTCAGGAAAGAGGTCCCAGAAACACCAGATCATGCCTACAAATGACCAAGCCTTGAAAAGTAGGCTGTTTTATTCATGGCTTTCATGACCTAAATGTTTACCAGCAAAAGCAAATACAGGGGAACAAGAGGTAGAACTGTATAGACCTCTAAGGCTGGTTTTGGGAAAAGTGGGAAATAATTCTCTTTGTTGTTGTTGTTGTTGCTGCTGCTGTATTGAGGGTTAAAACCAGAGCTTTTGCACTGAGCTACATCCTCAGCCCTTTTATAAAAAAATTGAAAAATGGTCCTTGCTAAGTTGCAAAGTTGCCCAGGCTGGATTTAAACTTGCCACTCTCCTTCCTCCCCTTCTGGAGCACTGGAATTGTAGACATGTGCCACTATGCACAGCTGGGAAACTACTTTCCACAACTTCACAGTTGGACAACATGAAGAGGCAGAAAGCTATTGGAGTCACTGCAGTTCCATTAATGTCTGCCTCAACTCAGCCATAATCATATCTAGCCCAGCCTGAGCATCTTCATTTTTATTGGTTTTTATTCCAAGCATAAACATGGTTATCAAGTAGGGGTGGCAAGAAACACAGAAAAACAGGTAGCAAATTGAACATAGTATCCTGTTGTTTCCTGGATGATTTGAGCTTGGTTTAGGGGGTAAATCTCCTCTGGGGATGTCTGAAGACATTATGATACTTAGAAACTCAGTCTATCATAGTTTTGTATTTTTTGTTCAAACATTTCCTTAGAAACTCCTTAATTTAGGATTAGCTTTGTTTTCTGCCTCATCCATAAAGGAAATTATGTAGCTCCCTTTTTTGAGACTTCATGAGATTACTACGATCAGGAAAGGGCTAATAGGAAGGGTGGTCGAACTCTGCTGACAGAGTGTTCTAAGCCGGAGAGAGACAGAAGGCTATGCCCATGCTTGGAGCTATGGAAAGATAAGGAGGATGTGTTATCAGGGTACTTTAGCACAGCTGTGAGATGTCGACTCAGCCTTGTTTCCGCTGTTAGCACCACCTTCCTTACTGCCATCTGCACAAATGACACACAGCCACGTGAATGTTCTGTGGCTTCCACAGCATCTTGGACATATCAGAGCTACTAGTAAATCCAGAAAAGAAAGGAGACTACTGTATATCTGGGTACGCATCAAACCACTGAGGAACTAGCTCTCTCCTGCTCTCTCTCTTTTTCTCAGTTTCTGTTTTTCATTTTCTCTGAATGTAGATGAGTTTCCTGATCTTTGAAAAATTCCTTGACTGTAATATAATAATGACTTTCACTTTCACTTTTCTTGGGTCTATCTGACTATCTGAAAGTAAACAAAATAAAGGAAGAGTATTAATAATGAGCATTTTATAGCTCACATAAATGATTACAAATCTATCAGATCATAAGTTCATTCTTCTATTGCTGCTAAGCCTTGGACATAAAAGGCATCAGAATTAATGAATTCATTCCTAATTTAGAGCTGAGAAGAATTTTCTTAGATAGGCTACAAGATTTGCTTAGGATCATAAAACTGGTCTTTAATTGCATTAAACTTCAGCAAGGCACCATCCTTCCCTGCCACCTTAACATGAATATTCTCCCCTAGTGTTGATTCTTTATTTGGGTTTTTGTCACCCACAAGTGGCATTCTCCTAGGGTACTCCTTTTCGAAAGAGGTAGCAAGTGCACGTTCTGAACATACAAGAGTAACTTCATCGGATTTCTTCAGCTGCAAGTAGAGGTAGGTAATCGCAGTGATGATTGCATAAAATCACCTCTTTGACCACTCAGCAAATTCTAAATTACTGGAGCCTTAAATATTATTTAAAAATAATTCTTTAAAGTGCAAATTGTAGCTGCACCAATTATACCCATCATCTTCTTCACTGAAGCCACTCCTATCTAGTACAGTTCCCCTTGTAATTAATGTCTTTCAGTGAAATACATGTTTTTACAAATGAAAAACAACACTGAGATCAAAAATAAAATATTTGTGTATATCCCTAGAAAAATATGTCCAAGATCTATTTTAGGGAATGTGGAACATTTCTGATGAAAGAAATCAAAGAAGAGCTAAATATGTGGAGACATAAGCCATGTTTGTATAAAGACATATAAATGCACATTTATATAAATGCACATTGCTAAATTAAAGAAAAACAGTATGAAAGGCTACGAGACATGCATATAGTTCTACAGTGCATGTTGACTCCTTAAGCTGTTCGTGGCTTGTGTTCCACTTTGGATTCTGAGCTATGTGTCACTACACATGCTCTGTTTTGCTTGTAATAGAGAACATGATCTATGGATAAATCCAGAACATAAAACAAAAGCTGAAGAAATAATTTTCAGGGGCTTAATTTAATTATAATGCAATCTACAATATCATATATGTCAATATGTTAAATTACATGTTTGCACTTTAGTAAAAATAAAAGGAATTTGACTTCTTTTTTCATACTGTTTTTTTTTCTTATTCTGTTTTAAAGGAAAAATATATCTGTTCTGTCTCATGCATTTAACTTCCTGGCCTTAGCAGGCTGATGAGTTTATGACCTTTACTCAATAATCCAAAAGAAAGTGGAGGAAAATCTTTAAAAGCTTCTGGCTGCTGCATGAAAAGGGATAATAGTTTGTCAGGAGAAGCAGCAGGGAAAGTAGACAAGAGACTAGAAGCAATTGGAATAGACAGAAGTAGATACGTTGCACACATTTTCAATATAGAGCTTTGTGATGAACCTGGTAATGGAATAACATTATAGGAGTAAGGCCTGAGGAAATAGCTGGTATAGGATTAGGAGTCAAGAGTTCTATTCCAGCTGTATGAAGATTGACACACCATTTAAACATCCATGCAGAGATTGTGGAGCATTTGTATTGGGTTTGGTGACATGTGCAGTGACTTGACAAAAGTAGGGATTTTCACACAAATCACATCG
The DNA here is from genome assembly GCA_004027455.1 of Hydrochoerus hydrochaeris. NCBI lineage: Eukaryota > Metazoa > Chordata > Mammalia > Rodentia > Hydrochaeridae > Hydrochoerus > Hydrochoerus hydrochaeris. Next base: position 28,364 of record PVLA01003087.1, read on the forward strand.
TGATAAGCTGCAAAGCGAATGGCAGATGAAGAACTAGGATCTCAAAAGTTACTCTCCTCTTTCAAAACGTTTTTACAACATCAAGTATTTCAAACCACTATTTACTAAGCAGGATCAACATAAAAAGCTGTACATAATGCACATTTTGTTAGCTTTGGAAATACGTCCAAATATGGATACTTTCTTATGTTAGGAAAGGTATGATTGAAATATACGGTGAGTGTTTAAATTCTTTAAAAATTTATGACAGTAAAAGTCATAGCACCATAAATCCCTCTCAACAATGCTCCCCTCTGCTTCCAACACAATCATCCCATCATTCTTGCTACTTTCTGGAGCACTTCTGGAAGTCCTCTTTTTATCTTTGTGCTATTGTCATTGACTTGATGTCCTGAATTACTTAAAGTATTTACCTTTCATGGTCATTGTGACTTTTTCTGAGATGGTTTTATGCAGTTCAGGCTGGCCTTGAACTCACTTTGTAGCCCAGACTGGCCTTAAAATCACAGCAATTCCCTTGCCTGTCTCCAGAGTGCTGGGGTTACAAGCCTGCTCCAAGCTTGCAGTCATTGTGACTTTGGGAAAGAGCCATAGCCCCATGGTGAAGATGTGGTGAATAAAGTGTGTGAAGATGCAGGTACTGGGGCTGGGGATTTAGCTCAGCAGCATAAGTGCCTGCCTTGCAAGCACCTGGTCATGAGTTCGACCCCTGGTACCGAAAAAAAAAAAAAAAAAACAGATGCAGGTACTGCTTTTAGGAGCTGCCTTTGTGTTGGGCAGCATGTAGCAGCAGTATTACTCTTTTTTTTATATCACATTCCATAAAGACACAGAAGACTTGCAGAACAGGTCCAGAAAGTGGCAAGAACAATGGGACAAGTTTCCACCATGAGGGGAAGTATTGTGAGGGAAATTAAAGGCAGTGTGTCTTTTACTGCAATTTTTAAAAAATTTAAGTATTCATCATACATGTTAATCACCCCTTGTAAGTGTGTTTGTGAAACATATCAGTTGATTACAAAAACATATGTATCACCTCCAGGAGTCCTCTAATCCTCTTTAGTTGTTATTATTTGTATGTGTAACATGAGATCTACATTTTTAGAAATTTTTTAATGTTATATGACAGTGTTGTTAAGCATAGTACTATGCTGTAGATCCCTAGGGCTTATTCATCTTCCATACCTTAAGTTTTGTGCCTTTGGACTAATGCTTCTTCACTTTCCTCTCCCCCAGGCTCTGGCAGCCGCCATTTACTCTGCCACCATGACTATTTTAGATCCCCCATATACGTGAGATCATGTAGCATTTGTCCTCTTGTGACTGGCTTATTTCACTTTGTATAAATATATATTTTGGTACCAGAAATCAACCTCATGACCTCATGCTTGCCAGGCCACTGAGCTACATTCCCGACCTCAAACTAATACTTCAAGCACCCTATGTTAGGAGAGGTACTGATTTCTCTCTCTCTCTCTCTCTCTCTCTCTCTCTCTCTTCTCTCTCTCTCTCTCTCTCTCTCTCTCTCTCTCTCTCTCTCTCTCTCTCTCTTCTCTCTCTCTCTCTCTCTCTCTCTCTCTCTCTCTCTCTCTCTCTCTCTCTCTCTCTCTCTCTCTTTGGTACTGGGACTCAAACTCAGGACCTTTCACTTGACAGGCAGGTACTTCTGCTACTGAGATATATCCTCAGTCCCTAATGGGAGCAATTTCAATATGACTTGGAGACTTAAATATACAATTGTTGTTGGAAGAACACATGCAATCACATTAGATTTTTGCTGTTTGTTTGTCCCTTTGTTTTAAAACAGATAATCTGACAGTATGTCTGTATGACAATGAGATCAGGGAATAGATAATGTTGATACAAGAAAGAGAGGGAAAAATTTTTGAAGTGAGAACAAAAGAGGCAAAAGAGGATCAAATCCAGAGTGTGACAGAAATTGTTCACCTTTGATAAGAAAATGGTATTTCTTCTCATGGATGGCAATGCAGATAATACAGGCAGAGATGCAAGAATTTGAAACATGGTAGAGGACACAGGAGCAGTTCCGTTTGACTACTTCTGTTTTTAAATGAAGTAGGAGATAAGATCATCAGGTAAAAGTTAGTGAACAAATGAGTTCTGAGGAGCAAAAATGAACCTTTAGAAAAGAGGGGTGCAAGTAAGGAAGTGGTGAGCTTAATGGACTGCAGATCTCAATTAAACAAGGAGGTTTGCAATTGAACTTTTACATGTAGTATATGGCAAGTAGGGCAATTATATGAGAGTGAATTTATTTTAACTAAAATGCAAGTAATTTCATGAGGGTAAGACCTTTATTTTCTTCACCACTGTATCCCAGACTAGCATGCAGTAGTTGCTGAATTAAAATTTCTTAAATGAATGGATATACAGAGGGATCCTAAAATATAATGGGGAAGGCAAAATGAGGTCAGGGTGGAGATGCTGAATAAAGAGAAAGTGTAAATGGAATGCATCAGCGCAGGTATTGCAAATGAGGGAAAGAGGAAAGAGGAAAGAGGAAGCAACCAGAGGGTGGTTCTTTTGAAACTGGAATTTCAGAATTAAAGACAAGAAACCGTGTGGATGACCTGAGCACGATGACAACCAGAAAGTCAGCTGAATGCAAAGACAGAGTGCTGCGACAAGCCGTCTTAACAAAAATGATTGGAGTAGAGGGGAGTAGAGTGAACAGGCATGACAATATTAAGTTAACTAGGGAGGAGGGTAGTGAGAGGCTGATGGAGACAAAGTGAGGTAGTGGGCAGAATGATTTTATGACATGTGTTTCAAAGAATCAGCACAATTTGGAATAAATTTTTCTATGACTTAGTCATAGAAAATATTGGAAAGGTCATTGTTAGGAATTTTGATTCTATTGGATGAAGAGCTGAAACAAGATTGGCATGGAATCAAGCCATTACTATTGTTGTTGTTGTCAACTATATGTGTGCATACTTGTCTTGTTGCCTTAATCCCTGTAGTGGTGAAGTAATGGCCCTCGAACAAAAGGAACTTTGCAGAGATGAGAAAAATAAGGACTTTAAAATGGAGAGATTCTCTTCAGTTTGAGACTTGCCATTGTGCCCCACAAATGTGAATTAAACAGAATCGAACTAATGGGACACAGCAGTCACCACAGGCAGAGTAAAATGTACAGCACAATTTCTCCCCCTTCAGGCACCAACAGGAAACCTCACAAGTAAGGCACAGTACTTCTTGGAGAAAGCTGAGAGTTGACAGACAACAGGGGTGCGAGTCAGTGCTGGGTAGCAAGAAAGAACTTCATTGCTGAGGTCAGCTATGCTCCTATGGCTTGGTGTCTATTTGAGAAAAAATTGCAACCAAAATCATGAGAAACTTGGCTGATTCATGTAATGTTTCCATAGATGCCTGGCTTTTTCACAGAGTCAGTCAGAAAGCCTGGGTTGTACAGTGACTTCAAAAACAAGCAAAATAAAATGCCCATGACTTTCATTAAAGATGCAATTTTGTAATTACTTTCTGAGTCAGTTGGTGAGTCACAAAAGAAAATGGGTCCCTTTGTTTACTAGTCACACCTTATTTCTGAGGAAAAAAAATGGAATTTGTTGATTCAGTGGATGAACTGAACATTCTTAAATAGCTTTCCACAATTTCCAAAAAAACCCTCACATGAAGACAAAAATGTGCCCCAGGATGTAAAGACATTTTCTGAAAGAGATTGTTTGGTAGAAACAGCAGATATTTATATGAGGGCAGTTTGATCTTTGCATTCTTATCCCAGTTCACAAGACATACCATGGCCCATTAAAAATTGTCCCACCACTTCCAGAGGGCTTAGCTTAAAGCTGCCTTTTAATCTTAAATGAAGAAGCTTTGTCTTTCTATTAGCAAAACTTCTTACAGTCCACCTATTCACTCATTTAACAGTGAAGTGCTCACTCCCAGCGAGGTCCTGGAGCATCATGGGAAACAAACCATATTTCCCATATCACTGAACCCACAGTCTAGCCTAGAAATAGTGAATAAGCCATTGACCATTGTCCTGAATTTTATGCAATGAGTTAAAAGGGTGCTATAGGATTCTCACCTGACCCAGGGTTTAGGGGCAGTTTCTTTGAGGAAATGCTCTCCAACTGAATTCTAAAGAATAAACAAGAGTTAGCTGGGTGATAATGGCAGCAGGGAGGGACAAGTAATCCAACTAAACATGAGCAAATGATCTGAACAGATACTGCTCAAAAGAAGTACAAATAGCCAACAAATACAAGAAAAACTGTGCAATATCATTAGGGAAATGTGAGTTAAAACTACATCAAAATGACACCTCACTACAATGAAAATGGTTTTTATTAAGGAAACAAAAAGTATCCAGTGCCCACAAGGGTGTGGAGTAAAAGGAACCTTTCTACAGCATTGGTGGAAGTGTAAATTAGTACAATCACTGTGGAAAGCAATATGGAAACTCTTCCAAAAGAGAAAAATAGAACTACTATATAATCCACCAGTTCCACCCTTGCACATGTATAAGAAAGAATTGAAATCAGCATACACAGATTCCTGCATGCACATGCTTATTGCAGCACAGGTCAGAGTAGCCAAACCATACAACCATGGCAGGGTTTGGGATGTAGATTTGCATTAGAAGATGGGACAATGGCATCTCTGTGCTCTTCTGGAGTCCTCAGTGGAATAAAAGATGTGGCCTCCACGCAGCCAGTGTCTTTCATGTGTTTCCAACAGCATGAGCATGTCTGCTGGCATTACCCACAAATGTTTTCCCTGTGTGGAGGGTGCCTAACAGGTGAATGACAATATGCGCTTAAAAATAAGGAAAATCGGAGCCAGCTGGCACCTGGACTGTGGAGAACCAAAAAGGATGCTATGTGCCTGGCTATGAGCCCGCTGGTGCCTGGGCGGGGGAGAGAACACCCTCCCACCCGCTAAGCACCTTGCTGATTTAGAGGAACTGTATTGCTAGATTGACTTTGCAAGCCTAAAGCCAGTAGTCTGAGCAACTATTTAGAGGATAACAATATGCATTATAGTAAGTATTATAGATTTCCTACTGTCTTATCACTGTTTCGTTTTGCATTACTGTTCTGTTTTTATTCCCTTTAAAATAAAAAATAATTAAAATCCCCAAACCTCAATTCCTTTCATCACGGACACTTTAGTTATTGGTATAGTCAAGTGCTGCATTCATTCTAAATATGGACCACCTTGACATTTAAAGTTTCATGTTGCTTTAACATTAAATAGCTTCAGAGCGAGAAAATATTGCTATAGTAACAGATTACCACAGTTCTTTTAAAAATAAACTTCTATGTCAAAGCAAGAATCCATTCAAACTGTATTAATAATAAGCAAGCAAGCTGAAGAGAAAGGTGGTATTTAAAAGCACTGAATATTTTCCATTTTTATTTTTCTTTAAAAAGAAATGGAACTATACCTAGAATAGAAATTTTGAATTGAATCAAAGGATTCCCATCTGTTCGACATGAAGGATCTTTGTTTCTTAAGCATAAATATTTCTTGATTTTTATATCTAGTACTTTAATAAAGAATATAACATTTAGAAATACAGTTTTTTTGGGAAAAACTAGTTTCCATTTTTTAAGAGATTAGCTCTTCACCAAACAGAAGGAAGCTTTGTTATAAACATGAACAGAGAGGTGGGAGACTTCAATCTTCTCTCAATTTTCTGTTTACGAGACTCTTAAGGTGACCTTGGGTACCTAGCTTTTCCCTTCTCTATGATTTAGGCCCAGTGTCTGAAAATGGGCAAATGTTTCAGCCAACTGCAAGAGGAATGATTGATTTTTCGGGTGAGCCCAATAATGGCACAGTCATTCACAGAGTCGAGCTTGTATCCCTGTTCCAGCACCCCATAACTGTGTGGCCTTGAGCGAAGCCCTTTACATTTAGAACAATCACAATCTTCATCTGTCAAGCAGGGATTGGAATGGCTGTCTGCCTAGTCCTAGCCCACGCAGAATTTGGGGAGGATCAGATGAAATAGGGCAGATTGACAAACTTTGGAAACTCTCCAAAAGGAAGGAATACAATTGTATAGTTCTTCTCTTTTTACAAAGAAAAGCGTGTGGGGTATGGGGTGTGGGTGTGCATAAAAGACACACACACAGAGAATTTGATGCTTAGTGCATGGTTATAGGTGTTGATGTTTCTCAGACAGATTTCCTGCTATGTTTCTTGGCCATAGGAGATAAAATGCTTCTGGTGGTGGTACTTCTAGTTTATACTAAGGCCTGAAAGAAAACAAAACAAACTGGATATGGTTGTGCATTCCTGGAATCCCAACTGTCTTGGAGGATGAGTTAACAAGTTTGAGCCCAGCCTGGGCAGCATAGTAACTTAGAGATACTGACTCAAAACAAAAGTAAAAGTGCTGGGAATGTAGCTCAATAGGGCCTGGGTTCAATCTCCATTACTACAACACATTTTAAAATAAAAACTAAAAGCTGTCATTAGCATAAGTCTGATTGGATGGTCAGATGGAAAAGGGCCAAGTAGAGCAGCCAGTTATTTATAATTATTCTCGCAATTTGCAGATGAAGCAAGTGAGCAGCCTATGGATATTGCTTCAAGTTCACACACAATCTTGAATATATAAAACCTTTGTCGACTAAGTATTTTCTCAGTAAAAGGACAAGAACTGCAGAGCAAATCTGGATGAGATAAAGCATTCCAGACTGGGGATCGAATCCTGTGGTCAAACTCTGGGAAATAAACTGTGAAGAAGAAACAGCTTTCTCCCTCAAGGACCACTGGCAGCTGTGTATTCCCACTGGAGAAAGCTAATAAAGTTAAAATTAAGCATGAAGGAGAAAGGATGCCAGATGCTTTTAATTGTTTTGAAAAAAGAATGACCATCCCTGCCACCTAAAAGGATGAATGCTAGCTAAAGCAAGGAAATCATGGTTTGGTTTCCTAGCTTTAAGAGACATTTCATCAAGGACATGTTTAACCATATGGAAGCAAGTAAGTAACCTAAGATCACACAGTTGACTCAAGGCAGAAAATAAAAACTACGTTTCACTGCAGATTAGGTATGGATCTCCAATCTCCATGGCAAAGATAGAAGGTAGATGGGCTTATATTTTCATCCTTCTCCCGGAAATTGTCCTATAAAATGGAGCTCTTCTTGATCTAAATTGAATTATGAATTCGGCTCATAATCACTACATTTGGCACCTATAATTCAACGTTACACAGAAAAAGTCACAATAGAATTGTTTTACCAGAACTTAGTACTGATACATTTCTCAGGGATCTTTGTGCTCAGGAAGTGACCAGACTTCCTTGTGAACAAATCCTGGGAGCAAACCAGCCCCTCGGGGGAATGACTCTAGCGCCATCTAGTGTAAATGCTTTTGGAGTAAATGTTCTAGAAATGAAAGGTATTCACAAGTGCCATCTAGTGACCAAATAAAAAAGTGCTCCAGGACTGGGGAATATAGCTGAAGCCCTTTGTAATCTAAGAGCTTAGTTGACGATAATAAAATAAGTTTAATTTCATTCTCCCATAGATAAGAATTTATTCACAGTCTCAGTTGTAAGTGTATTATAATGAATTCTCTTTGGGTGTAGCTATGAGAAAACTCGCCTTTCTGCGACTTTCCCTCCAAGCTCCACCCCTAGACTATGCCCTTCGCCTGTGAACTCCGCTAGCAGTTTGCGCATGCCTCCCACACTGCAGCTCCACATAGAAATGAGACCAAGGGGCTCTCAAATACAAGCCAGGACATGCATTTTTTTCTTTGCTCTAGACCAAACCTCCCATAGTTCAAATTTGGATTTAGCAGACAAGGCAATCTCCAAAACCCCTACATAACCTCGCTTCGGTTACCTCGCTGCACACATTCATTCTGTCCAGCTCTACCTCTTGGTGACTCAGTCAGGCCATACTACCCTTAAGGCATTTCCAACACATCAGATATGTTCGTTCCTTAGATTTGTGGACACTTGCTTTTCAGGAAAAGAATAGAGTGCAGCCTCATGATGAAGAGGCTGAGCCTGATGTCAGACGCTTCATGGTGAAGTTTTAGACCCACTGCTCCCTAGCTATGTGACTGAAGAACTGTTCAATACAGTTTCTCCATCTGAGAAATGGAGAAAATAGTGAAAGTTTCTTTATCAAATTGTGGTAAGAATTAACTAATAAACTTGCTGAATGTCCTTTGCAGAGGTCAGGTACCTAAGATTTACAAAAACATCAATATTGATGTTATTAACATGGTGAAATGCAAGTTTGGCTTGGTCAGGTGTTGTTCCACATGGCTTAAGGACCAAATCAAAAAATGTACCACTTGAAGAATGTAGCCACAGCAGCTCAAACCTACATACTTCCTTCTTTACACATATTTCAAAGATGGACATAAATGCGCACATCGAAATCAGAGATAGCATGAAGGGAAGACAGAAAATGTTAGATTCAAGGTACACAAATGATCTCACCAAACAGGAATGCCAGGCCAATGTGATCACTATGTATGATTAACACAGTGCTTACGTCCAGAATCTAAAAGACATAAGGATGGAAGAAGGCGATGTTGCTTAGCAATAGCATGTACAAAGTTGACAAGAATGCTAGCCATCTACAAGTTCAGTAAGAACAGGGAATGCTGCGTGAATGTCAAGAGTACTCTGACCTTGGTTTGCATAAGTCAAAGCAGTGTTGAGGTAGAGGTATAGGGTATCTCAGCCCTATACTGTACAACTGAAGCAATGATTTCATTTCTGAAGAGCACCCTTTAAGTGGACATGCCTACACAGCAGTCACCCAGAATGTAAAGCGGTCACAGGCCAATAAGAAGTAGATTAAAGGCCTTGTAATGTGTTAGCTGAAAGTGTGCAGATTCAAAGGGACATGAGCACTCACTTCAAATCTCTGAAAGGTTGTCACGTGAGAGAAGGAGCAAATCGCTCTTCCACGTACTATTGATAGTACCATTCAACAAACTGTGGAGACCTAGAAAAGTCACAGAGTAATTTATTTGGCCTTGAACAAGGAAATCTCATCCCACTTAAAATGGCTCCCTGGTGGCAAGAGCTGCCTTGTAATGTAGTGAGTTCCTTGGTACCAGTGATTTTCTAGTGGACGTGGGTACACAGAATACTGCAGATAATGCTTCAGATTTCTGGAGACGTTGAACTAATGTCAAAGCTTCTAATATCCACAACCTGTGAGATAGCTCACAAGGAACAAAACCATCTTAAACTAGAGATGCCACAGTTGGGTACGGCTGGAAGGCCGCAGATGTAGAGATATAATGAAGGGACGGAAAGACTAAAACACAGTGGAAAATATGAATGAAGATTGGGTGGTAAGAAGCTTGTTAATCAGCGTACTGCAGGAGGCACCAATATTAGCTCTGTCTGACTCTTCAAATCTGCATCTTGTTTTCTAAGGCTTTTGTCCCAGGGACCAGAATCAACCTTTAGTATCCCAGGTAGATACGCTAAGTCACAGTTTTCTTGGTTCCACACTCACTACACTCCAAGCCAGCATGGCAAATACATAACCTATACTTACTTCTTTTTAGTGTCTGCCCTAAAGATCACGCTAGTGACCAGTTGTGCATCCTTGGACCTTAGCCTGTTGCCAATGATCACTACCATCTTACCATATTTATGCCATTGTTTATCCCCAGTCTGGGGCCTCGACCCCAGTTTTAAGCTAATAGACATAATCTCCTCACCTGAAAGATAAATCTAGATGAAGCTGGCTAAGGGACTTAGAGATGGATTCCTTTTGTCTGTATATATTTAGACAGTGCTTGTCCTTAGAACACAGGAAGTGTCATACCTGTAATACTTTATAAGGGAAGGTTTTGGTTTTCATCCATATGTAATCAAAGCAGAAGATGCTTTTTTTGAGCAAGATTAAGCATGTTCAATTATACATAGGCTATAAATGTCTTTTACATTCTGATAGAATCCTGTGAAATGGATTTATTAGAATTGTAGCATATCATGACTAAAAACTGCTGTGTCCATTAAGTTTTTGTTGTACAGACTTAGTTATCAAAAGTAAAAAATCAAGTTTTGATCCACCATGGAACCAGAATTATCTTATTTTCATTAACAGACTATTTAGAGGAGTTTTATATTTGCATAAAACTGAACAGGAAAAAAAATAAGAAAGTCAAGTACCTTAGCCAGGGATTTAGCTCAGCAGCACAGGCACCTACCTGGTAAGCACGAGGTCATGAGTTCGATACCTGGTAAAAAAAAAAAAAAAGAAGTCAAAACTGTACAGAAAGTACAAAGAACCCCATATTCTCTCTCTCCTCTTCTCCCTCAGTTTCCTCCACTATTAACATTTCATATTGATGCGGTATATTTGTAACAATTGATAAGACAACATTGCCATATTATTATTAACTAAAACTCAGCTCATATTATAGTTCTTTTATACATTCTATAATTTTTTTTTGTCTAAGACAGGGTCTCACTATGCAGTTCAGGCTGGCCTTGAGTTCACTTAGTAGTCAGGCTGATCTCAATTGGCAAGGATCCTCCTGCCTCAGCCTCCTAAGTGCTAGGATTACAGGCGTGAGCCACCACATCTGGACTACATTCTAAAAGTTTTGACAAATGCATAATTTCAGGTGGCCAGAATGTCATGCAGTTGGAGCAATACAACACGTAGCCTCTTCAGACTAGCTTCATTTGCTGAGCAGTAAGGATTCAAGTTTCTCTATGCCTTTTTTAAGGATTTATAGCTTTATTTTATTGTGAATGATGCTTTATTATCTGGCTGTAGCACAGTTTGTTCACTTATTAAAGAACACCTTGATTGTTTGCAAGCTTTGGCATAAATATCGATGTAAAGGTTTTGTATAGACATAGATTTGCCACAAATTTGAGTAAACAGCAAGGAAAGAAATTGGCTGGGTGGCGCAGTAAGAGGATATTAGTTTGGTAAGAAACTGGCAAGCTGTCTTTCAAAGTGGCTGAATCACTCCACATTCCAGCCTTCAAGGAATGAGAGCCTCTAGCGCTCCACATTTGGTGGTGTCAGTGTTTTGGATATGAAAAGTTTTGATAAGTGTGGTCATATCACACTTTTGTTTTAATTTATAACTCCATAATGACTTAGGAGGTTAAACGTACCATATTTTCACATGCTCATCAGCTGTTTGAATATGTACCTTTGTGAACTTTCTGTTCAGATCTTTTGCTCACTTTCAAGTTGGGTCGTAGTCATATATTTGAACTTTAATACTCCTTTGTATGTTCTAGACACAAATCTTTTATTAAAAACATATTCTACAAATACTTCCTGTCAGCCTGAAAATATATTCTCTTAACAGCATCTTTTACAGAAGTAATTATTTTAATTTTTGTTATGTATATATAAATCACATTTACTTTATTTATTGCAGCTCTATTTTTCTTGGTTTGCCTCTGTATTTTTAAATATGCAATTTGGGCCGGGCGTGGTGGCTCATGCCTGTAATCCCAGCACTCGGGAGGCTGAGGCAGGAGGATCATTGCGAGTTCGAGACCAGCCTGGGCTACAAAGGGAGCTTAAGGCCTGCTCGAACTGCATAGAGAGACCCTGTCTCAAAAAAGATAAAAAAATATGCAATTCGGTATGATTATCTTCCCATTCACTATGTGCGTTCATTTCTAATTTTTCAAATTTATTACTAACGGGAAACCCCCAAACTGTATAATGTTTGGGGCTCCCCAAAACTGAATCCGGTCCAGCAAGGAGCCATAGGCTCCACGGCGCAAGTGCAGCAGCTGCACTGGGAGCAGAGAGCAGGGTAGACGTTACGGCTGCCCATGGAGCTCCGCAGGTTCCAAAAGTCAAACCCAAGCCCATGCTTTCGACAGAGGCCACGTTCTCAGGCCAAGCACATCAACTTCTGGGAATCCAAGTGTTGTCTCAATCGACTCTTGCAAGCATTACTCAAAACCGAACAAATCATCCCCAGACCTATTTTTCTGGATTCCTCTCACCAAACTGTTCAAGCCAGAAAACCAGGCATCACCGAGGAGCTTCCTTTTCACCTGTAAGTCTCCCGAATCTGACTGATCGGCCGTTCTGTCAATTACATACTATAAGCACAGCTTGCTGCCGAGCTGTCTCCTCTCTCAGGCACCATCCATGCCGCTTCCTGTGCCATAGGAACCCTGTGTTTCATCCCGTTAAGTAACAACCGCCCACACTCAGGGTCTCTCGCAGATGTTATGTCCTCCAGAAAACCTTCCCTTGTGCAGTGCAAGTAGGGAAGCTTCCTCCTGCACACGCCCACAGTATCCAATTGACCTCATGGTAACATATAGTTTGTTGTGCTACAGTTGCTGAACTTTAAAATTACTGTTTTTCACTTTGTTATTTTTTTAACTACAAACAATAATTGCTCATTATAACAAGTCAAACAGTACAAAGATGTGTAAGGAAAAATGCACAAGTTCCCCCTAACTCCCTATATAGACTTAATACATTGCTGTTAATAGGTCCATTATGCCATAGCAGCCATTCCTATAATTTATTCAACCATTCCCACACTAATGGACATTCAGGATACTGATGAAATTTTTTTTCTTTGCTGCAATATACATTCTTGCACATACTGGGGCATTCATTTTTCTAGATTATATCCTTGGAAAGCAAAGGACATGTGTTTTAAACTTTATTAGATGTTGCCAGTTTACTTCCCTGCAAAAGGTAACAATTCACCTTTAAACAGCAATATATGAGAAATGTCTATGCTTTACAGCCTTCTCAGGATTAATGCCGTAATTATTTATTTTATATGGTGGAAAATGGCATCTCATTGTTTTAATTGGAATCTCCCTGGTTGACAATATTCTTATGTGTTTTCTGGCTATGTATATTCTCTCTTCTGTGAAGTGACAGTTTGTATTCTGTTTTTCTAACTTTTTTCTTAGTGATTTGCACAAACTCTTTATCCATTGAGGTTATTAATCATATATTGTGTCACAAACATTTTTATAAGTCTACAGGTTTTGTTACTTTATTTCTAGTACATAACATGGTGCAAATAGTTCTAATATTTGCCTTATCAATGATATTTTCTTTCATGGTTTGAGAAAGTTGCAGATTAGTGAAGGAGGCAAATACTACCAAAAATATCAGAACCATTAGACATGGAACACTTATTACTTCAGGAAAGACAAAGACAAATAAAGTCAAAGGAGTCACATTCCAGATTTACAAATCTACTAGAACAATTATGGAAAAGCTGAACCCAACTTGCACCACTTCCATGGTCTAGGAAAATCTTAATTGAAGAGAGTGAAAGAGAAACTATCTCTAAAAGAAGGGTTCTCTCTCTCTCTCTCTCTCAGACCAGAGGAAACCTTTACCCTTTTCCTGGGAAAGATCATGGAAAATAGCACAATTCACTAGGGCTACTCTATCCAACTTGGTGTGAAGAGAAGCAAAATTATTTCCAGATGACCAGGAAAAGAACAGAAAATAGAAGATGGTGTGAGGGGACCCCTATGATCTCCACTGCCCCTGAGGTTGCATGAGAGAGAAACAGGTCTTCTTTCAAGTCTGTAAAGGGAACAGAAGAGAAGGTTTGTGTTGGCCCATGAGAAGGTTTTGGGTTTGAAACAAAGCAGAGAAATGGCACTCTGGATGCAGCTTGAAAACCACCTGAGACAGTGTTATGGTTTGGATAAATGGATCCCATATTAAAGGCATGATTCCCAAAGTGGCAGCATAGGGAAATGTTAGAATCATTAAGAGGTGGGTTCTACTAGGAAGGTTTTGGGTCACTGGGAGTGAATGACTTAAGGATATTGTAAAACCCTAGTCTGTTCCTTGTTCTCTGTTTGGCTCACTGGGCATGAAGTGAGTGATCGCATGTTAACATAAACTGTTGCCATGCTGTGCTGCCTTGGGCCTAGGCAGCAATGGGGCCAAGCAGTCAAGGATGAAAACCTACAAACTGAGCCAAAATACACCTTTCCTCCTTAAAATTAATCATCTCAGGCATATAGGAGATTCAAAAAAAGCACATTCCTGAGTGTGTCTGTGTGACTCATGAGAATGTAACTTTTGGGACTATATCTCCCTGGCCCCTTTGTCTCTGATTCTTTCTGTTTTCTGTTCCCAGATGTCACGAGTTGACCAGCTTTTCTTTGCCACACCCTTCCACTGTATTTCTGCCTTGGAGCCCACACATTATGGACCTCTGAAGCTAGGAGTCAAAATAAACCTCTCTTCATTTAAATTGCTGGTTTCAGATATTTTGTCACAGCAACAGAAAGCTGACCAGCACAGTGATGTGCAGAGACTGCCTTCAACCCTTCCACAATGTACAGACAGTAAATAAGCATTGGAACATAGGCACAACCCTGAAAAACTGCAGATGGGGCAGTGTATCTGAAATGACTACAATTATTTCTGTCATTCAGGAGAGACATTTAAAATATAACAAAAACTCAGAGAATAAAATTAACTGTGCACTGCTGAATACATAAATATGAATAATACAATGTTACATGTTAAACTTAGAGTAATTATGAAAATGTGATGATGTTCACTAATGATCGGCTGCCCAAGTGGATGTATTGGTGAGGGACATTCAAACAAAGAAAGCCAACTGAAGTTTAAGTACCTGAAATAAAAGCAATTTTTTAGAACATGAAGTGCAAGATAAGGGAAATGCCAGAGATAATGTTTTAGCCTCCAGGGAAAATTAAATCAAATAATAAAACAGAAATGTTAACCTTAAACAAAATTTTGTGTTTTGGCCCAAGCTGCTACAAAGGCTAAAGATCCAAATATATGATATTGAGATTTTACATTATCTGTGTGACTTAAAAGGTAGAAAATCTATGCCTACTATATTGTGGTTTCCCGTAGTGGTAAAGAATTAAAGATCATCGTTCAAAATTCAACAGTATCTAACTTTTTTCACTGATATATAGGGACAACCTGCTATTTATACAACAGATGCCAGATATCCATAATAATATGAGGTTTGAAAGTATTTGATGATCTTCTACACTAAATATTGTTGATATTAAATCACTTAGAGCTGACTTGCTGTTTGTTAGTTCAAATCAGCTTCTGTACATTTCCTGAAGAAACACTGGAAATGAAAAATAAATTCTAAATGATAACCATACAAAATGTAGTATTTCATTGTTTCTGCTTATCCCCCTTAAATAAAAGCAAATGATAGGGAAATTTCTATATGTGAGTTTCAACATGCTTTAGGACTCAGTTATAGACCACCAAGGCCCAGCACATCCATCAGACCAGGGTTTGTGTAGGTTCTGTACACAGCTAAGCAGCCAGCTCATGTGCTCTCTTCTCTACGACCTATTTTCCTGACTCTCATCTAACCACCAACTCCTTTTCTCTCTGATCAGTGTGGGTGGGAACACCCAAGGCACAAAGCTAAGCACTTTACACACATGGGGATGGTGCCCCACTTTGAGAAAAAGACAAATACAGTATAAATGATGCCAAACTGCCCACTTCAAGCATATAGATTCCTTTTTTAAAAAATTCATTAACTGTATAAAAGCTCAATGACACATGCTTTCTATTAAATTATGAACATTTCTATAAATATTTTTGGATTGTGCATAAATAAGTTCATGTGGCACAATTAAAGAGTGGTGCTGGGAGAGAAAATGGAAGCATCCATTCTTCTTAGCTGTATTTTCAGAGTGGACCCAATTTGTAAATGAGAAGCTACTACATCTGAGAACTCTGTTGCCAGAATTATGGATAAACAACATAAGCAGAGTTTAGAAATCATGTATTACATTGCTTTTTGGTCAATGAGCAAATATATATATATATATATATATATATATATATATATATATATGATGTATATGATGTATATGATGTATATGATATATTTATACATTGAAAAATATATAGAGAGAGATCATTCTATTGGGTAAATCTGATGTTGTTTTCAGAAAGTTGTTAACACATATTGAATTGTCAAACTCATATTTTAAGCCAACTTAACACACTTTTGAGTAATTATCATGTGTAAGACACTGCTAAGTTTTATGTGAGATACAGAGATGACAACATACAAGTGTGGCAGCTGTTATAGTTACTAAGTGAAAAATATGAATATCAATAAGGTTTATTGTATGAGGCAGAATGAGATGACATTGACACTGATGCAAAGTGAATGATGTACATACATTATAGCTCTGATTCTCCCAATAAGCTTTGAAGTATACATTATTATCTGTACTTTTTTAGACGGGAACAGAGAGGCTCAGGGTTGTCAGCTAATTCACCAAAAATCACACAACTGATAAACATCATTAATGATAAATGGCCTGATTTCAAAATCAGGCAGATTTTATGACCTGTGCCACACAATGTCCTTGGCAAGTTTGTCTACTGATAAAGTATAGCGAATAATAGAAACAGGTTCAGGGAATTGAGCCCCAAAGATGAGTCAGAACTAGATTGTAGATACTCATAATGCCCTGGTCAGGAGTTCTCACTTTATACTGTACACAAAAAGGAAGCATGAGATTCCTTTAAGCATACAGATGAAAATATCCAATGTTGAGTTTAGAAAGTGCACTCCCCGAGCTGTAGAGCTAGTCAACACTGAAGAAGGGAAGCTATCCACAAGTGGTTGCAGTAGTCCAGCAGTGTGATAATGGTCATCAAAACCAGGACAGTAACTAAGGAAGATGAGAAGTAAGGAATGCTACTAACATCATGCATGCAAAAGCAGTCGGATGTCAGCAACTTTATCCAGAAAAGTGAGTATGAGACACGAAACAGGCCCCTCAGCATTGCATCAGGGCCCCAGAGAATGAAGAGATGTTAACAGACATCAAAAAAAGTGAAGGCAGCATAAATTTAATATCAAGCAGAAGGTGATGAGAAAGGTTATGAATGTTTCTATTAACTCTGTCCCTGTGGGACATATAAACTATATCCTGAGTTTTTATGATGTTAAGCAATCTGCTTATTCATTCAAGCTGCTCAGTTTGGTGGAAATGCATCAGCAGGACAGTTTATGTGAAATATGTACAATGGCCATGCAAGAGTCTTAAAGATGATTACCTCTGCTAAAGTGCACATCCCTCTGACATTTGCAAGTCCAAGGACTGAACTTGAGGTTCAGGAATGAGTAAACAGATTTGGCCAAGAGTCACTTCCCAGAGAAATGTCCCAAGATGCTATCACAGTACCTGTGATTTTCAATGCAACCATCCCAAGGATTCCCCTTCACAACAGCTGACGTACATTATCTTTTCACACAGACAATTTAGAGAGCAAAGGAGAGTAGAACCACTCACTTACCAATTGCTAACAGTCATTTTGTTTGTTTGGTTTTTGTGGTGCTGGGAAATAAACCCAAGACCTGAGTGTTCCAGACAAGCCTCCGCAACTGAGGCAGAGCCCAGCCCCAGCAGGTTTTGAACAGCACATGATCATATATTGTTCCTCCCTGCACTTTCAAGTCTTTATCCCTTCACAAATGGTATGAAGGCCTCCCCCACGTTTAAATTCAAAATATTTGAGTGAAGACTGCATTCTGAGGCGGTTTGTATGAAAATGAACTATTAATCATTGAAGTTTTTATTTTTTATAACGGTTAAGACAAAGATTTGAATAGGTAGGGAAAACCTCCAGGAACTGATAGATAAGAAGCTTCAAAACAGTAGAATGCTTTCAAAAAATCTACTTATTCTCTCATATGTTCATCTGGGAGAAGCACTTTACCCCAGCCATCATAGGCTTACCACCACTGATACAAAACATGTGACATAAATCAGCTTAACAGAGGAAAGATTTGTTTTGATGATGTTAGTGGTGTCAGTACACAATCGGACATCTTCATTGCTTCCAGGCCTTTGGAGAAGCATAACATCTTGGCAACAGGGCATTTAGAGGAAAGCTGCTTACTTCATGGTGGCCAGGAGGTCCAGAGCAGGAGAAAAGCAAAAGAAAAAGGTACCAGCGACAAGATATAACCTTCAAAGCATATCCCAGTGAGCTACTTAATGCTACTGGGCCTCACCTCCTGTTTCCATCATCTCCCAATAACACCAACAAATTATGATCTTATTAATCCATATTAATTCACTTAAAATCAGAGCCCTTGTGATCCAATTGCTTCCTTAAAAGGCCATCAGCAACAGAGACTTCAATGCAATGAGCCTTTACAGAAACATATTGCACCCAAGCCATATTGCTTGTGGTGTCAAGAAGACACCACTGGTTTGACCTTCATCTGTCTCCCAGCAGTATTGCAAAAGACAAGTCACTTAATCCTACCTTAATTTTCTCATCTTTTAAGTGGGAATGATATAAATTCATTGATCACAAGACACAATGCGAGTAAAATACATGCTGTAATACCTGGTACAGAGTAGACAGCCAGAGAGTAGTGAGCTGACTACTAGTTTAACAACTAATTATGATGCACCTGGCATGAGTAAAGCAAAGCACAGTAGGCCACAGAAAAACCAAGAGAACCCTTCTCTCCAAAGCCCTTTCTCTAGAAAGTTGAATGGAGATAAAGAAGTCCCAAGAGCCTTTATCCTTGATGAGGAAGACATTTTCATGCCAATCTGCTTTCATTCCCCATCATTGCTGCAAAATATTTCATTTCTCCAGGTTGGAAATTCTTGGCTTTTACACCATAACCATACAGTATGATTTAGGGGGAAAGATATTTTAGAAGAAAGATAAAACATTAATGAATTATACAACTTTTATTCTACTCCCAACAAATAGCATGACGTATTTCTAAGCTTTCAAAGGCAAGACTGAAGTCATCAGTAACTGCATTTTGAGAAACATCATTCCATGGACAATTACTGCAGCACTTGTAAAATGACTTTGAAGCATCAATTGTTAAGATAATTATGTGTGTCTCCAAATAAGGAAACTGGGTATAAACAATCTCAAAACATGGTTATAAAACTGAGATTTGATTCTTCAAGAAAATATTTAAAGTGCTAGCTAAAATGTTTTCTTTCTGCCTCCATAAAAATATTCCAAGTCCTTCTTGCACTTTACAAAATAGACATCCTGATCAGTAAACTAAATTTCCAGACGCCTCGGTCCCATGCAAAAGAAATCATTTGTTTAAACAAATGTTTTCAAATAACCATGATTATATTATTTCAGACTTTTTAAATAATAAAATAAATACCAGTTTGATATAAATACCACAATAATTTCATGGTTTCCAAATGTAATTTTCAGACAGTGTTTATCCCAAACTCTTAGAGAACAACAGTGATCTAGCATTGTATGGTACTTGAATTGCCAGTCACACAGATGTGAGCTTTGGTGGTGGTGATGTCCAGGTGTTAGATTTTAGGTTTTATGTAGTGGAATCCTATGTTATTTTCCAATCAAGCTATATTTCAGTAGATGTTTGGAGGACTACTCCCCATGAGCCCCTCATTAAAATGAACTATCTTTCTCCTAAGTCTATCCCAGCACATACAATTTCTAATTAATAGTCTCTTAGTTACACGGCAATGCTGGCTCCGATCAGAGGGGAATTCCAAGTTTATCTGACAGAATCAGTTGCAAAATATAGCAGACTCCTAGAATGCATCCTCAAAATGGACTATGAAAAACAGACGTCAGAGCACCTTCTCTACTTCTAAAGGTTTGAAACTAGCAACACTGACCTTGAAACTTTCCACTCTACTGGAGTAACAAGACAGGCTTATTTCATACATTAGACCATTTTCCTTAATTTTATAATGTAATTTCATCCAGCCTCCAATTAGGCCATTTCAGAACTCATTACTAAAATTATACATTCCATGGTGAGGTTGACCGTAGATTAATTTTTCTGTGCTGTTTGCAGAACACTATTTTCTTTTGCTTTCAAATGCCTTTTAGCCATAAATATAATAGTAATCTCTAGTGACACACTCAATGATAACAACTGACTATGTTCTTTCTCCAGAATTGTTTTTCTTCTAAGATGCTGGTTTTAATTAGCCCCACAAATTCAAAGGAGCAGCCAGGTCCCATTTATGCCAGCATGCAAGGCTCTGTAGTTTTACTCACAATCCTTAGTATTTTCTTTTACCTCTTTTGTCACAAAAGTGGTCATGAGTGCTTTGGACTAAAATGTGTTCCATAAATATAGGTAATGAATTCTTACACTGAGTCTCTCTCTCTCTCTCTCTCTCTCTCTCTCTCTCTCTCTCTCTCTCTCTCTCTCTCTTTCTCTCTCTCTCTGTCTCTGTCTCTCTCTTTCTGTCTCTCTCTCTCCCTATCTCTCTGTCTCTGTCTCTCTCCCTCGCTCTCTCCCCCCACCTCTCTATGTAGGCCTCTATGATGCAGGCTGAGTGTCACGCCCAGAGTTTTGCTTTGTCCAGCTTGTCTACTATTGGGTGCTCTTGTCTTGTTTTCATATAGCCTTTTGAGAAATAGAACTTTGAAATATTAAAAGCAATTTCCAAAGAACCAAGCACAAATTTGCTGTCATCTATCTATATCTGTACTCTTTTTAATTGCTCCTGCTCCTCTTCAGCATCATGGCCCACACAAAACTAACTCCAATTCATACAGGTGTGTGTGAGGTCATAAATAATTTCCACATACATATACATGGAAAATGTTTACAAGGTGCATTTTTCTGTGTCCTCTACTTATTATAGAAGAAAGCATAAAATAAAGCATAAAACCCAGCCAAGCCTTGTGGTCCATGTTTGCAATCCTAGTACTCTGGGAAGTAGAGGTAGGAGAATCACAAGTTTGAATCCAGCGTGGACAACTTAGGGATATTACAAAAGAAGAAATCCAAAGTGATGCCACTTATAATGACATGATCTTAGAAGAATACAAGAGCAGAAGTTGGTGCAACCTGTGGACAAGACAAAAAAGAAAGTTCACGCAATGCTTCCAACCTCCCACTTTCCTCTCTATCCTCCCTCTTCAGTAAAATGGTAGTAAAAAATCTCACTTGACTTTGGGTAGGAGGAAATGTATGTAGTGACCCTACTTGAATTGCTTTAATTTAGTTGCTTGGATACTATATTACACTAAGTTATGGAGAGCTGCACAAGACTAGTAAGTTGCTTCTATATGATTAAAATGTATAATGCAACAAATGTCATGGTACAGATACATGAACAAGTTCAAAAAGAATATAATTTACAAAGGCATTTAGCTACCTAAGTAGATGTAAGCAATCCACTTGACAGGCTGGGCTTCCTATAATGGTTAATATTAAAATAAAACTCATGGAGTATTGAAACAGACTCACTCACCAAAAGGAGAGGATTTTCTATGTGCAGCTCGCGGAAAGAACAGATGTTCCCATCAAAGACAGCAACCTAAATATAATTGTTCTCAAGATTCTCATAATGATTTTTTTTCAGAAATAGAAAAAATAATTCTATGTTTTGTGTGGAACCACAAAAGACCCTAAATATCCATACCAATCTTGGGCAAGAATAAAGAAGATGAATGTGTTACAGCTTGTGATTTCAAAATATATTACAAGGTAACAGTAATTAAAGCTGTATGATGCTTGCATAAAGACAGATTTATAAACCAGTGGAACAGAATGGTGAGTCCAGAAATAAACCCACAAATAAAAAGTCAGACGATCTTCAAGACATATGCCAATAATACACAATGGGGTAGGAACAGTTGTCTTCAAAAAAAAGGTAATTGCCTGCAGGAAAATGAAATTGGAATCTTATCTTCTAACACACAGAAAAAAATCGACTTAAATAGAGATTTAAATACAAGTTCTGGAACTCTAACACTCCTAGAAAAATGCATAGTAGGAAAAACTTCATGATATTGGGTTAAGATAGGCAATTATTTCTTCTGTATGAACCTGAAAGTAGGTACCACAAAATAACTATAAGCAGCTGCAATAAATGAAATAGCTTCTGCACAGCAAAGGAAACAATCAACAGTGAAGAGATGCCTTATGGAATGGAGAAAATATTTGCAAAGCATGTATTTGATAAGCAATTAATACTTCAGATATATAAGGAACACTTACAGATCAATAACAAAAAAAGCAAATAACCTGATTAAAAGTAGGCAAAAGAGTTGAATAGATGTTCATCCAAAGACAACAAAAAAATGACCAATAGACGCATGAAAAGATGTTCCACATCACTAGTTATCTGGAAAATGTAAATCAAAATCACAGGAGATATCACCTTGCCCTTGTCATTATATATATATATATATATATATATATATATATATATATATATATAATTTTAAAAATGAAGAAGCTGTGGAGAAATTGGAATCCTTTCACACCGTTAGAGAGAAAATAAAGTGCTATACCTGCTCTTGTAGATAGTATGGAGAGTCTTCCAAAAATTGAAAATACACATGATCTAGTCATTCCACTTCTGGGCATTTATCCAACTGAATTGAAAATACGATCTAAAAGAAATATCTGAACTTCCAAGTTTTCCACAACGCTATTCAAAGTTGTCAAAATATGGAAAAAATAAATGTCCCATCTACGAGCAAATACATAAAGAAAATGTGTAAATATGCAATGGAAGTTTATTCAGCCTTTCGAAAAAGAGAATCTTGTTGTATGGTACAGTACCTATGAAGCTGGGAGACATTATTCTAAGTGAAATAACCCTGCCATAGATGCAAAAATAATGCATGATTCCACTTATGTGAGGTAACAGAAATGGTTATATTCATACAAATAGAGTGTGGAGGAGGTAAAAAGGCTATACCGTGAATTAGGTGCAAAGTTTCCATTGTGAAACATGAGCAAGTTCTACAGAGATGCTGGCTCATATAATGTTCATAGATAATCAGTACTGTACTGTGCATTTAAAAATATTGTTCACGGTATATCTCATATTGTTTGCTTTTACACAAAAGAAAACCAGGAAAAACACAGGAACACTTTCGTGGGCAATAGATATATTTTAGTACTTAATTTTGGTAATATTTAACACACATCAAATTGTATACATTAAATATGTGCATATTTTAAATGCCAACTATAACTCAATAAATGCTTTAAATTAAAAAAGAAAGGTAGATATTAGAAGAAATAGTTCATTGATCTTCTGGGAGATAAGATATCAAAAAACCTAATGCCACAAATACAAGAAATAGATTTAATGAATAAAAAGATAAAACACTAAGTAAACTAAGCATATGACTAGAAGACTTGAAAAGAAATGAGGAATAGCTAGAAGAAAAATGAAATATCAGGAACACAACTGAAACTTTGTTTAGTGTGGGAATTATTTGAGTTTTGAGATCTTAAAAGCTTAGTAAGTCCCAGCTCTACTGAATTAGACATATAGTTGGAGCTATGCCACTTAAATTTCTGAATCCCAAGGACTAAAAACCACTCTTAAAGTCTTCAGAGAAATAGCATGTTTTTTGTCAAGGGGAAATAAGCACGCTAGCACCAAGCCTCTCAGGTACAATAATAGAAAGCAGAATACAAGGCAGCAACATCTAAACTTTACCTAGAGAAAAGAGATGCATTCTAAGAAACCTATGTTGCCCAAGTTCTCATTACATGAGAAGAGCGTCTAAGAGTTACATTGGCTAAGAAGGCATTTTTGAAGAGCTCGTCCAGAAAAAGACTTTAGCCAAATGAAAATTTACTCAGAACCAAAAAAAAAAAAAAAAACTCTTGTACAAAGTACAAGAAATGACTGTGGATAAGGAGTCATATTATATTTATAATTATATCTAAATGAATGAGAATGACGACTCTGGAAACTAATAGAAGGCCTTTTTAAGGGTTCTTGAAACAAAAAAGCATTTTCCAATTGAAAAAATATAAAGCTTGGAAATCAGATTGGAGTGAATTTCAGAAAAACTAGGAGATACAGAGTGAAGTGACTTGGAGAGTGTTTACTAATGGGAAAGTGAAATGCTTGCCAAGGTATTGGTGAACATAAGAGAGCAGGACATATGTTAAGACAAGTAAATGGCTGGACCTATTTAAATTTGATGTACCAATAGATAAATGTGAATATGAATTGAGATTCCAATTTTTAGGAATGCTAACAAATTCACTACATATACCTTAAAACATTCTACATGGAAGAAAATCCTTTAATAATTAAACTGAGAAAAATAGGTTCTTTTTTACCACCAAAAATTAATTTCTTTATTTTATAAATACAAATGTTAAATCACTAGGAAAATATTAATTAAATTTATAGCAAAATAGGTAAAGGAATGTGAACAAACACTTCTCTTGGATCATACACAAGAAAATGTTGACTTCAGCTGCCTCTGGAGAAGATAATTCTGTGCCTTGGGGACCATAAGGGAATGATAAAGTGCATTGCGTTGTATAAACTTGTGTACCTTTGAATCAACAGTACATATTCATTGCCACGTTAAAGGACATTAACAACACAAGGCCAATTATTTATTCATATCCTAATCCAATCGGGTGTGCTCCTTCAAGCGTTCCACACAAGCCGCAGGCTCTCTCTGTCTTGAGCACTGCCTTCTGCCAGGGCTTCACTGTGATCCTCTGAGATTTGTCAGCCCATGACCAACGAAAGGAAGTGAAAACAAAGAGGATCATGGGGAAACTAGTAGGTGCAAGGATTTGACATGATACATACCATTATTAGCCACATTCTTTTGATTAAACAAATTATATGGCCCCATCGTGATGCCAAAGAGCTAGAAAATGACCCAGAAGGATAAACCGGGTTGGGTGAGTATCCAGCAAACTGTTCTCATTGCCTACTTCTGAAAGCTTAATATTTTAAAAGAGAAATTCAACAAAAGGTATGTTAAGTTGTATCAGTCAAATGCAAACAGAAAGGGTAATTATGTACATATGAGTAAAAGGATAACCAAAGACCTAATGTACAATAATGTCAGAAATTTTGTGATGGCAAAGCTGCAACCCACAAAGATGAGTAAAACAAACTTAAATTGTTATGCAAAAAGTAGTATGGCAATGAAATATATTAAGCAAAGCCCTCTAGGAAGACAGCAAAGATTTAAGAAAAGTTTCAAGTTATTTAATGGGACTGGAGTAGGAAAAAAAAACATACCAGAAAAAGTCAAATAATATTTGAATAATATAACTGACAAGCTTAATTTAACAAACACATAAATGAAAGATACCATATGGTGTTAAAAATTGTGCAGCTAGCTTCATTCACACAACATTATATTTTCCTACATATGCCTTGGAATTTATCCTTCTTTAGAGCTGAGTAATGTTCCATTGTGCATAGATAGCACATTTTCTTTACTCATTCAACTGTTGATGGACATAAGGCTGCTTCCAGGATTTAGCTATTATGAATTGTGCTGCTATAAATGAATATCCACTGTATCACTGTAGGGTAATGTCTTTACCTCTTTGGAAAAGATATCTAGAAAGTGAATAGCTGGGTCATATAGAATTTTTAATTAGTTCCTTGAGAAGCCTCTACGCTGATTTCCATAGAGACCGTACAATTTTACACTGCTATTAACAGTGTACAAGAATTCCTTTGTCACTACAGCCATGCCAGCTTTTGGCATTCAATTACGTCTTGACAACTGCCATTCTTTCTGGTGTAAAATGACATAAGAAAATGAATGCACCTGAAAAATAATATGTTGAGTGAAATAAGTCAGATACACAAGCTTAAAGTCCTACGGTATCTCTCCTTTATGTAACAAAAGTACAAAGAGAAAACTGAAGGATGGATAGAGGGAAACAAGGGGATAGAGCTCTTGCAAATGGGATCAAGTCCAGGAGTCTGAGCATGGGTAGAGAAGGGGAGGAAAAAAGGAAATAAGAAAATTCAAGGTAATCCTTGCACAGGTATCAAATACACGCAATGAATGCAAATATTATATGCCATAAAAATGAGCTAAGAGTAATAATGACAGTTACTGAATGTAAAAGGGGAAAATAGATTTTGAGATGGAGGGAGCTGGGTGGAAGAATGAGGGGAAGGGGATTAGAAAATGAAACACACTGTGTTAGACACACACACCCACTCCCCAAGATGAATGTAAGCTTCACATACTGCAATCATGTACTAACAAATATAAATATAAATAAATAAAAGATGATGAAATGTGGTATGTACGTATGGTAATGCCTCAAACATACTCTAATAAAATTTTTTTCAAGAAAACATATACACACCATACGTATCTTTGTACTCTACTAACAACAGTAGCACCTTCTACAGGAAAATTAATAAAAATTGATCTTATATCTAAGTATAGTAAAACCTAATTAGACTCTGAAATTTAAAGATGATGTGGTTCACATATGCTGACAATAATTCAGTGAAAATAAAAATCGAAATGCACAACTGGAGATGCTCCCATAACTTTACTGTTTAGAAGTAAGGAAATAGTCTAACAAATACCAGAGGAAACAACTGAATTTATAAATTGCGTGGAACTTAACAAAAAGTAAAAACATCTCAAATGAAAAATTTACAGTATGTCATTACACTGTAAATAGGAAAAATTTACATTTTAAATCTTTTATTATTAAAAATTTAGAAATGTTAAATAGAAACAAATTAGTTAATTGGCTTAGAAACTAATATATATATATATATATATATATATATATATATATATCTGAAAATGAGGGTGAAAAGGAATGCTAAACAGATTATAATAGCTTCATTCTCCAAAATTGTACAGGATAGCAGATGCAGGTTCCATGTAGCCACTTTGAGAAGAGGTAAAATGCGTGGACAGTGAAGAGCTTAGTTTACAGAGATTTTGTGAGGAGACCTGGGAGTCAAAACCACTGTTTCATGATATTTCCCATGATGGATCATGAATTTTGGGTACAGGATCCATCAAAGTACAATGTCAGATCACAAAGGTCATATTCTCAGCAGATGAGTTGCAACCATCAGTCACAGTGTTATTTGAAAACCTTAGATACTGTGATATAATGAATACAAGTGAAACCCTCTCATGCCCTATAGGAATTGTTAGAAATTTGAGGGATGGTACCCCTCAACTGTGCTACCATGGCAATTTGTACTTATCACTGTTACACCATTCATCACACTGCCTCATAAGTTATTTGCTTGTCTGTGCCTTTTCTTCTGAATCCCTTAGGCACAGAGACCATGTCTTTTTCTTTTTGGATCCTCCTAGTACTTCACCAGAGCCTCATTGGAAAAACAAAAATTGAAGATGAACAACTGAATAAAAGAATAAATTTACAGACATTAAGAGCAAGAGGGGGCAGACAATCAAAAATCCATTTCTTTGCAGAGTGACCTATATAATAAAGACACCACAGGCCCATTAAGCTACCGATAACAATTACTCAACTACCAGAACAACATAGATCATGTAGGAAGCCTAACTACCATTTTATCTGACAAAGACATTTTTCAAGGCTATTCAAAGGTTTCATAAACAATCCATTATTTTTCAAATCCTTTTCAGCCCCAATACACATTTAGTGAGTGCTATTTTAAGCTTCTGGAAAATCAATAACACTACAAGGGGAATGTTTGCTGATGAGGATATTCTCATAGTATTTATTAGTTTATTTTGCTCCTGGTGACATACATAAAATCTGAGTCTAAAGAAAAGAAAAGAAAAGACAAACAAGAAAGAAAAGAAAAGACAAAGAGAATGTGTGAAGACTGGGGTAAATGAATTCTAGATCTACTCACACATCATCCACACTATCCAGATTCACACAGCTTGAAAACTTCAGTAGAAAATTTACCTTATTTTAGCAAAACGTCTACTGCTTTTGCACCTCTTCCATCCTATCCAGTTCCCATTGGTCTTCTTGCAAAATGTTTAAACATCCAAGTAGTCAGTATTCAGGAACCAAGTGAACAAAATCATTGTGTCATGCTCTAAGTGACTGTGGCCAATGGTGAGATTTTTCTTGATTAACTAGGCTAGAACTTTCTTGCTGTAGGGTGAACTATCCTTACACTTACCCTCTGTGGTCAAGTACAAAGCCAGAGGCTGATAAAACTGGTTAAATTAAAGCTTTGTGCCCAGGAAGAAAGCTTGGTTCTATACTTCACTGAAGTTGGAGCTTGAGTAGGGAGAAAAATCTGGACAGCTGTTTTTGGCACTAATCTCGATTCCAGCTAAATATACAGCACCACATTCAATTTCTCCCACATTCCAGCCTGTTTGCCTACTAACTGGCATTTGTTCTTTACTTTTCAGCTAACTCATACAACATGTCCTCTAAAGAGTGGTCTTTCTAGGACTCTAGACTAGTTCCATAGTAGGGATACTGCCCTATCATAGCTGCTAGCATATCTCATTTCCATTACTTCATTCATGCCTATCTTCCCCTACAGACTGTAACTCTGTAAGGACCAGAGCTGTGTCTGTCTGATTCAGAACTCAATCATTCCAATCAAGAACATTACATGATATAAAATAGATGCTTACCAAATGTTTTCTAAGTGAGTGAATCAATCAATACATAAACAAATGATTAGGCATGTGGTCTAAATTTGGGAAAGTCCAGTGGTCAAATCCTGTTTACAGAAAGAAAATGAAAGAGTGAACACTCAAAATACCCCCATGATATGAATCATTTTGCTAAAGTTATCATGGAAATAAAAAAAAACAAAGACCTGGGATATTAGCTCATTCCAAAATAAGAAAAATAAATTCATTAGCAACATTGCCCTGCCGATTCTGAGTTTCAGGTCTAATTTGTAGGATAAAGATTATGGACTACACCCTCAGCCCAGGACTGGATAAGCCACCATGCCACACTTTCTACGCACCCCACAGATGCCCAAACAGACGCCCCTGGCCCAACCTTCAGCCCAGGACTGCCTATGCCACTGCACTCAGCTTCCTACATGCCCTGTGGATGACCAGACCCAGGACACCTGCTGGCCCCTCAGGCACACTCCCTACCTCCTGGACCTAATGCTGCTGATCTTCAGTTCCCACCCTTTCCCCCAGATCCTTGGACTACAGCAGATTAACTGTGCTAGCTTAATGGGAGATTTAGTAACTGCTTCACCCAAACAAAGGATCTCAGCAGGCTCCAGTCAGTGTGGCAAGTATACCCCTAAAATAGAGGAATACAGAAGGTAAATAGGGCCAGTAGTAAATCTCCCTCCAACTAACTGTAAGACCTTGGTGTGTCTGACAAGATTGTGGGTGACTCCTTGCTGCACACAGAGAACATCAGGCAGGGTGAGGAGTGTGCTAATAAGGACTCCCCCAACTTGGAGAAAATCAAAATGGCTTAAGAGACACACAGGCACACAATAGGGACACAGTAGGGCCTCAGCTGACACAAACACTATAGACGGGGAGATTTGGTGACCTGGAATAACCTAAAGACAAAGTAACAGCAGGAACTAAAAGTTGACTTACATCAATACTCCTAGGCTTGTCAGCCCAGGAAGAATATAGGACTCACCCAACAGGCCCTGCAGTGGGGAGTCAGGTGACTGGCCCTCCTCTTCACTGTAGTATTCAGCAATCAGACAGACATTAACCACACAGTAGAACACTAAGATCCACACTACCAACAGTTGAGACTATTGGGATTGAAAGACCAAATAATTGCCCAAAGGGTGAAAATGACAAAACAAAAAAGCAAAATACAATCTCAAACATCTAGCCCATCAGGAGCAAGTGCAGGTGACATTGAAATAGAGGATTTTAAAAGTCATACCCCAGAAATCTCCAAAAAGATAGCAAGTGAAACAAACAAACAAATCCATGAGGCTACAGAGGAAATCAAATTAGAAATAGTTTCTTAAGTAAAGACAGAAGTAACAACCTTAGCATAGCCAGAGAAGAAATAGATAAAAAAAATACAGGAACATGGGAAATTGATTGAAACCTTGAATGAACAATATAGAAGACAAGCAGAATCTATGAAACAAATTCAAAGAAATATCCAAGAAACAAAAACTTCTATTGAAATCTGGCAAAACTGTTTAAATGAAGCTGAGGATAGAATTCGGACCTTGAGGACAGGATCACAGTCAGCAACCATGAAAGAGTAGGCCTTTCAGAACAACAAAGCAACATGAGATGACAATAGAGCATCTTGAGGATGATGCCAAGAGAAATAATACAAGAGTAATAGGCATCAATGAAGATGCAGGGATCAATAAAAATGACATAGGTGAACTATTCAGAGAGGTTATAGAATAAAATTTCCCAAACAATGGGAAAAATTCAATATACAGATATGTGAGGCATATAGAATGCCAAACAGCCACAAACAACATAAATATATTCCCAGACATATAATAATTAGAATCCCAGACATACAACATACAAACAGAATACTAAAATCTGTTAGAGAAAAGACACAACTCACCTATCAAGGAAAGCCCATTAGAATCACAGCAGACTTCTCAGCACAAACCCTCAAGTCACAATGAGCTAGGAGTGAGGTATTTCAAGATGAAGAAAACAACTTTCAACCCAGATTGATGTAGACAGCAAAACTTTCATTCAAATTTAATGGAGAAACAAGACACTTCCAGGACAAAGAACAACTGAAGGAATTCATGTCCACAAAAAAAGCCCTAGAAAGAGTATTGAAAGACACACTAGATAGAGATAAAAATGACCAAAATTTCCAGAACAACAACAGAAAGAAACCAGCAGGCAGGACAAGCAATTAAACAAGGGGGAAAAGCAGAAAGCAAACAAATGGAACATAACATGGCAAAGTTGAGACAGTACATATCAGTGATATCCATCAATGTAAATGGCCTCAATTCACCTATCAAAAGAAATACATTGGCAGAATGGATCAAGAAACATGATCCCACAATATTCTGTATACAGGAAGCACTTCTGACACAAAAGGAGACTCATAGGTTAAAAGTCAAAGGATGGAAAACTGTTTTCCATGCAACAGGAACCCAAAAAAAGCAAGGGTAACTATTCTATTTGCAGACAACGTGAACTTCAAAACTAAAATGATTAAAAGAGATAAAGAAAGTCACTACATACTCATTAGTGGAAAAATTCAAGAGAAAGAACTAACAATTATAAATATGTATGCACCAAATACAGGAGCACCCAACTATATAAGACAGATACTAATGGACATGAAAAACCAAATACACAAGAACACAATTATAACAGGAGATCTTAACAGCCCATTGTCACAGAGATAGATCAACTAGACAAAAAGTCAGCAAAGAATTAACAGAACTGAATCATACCTGTGAGCAATTGGACTTAGTAGATGTTTACGGAGTGTTCCACCCAACCACATCAGAATACAAATTCTTCTCAGCTGCACATGGCACATTCTCCAAAATAGATCATATATTATCCCATAAAACATTCTTAAGTAACTGCAAAGGTGTTGAAAATATCCCATGTGTAATATCTGACCATAGTGCACTGAAATTGGAAATTAATGGCAAAAGAATTGGCAAAACCTGCATAAATACATGGAAATTAAATAACAGCCTTTTGCACAACCAGTGGGCTACAGATGAAAATAAGAAGAAATAAAGCAACACCTACAATTCAATGAAAATGTGGAAACAACATACTGTAATTTGTGGGATTCAGTGAAAGCAGTCTTAAGGGGGAAATACATAGCAATAAATCATCATATCAAGAAAACAGAATGAGCACAAATAAACAACCTAATGCTTCATCTCAAGCTTATAGAAAAAGAAGAGCAAGTTAAAGCCAAAGTTCATAGAAGAGAGGAAATTGTAAAGATTAGATCAGAAATCAGTGCAATTGAACCTAAAAGAAACTACAAAGAATTAATAAATCAAAAGGTGGTTTTTTGAGAGAATACAAAAAATTGACAAACCTCTAGCTAACCTGATCAAGAAAAAGAAAGAAAAAACCCAAGTTCATGCAATAAGTACTGAAAAGGGGGAAATTATTACAGATCCCATGGAAACTCAAGAGATCATGAATACCTACTTTGAAAATCTCTACTTACATAGATTGGAAAACACAGAGAAATTAGATTTCTAGAAACATATGAACTACCAAAGCTCAACCAAAAAATATATACCAATTTTGAATAAACCAAGATATCTACTGAAATTGAAAATGTAGTTAAAAACTTACCAACAAAGAAAAGCCCAGGTCCGGATGGATTCACAGCTGAATTCTACAAGAAATTTAGAGAAGATTTGATGCCAATACTCCTTAAACTCTTCAATGAAATTGAGAAAAAAGCAACCCTCCCTAAATCATCCTTCATGCAAGTATTACTCTGATACTAAAACCAGAGAAAGACCCAACCAAAAATGAGAACTGTAGGCCAATCTCAATAATGAACATTGAGGAAAAGATTCTCAATAAAATACTGGCAAATAGAATGCATCAAATCATCAAGAAGATTATACATCATGACCAAGTAGTATTCATTCCTGGAATGTAGGGATGGCTTAACATATGCAAATCAATAAATGTAATACACCACATCAACAGAGCCAAAAACAAAAACCACATGGTCATCTCAATAGGTGTAGAAAAGCTTTTGATAAAGTCCAACACATGTTCATGATAAATACCCTTCAGAAACTCAGTATACATGGTGACTACCTCAACCTTGTAAAGGCCTTCTATGACAAACCAACAGCCAGCATTATACCAAATGGACAAAAACTGAAAGCTTTCACTTTAAAATCAGGAACAAGACAAGGATGTCCACTATCACCACTCCTATTCAATATAGTTCTGGAAACACTAGCCAGGGCAATCAGACAAGAGAGAGAAATAAAAGGAGTAAAGATAGGGGAAGAAGTTAAATTACTATTATTTGGTAATTTATGACATGATACTCTATATAGAAGACCCAAAAAAAATCCATTAAAAGACTACTAGTGGTAATAAACAAATTCAGCAGAGTAACTGGATACAAAGTCAATACTGAAAAATCAATAGTATTTCTGTACACAAACAAAAATCTCACCAAGAGACAAAATATGGAAAAATTGCCTTTCACAATAGCATCTAAAAGGTGAAATACTTAAGACTAAACTTAAGATTGTAAAAGACATATGCTGCAAATTATGCTACACTAAAAAAGGAGATTGAAGAGGATATTAGAAAATGGAAGGATATTCCTTGCTCTTGGCTAGGATGAACCAACATTGTGAAAATTTCCATACTCCCAAAACTTTTATACAGTTTTAATGCAATCTCAATCAAAATACGATTAACATACCTTGTAGATATAGAGAAAAATCTCTTAAAATTCATTTGGATACAGACAAAACCTAGAATAGCAAAGGCAATTCTGAGCAATAAAGGCAAGGCTGGAGGCATCTCAATTCCTGACTTGAAACTATACTACAAAGCAACAGTGATAAAAATCAGCTTGGTACTGGCAATGAAATAGACCTGAGGATCAATGGAACAGATTAGAAGATACAAGCACAACTACAAAGACACTCAGCCCCCGGATCTTTGACAAAAGGGCTGAACATGTTCACTGGAAGAACAGCCTCTTTAATAAATGGTGTTGGAAAAATTGACTTCCCACATATCAAAGACTGCAAGTAGATCCATGCCTATCACCATGCACAAAACTAAAGTCTAAATGGATCAAAGACCTAAACATTAAAACAGAAACACTAAATCTACTGGAAGGCAAGGTAGGTAGAAGTCTTGGAGACATAGGGGTAGGCAGAGATTTCATATACAAAATGCAAACTGCATGGGAAACACTTCAAAGAATCAACAACTGGGATCTCACATTATTGAAAAGTTTCTGCACTTCAAAGGAAACCACCAACAGAGTGAAAAGAAAACCAACAGAGTGGGAAAAAATTTTAACCAGCAACCCCTTAGACCAAGGACTTGTGTCCAGAATATATAAAGAGTTGAAAAACATTAAGCCCCCCAAATTCAAAGACCCTCTCCAAATATGGGCATCTGAGATAAACACACAGTTCTCAGATGAAGATATACAAATAAATAAATACATGAAGAAATGTTTGCCATCACTGGTCATTCGAGAAATGCAAATTAAAACAGCATTGTGATTTCATCTCACTCTGGAAAGAATAGCTACCATCAAGAAACAACCTGATAACAAATGTTGGCAAACCTGTAAAGAAAAAGGAACACTGCCCCACTCTTGGTGGAAGTGTAGACTGGTGCAGCCACTATGGAAATCAGTATGGAGAGTTCACAGAAGACTAGGATTGGAAGTTCCATTCAATCTAGCTATTTCCTCCTGGTTATTTTCCTAGAAAACTGAAAAGGTCATATCACAGTGATATATGTTCACCTATGTTTAAAGCAGCACAATTTGTAATAGCTAAATCTTAGAAACAACCAAAATTCCCATAAACTGCAGAATGGTTGAAAAAGGTGGTATTTTTAAAGAATGGAATATTATTCAGCTATAAAAAGTATGATGTTTAGGTCTTCATAGATAAATGCAGGCAACTCAAGACTATCCTCATAAGTGAAATAAATAATAATTGTGTTTATAAATATCACATTGTGTCTCTAGTATAAAAATTAATAAGAACTGTAGGAGTAATAAAACCCAAAATGTGTAATTGCTATTGTAAAAAAGAGAGGAAAAGAAACTGATCTAAAGGATATAACTGTATGTATATTTAAGTGTGTAGGATTGATAACCATACTACTAAGTTTTTGCTGGATGTTTGAACAGAACTCTTTGCAGTCTCACTGTTTGAATGTCCACTTTGTATGCTTTAATTTTGTAACTTGAACAACTATTTAAGAGGACAATATGTAATTTATCAACCAGTGATTCTTACTGTTTGTTTTTTTTTGAAAGTACGTATTATTTCTACCCTTTTTCTGTTTTGCTTTTTTTCTCTTTAAATAAAATTTTTAAAAAGATTATAGGCTGCTTTCTATGAATGTATAAATGGCTCAGGAATAAGAGAGGTGAGCACTGGGATATATTTGAGGGGACTTCCCAAGTCTAACATGTATACAGCATCCATGCTTTTAGGCTTTTGCTTTTAATAAAGAAGTATGGGTGAGAGAAATAAGCCAAAAGACTTACATTTCCCCCTTGCCTTGTTGCTGTTTATAGAATCACCTTGGTATACCTCGTGAACCTTTCTAAGACCCACAAAATTGAGCTATAAACCAGGGAAATAAAACACCATTTTGATGCCATTTTGCAGAGCATTTGTTATCCAGTGCCTAGCGTGATCTCTGGATCTCAGAACACATTCACTAAATTTCTATTTATCAGACTAGAGTAAAACAGAATTGGAGAAAAAAATTCCTCTCACAACCTCAAAACCTGGAGCTTCACACCCTCTTCTCTTATTTCTGAGCCAGAGTAGGAGCTTTGTAGTCAGTGAGTTGATTGACTACTCAAGCTTATAGGGAGAGTTTAGAATTAAATCTTGCTTTAGGAAGGCATGGTCTTTAAACTCATTTTATGACTGTTTGTCAAGCCTACGTTAAGAGAATTCAGGTTAAAGACATCTTCTATGTGCAAGGTCTTATCTTAGGACTGGGACACAATGGAGGACCAAGGAAGAGAGAAGGATAAACAAAGTCACGATAATACCTGCAATCTCCCTATGCAACTGGTACTTTTCTAGACCACTGTTAGAAAGACCAGCTCATTGATGAATTGCTTTCCTTTTCAAAACTACTTGAATGTTCCTAGTCTAGCTCCTGTGAGTACCGCTGAAAGCATATTGTCAATCAACGCTCATTTTCTCTTCACTTGCTGAACCCGAGAAATGCAAGTCATTTGATGTACATGTACACAGTTGAAAATGTTTGGACTTTTGTTGTACTCACGCAAAATATTCAAGAATAAGAGCTCAGTCTTCTCATTTGTTACATTTATTTTCATGTACTGGAAGAAAAACTTCACTATTATGCCTTTCTTGACAAAAGTATCGATCATTTTATTTTAAATGTGCTGTCTCTGAGTCACTACTCAGGTAGCCTAGCCAAGAAGTCTTTATCATTTCAGATGACTCATTTTCAAGGACGCAGTCATTCCAAGGTTTGTTTCAGCTCTCTACCAATGAACTACAGGCTTTATCATCTCATTTGTAAAATTCATCCACAAATATAAACCTCCTGAAATAACATTTTATGCTGCTATTGTCAACTTATGTGAAAAGTATCAGTACTATGGGATTTATAAACACCAAAACATTGCATTCTACAATAGATTAATTGACAAGGTTTTGATTGATAATACAACCGATACTTTTAGGATATTATAACTGTCTCTAGATGGGTTTGTAATTCTTTGCTGGAGAAACTAAAATTAAAAACTCCTATTTTTTACTTGAGAGTTCATCTGTGCAGTTTAAAAAGAAATCTGACTTCGTGAAAAACCAGAGTACTGAAATCTAAAATGTAAAATGACACATCAACCCTCTAACCTAGAAAACTTGGAGTTGATCCAGGAGCATATTTATGTATGACATGGGTTGATGTACTTTTGTAGGGGTCAGGGGTCAAAAAATAAGTTCATGCACCAATGTCTAAAATTTAATCATAGCAAGACATTTAATATAACAGACAAGTTATAAGTGGCCTTCAAAAACACAACTCAGTCATTCTACATAAGGAGAAAGTAAAACCTGAAGAGGAAATGACATTCTCCTTTGACTAACTACTAGCAGTAGTCATTTGTAGAAGTATGAGGTAGACTCTGGTTTTTCTAATATCAAATCTAGTGTCTATCCCCCAAAAAATACACATGCCAGAAATCGTAACAATGGAGAGATTTTAAGAAAGCAAGCAAAATTAAAATAGAAAAGAGAGAAAGGAAATACATAGGAAGAGAAAAGAGCTGAGAAGACATTCTATAATTTACCATGGAGTGCATATTGCATATTGGCTTTTGTGGCAGGAGTTGTTTGTTACATGCTCTTAGAAATGGATCACATACTTCTAAAAGTACACAAAACAAATACTGTATGTGTAATTTGGAAGAGCCAGCAAATTATACCTCATGAGCCGAATCTCTCTTGATGCCTACTCTTTTAAATAAAATTTCATTGCAACACAATCACATTCAGTTCTTCATATATTGTCAATACCTGATTTTGTGCCACAATGATAGAGCTGGGTAATTATGACAGACACCGTATGAGCTGCAAAGCCAAAAATATTTACTATCTGCTTTTTACAGGATGTTTGATAATCTCTACCTTAAAGAATACTAATGAAAACTAGTAAATCCTAAGAAAATACACCCATAGTAAGAATACTAATAAAGGGATCCCCTCCAAGTGCCCAAGACCCAGATGAAAACCTAGCCCCTTACCAATATTTTGTAAGATTTGTGATTCCCTCTTGTAGCACAGCCTCTTCCTCCTCCACTTATTCACCACTTTGCTTTAAAAAGCCAAGTTTCAAGCATGAACCTAGGTCTAAGTAGGCAGTATTGCCATTGTCACATGAAGAAATTCAAGAGAAGCACAGCTGAACATACTGTAACTTTGATTTGAGTGAGAGTTTATAGCACATCTTTCTGTGATCACAGCAAGCCAGGTTATGGGTAACATCTGGTAAATAAAGGCTTACCACACTTGGGCATCTGGTAGGGCCACAGGGTGGTTTGGTACTGGGTACATGGTGGGGGTGTGATTGGGCAAGGAGGTAACTATGTAGTTTTTGCTTTTAGGTTCCCACTGGAGAGAAAGCAGAACACATCTATGAGATGAAGTTGTGTTGTTGGATGCCCCAGACAGAAAGCTATAAAGCAGAGTAGGAAATTGACCAGCAAGTGATCAAGTAAAGGCCAAATAATGACCAGGGCTAGGCTCACTTAGTCACTCAATCCTCAAGTTAAAGAACAGAAGACAGTAGTTGCAGCACATTTTGAGTCCCATTACTACAATCTGGATTGCTTATACCTGGGGCACAGCTCTTATAACAAGGCTCTGCTCACCTTCTCCGTGGGATTCTCTTTATCCCTTTTTTAGTGTCCCCAATTTTCCTTATCCCATTGATTCCTTCTTTCTTGATTTTCTCCCTCATTTAGTGATAAACAGCCTCCAAAAGTTAAGAAAAAATTTACATTAAGAAAAGTCGAAAAGGGGATGTGAGAGAATATAAACTTTTTCAAAATTATAAATATCCAAAACGTTTACCTCCCACACACACTAGTAATGACACTCCCCAAAGTTAAGTATATTTAGACAATCTGTGTATATGACTGTACAGTGTGAGTTGGCTGAGACTGCCCTAACAATGTACTGCAGATCTAATGACTCCTACAATACAACTTTATTATCTCATGATTCGGGGCTAAAACATCTGAGATCAAGATATAGACAGGATTCCTTTCTTCGAGGCCATTGTCTGGTTTGCAAATGGCTACTTTCACACTGTTTTCACTGGTCGTCCCTCTGTGTGTCTAAACCTTATCTCCACTTCTTATAAAGACACCTGTCATTTTAGTTTGGGACTCACCCTCAAAACCTCATTGTAACATAAATACCTCTTTAAAGATGTCATTTTCATTATCCTGCTCTGACATTCTGTACCAGTTTCACTGCATTGTCTTGTTTGGCTTTGTTCTGTCTTGTTTTGTTGCATTTTACTATACGTAAAATAAAATTTTTAAATTGTTTTTTAAAAAGATGCTGTCCTCAAGTTAAGCCACATTCTAAGGTACTAGGAGTTAGGTTAGAACTTCCACATAAGGATTTGTGAAGGCTTAACTGAGCCCGTAGCAATAACCGAATCTGATGCTGTTTTATTTTGTAAAGGACTTTCAGTAAGGACACAAGGTATGTGGGGTTTGACTCTATGTGATATAACATGAGCTGCTGTTCATTTGTAGTCTATTCTGTGATTCTTGTAATGTTTAGAATTATGTTTACACTGGTCTTGATTTTCCTCATAAATTACTTTCAGAAGTTCCTTGTATCTATATTTCACAAACTATGGTAACAAACAACGTTTTTTCACAGTACCATTTATCTACCTGTGTAGGCATGACCTCTAACTATACCTAAATTCTTACTAACATCCTTAGCACAATGCCTGTTAATAGCTGAGAGTCATTATAAACATGAAAAATGGTATTGTCATTGTATACATGAACTATTATAAACACTTAAAGCATTATGCATTTTCAATCACTTTCTCATAATTATAACAGAGCTACAAAGAGAAGAATCTAATGACACTCAAATAGATCACACTTCTAATACTAAGGATATGCTAATTCTGAGTTGTTATTGTTTAATTTCTAATAAAATTTTAATCATGACTTATAATAACTGTTCAGTCTTCAATAGTATAACACTTTCTCATGCACTTTCATTTCATAAATGGCTAATTCACATTCATGTTTAGGAAAATTCAGTCAATTTATTTATGTTTTTCTTGAAAATAGTTTTTAAAATGTTACTCTGAGAATTTCATTTGTATCACTACCCCAGGGCTATCTTCATATCAAGCTGATTAAATAGCAGTGTCCCTGAATAATGGGAATAGAAGAATATGTATTACATGCACGCATACCTTAGTATATTTTGGTCCTCTGGGAAAAATACAGAATCTCATTTCAAACTGTTCAAATAGATGGTACAGCAAAGCAGCCTTAAAGATATACATATAATTAACAAAAACAAACAAGTTATATCAGGTCCTTGGTGATAAAATATAATTTTCAGAACTGTGACATGCTAAAAGCCTCACTACTTACATAGGTAGACTACTTAATCACAAAGAAAATGAAATTAAAGTGACGATGGATATCATCTCTAACAAATACAGGTTCAGGGAGAAGAAACAACTTTGTTATTGATAAATTCTAACTCTACAACTACCTCAGGCCAGTTCCTTGGCATCCCTCTCTGTCTCAACTACTGTATTTGGAATGACTAACCCTGTCTCTAAATGCCCAGGGAATTGGGTTCTGACTTAATTAAACTTGACTGTGTGAATGAATGAACATTCCTAACAGAGAAGGCATATCAGTCAAAATACGATGCCAAATAATATTGATTAGTACCTGCATATGGATGTATCATGTTATGAATGTGGCCAGAGGACCTTAGTGCCACATAGGATTTGAATACTAGAAACTGGCCATGTTCTCTCATCCAAATAAAGGTGGGGAATGCTAAATTCATGACTTGAACACTGGTAAATGACGATGTCAGGAGCCAACAATTTACTTTTGGATTCTACGTTCAAATATGATAGATTTCAACATATTGAACAAGCTTAGCGATTTGTAGGAATTAAAAATGTAAATATGGACTAATGACAAATGCATGGCATTTCTATAAAAATCCTAGTCTAATGTAGAGACAAAATGAAAAAGATAGGTATCTTTTGGCAAATATCTCAACATCTATAAGCTACATTTTCACACACAGAGAGTTAATTTTGAAAAAAATGAATTTTCTAGGAGATCATAGAACAACCAATGTACTTGTTTTATCTAATGTGAAATGAGCTTACAAAAATGGTGACCACATTCTACCCAAGCCTCCTCTCAACACCATGGAAGGACCTATTAATAAAATCAAACAATATTATTTTCCATCCCATAGTGACTATTTAGCACTGGGTCTCCTCTAGCTTCTGCATAAGAAGCAATACTTGCCCTTTAAGTCAGGTGTGGTGGCTCATGCCTGTAACCCAGCACTCGGGAGGCTGAGACAGGAGGATTGTTGTGAGTTTGAGGCCAGCCTGGGCTACAAAGTGAGCTCAAGGCCAGCCTGAACTGCAGAGCGAGACCCTGCCTCAAAAAGACAAAAAAAAGTATTTGTCCCTTATCCTTGTCCCTGATGAACCATTGGTCTTAAACTTGGAATGAGTAGTCTGATATCTCTCTGCTCAGACAGAGCCAAAGGCACTTCCTGTTCATTGGGCCTGCTTCAGTTTTCATTGGCATAGTTTACCACCCTGAGGTTTAGCTGCATCTCTTATTGCATCACAGGCTCAGTCAGGGGACCATACTCTCTTCAAGTATAAGATTACATGGTCCATTCTTGTGATCTCATAAATTTACTAGTAAGCACTATTGTTATATACCACATTCTTCCTCAGGATATATGGGAACCCACAAGTGATTTCTCTGCCATGTGGAACACAGTAAAATTCTCAGAAGCTATGTTAGGCCCCTTATCTGCCTAACCATGCTACACTACTCATTTTTCTATGATGTGTGTGCTCTGAGTACCATAGGAATATGGTATGAGACCTCCTAGAATTGAGCAGGATAACAAATGATTTTCCCATTTAGGTTTTTTTTTCCCTCAACCTCAAGCTGAAGATGTGAATCTTAAAGATAAATGTCTCACCAGTTAATACTTATTCTTCTGGTCCCTTTTCCTTTCCTCAGTTCATGAGAAGGTAAGCTGAGTGGGTGTACCTGATCAAGATTTGGGGTGACTATAAGCAATAGGATCCATTTTTGCTAAATTGAATCAAAAAATCAATTCACTTATAGATATTGGTTATCACAGGTTCCAGAAAACTCAAACAGAAAGGGATCATGGCTAAGATGAACACCAAAGAAGTGGCAGAAGACACTGGTGCCACTTCTGCTGGTTCTAGACGTCACTGGTGCTCACCAGTAGAGAGGCTGCCACAACAACCTGGCAGAATGGACTTTTCACAGGCCCTGCTAGTATCATTAGTTTGCCACTTAGGGTTGGGGCAGCCATTTCTCCATGGCTATCTCTAGCTTCAAAGGAAATCGGATAAACAAGTATCAAGATTCTCATATTCTCTAGTGAGAAGGCCATATGACAGGCAGTGCCACAAATATAGGAAGGGGATTTAGATGGTAGGTATCAAAGAAGCATACCAAATGTCCACTACAGTATGGATTTACACATGTCAATCATTTCCTTCCTATGTTACATAATGACTATGTGATGCCAACTTCCCTAGATAGAATAATGGTGTATTGAACTCTGGAAACATGATTTAGAGTTGGGAAATGATAAATTTCAAAAATGCCCACTAATCAAATGGGAAATTAAATAAAAATCACAGATACAAAAAGATTTAATGCCAAGCATTTTTATATCGAGGGACTACATTTTATGCATAATAAGCTCTTATGAGATCAGGTTGGCAATGTTTCAGAAATTTCAATTCAAATGCTTATGTAAAGCATATATGCTACCTAACAACCCTGGCTCTAATTCTTTAATTAGAAAAGATGCTTCCTCATGAGCTTAAAAGTCAAATAAGAATTTCTAGTTTAGACAATTAGATTCCATCTTTAGAAATAGCAATGACTGAATATATGTTGTTTGTTTATGTACATGATATGTTTGTCTTTGTTTAAATCACAATCAAAAGCCAGCATGTAATTGTTAGGAACACAGAATTTTTCCATATTTATCCAAGATTTCAACTGCACTGATTCAAAGAAACAAATGGAAGAGAGCAAAGATGACACCTCTGTAGGGTGCATTTAGAGATAATCAAGGCACAGGCACATTTCCACATGCAAATGAGCTCTTTAGTAAACCTTTATTTGGCATGGAAACAATAAAGAGAACTTTCACCTGAAAAGAAGTAATCTTAAAAGTATCATACACAAGAAAGCACAGATGTAGTTCTGAACTTCAGGAGGATTTTGGTATATGTAGTATATTACAAGATTTTTATATAAAGCAGAGTATTTTTATGCTTTCAAACTATCAGGGGCAGATTATGAAAACTATGTGCATATGTGAGCAACGTTCACTATAAATCAGGGCATGGATTAAAAAGTTGTAACCTGACACATGGATGAGCCTGAAAGGACATTATGTTAAATGAAATAAGCCAGGCACAGAAAGAAAAATACTCTATGTTCTCATTCATATACAGAAGCTAAAAAAAATTAATGTCACATATATAGAAAGTGTAACAAAGTTCATTATAACCTGAGACAGTAGAGGGTAGGAGCATAGAGAAAAGATAAATAACACGAACCAAAATGCAATTAGATAGGAATAAGTTCTACTGTGCTATGGCACATTTGTTGACTACTTATATCCAAAGCACAATAGAGGATTTTGAATATTCTTCAAACAAAAACTGAATTTTTGAAATAATGAAAATATTTCCTATACATTGTTTGCATATATTGAACTATCACACTGTACTCCATAAATACTGTGTATCAATTAAAAATTAAATGTCTCCATAAAGCTTTCAACTGATAAATTCAATCTTACACTTTTCCCCCCTGAACAACGCTCCTTAAAATTTAGATTCCCAGGGGCCAATGACATGCCATCCAATTGATTCCAGACAACAATGAAACCCTACTGCCTTAGGTGCCTCATTGCTAAGACAAAATGCCTGACACCTGAAATTTAAAGGAAGAGAGATTTGTTTCTGGCTCATAATTTTAGAAATTATTTTTTACTATGGCTAGCTGAATCCAAGGCAGGAACCTCATGGTGTAAAGGCATAGCAGAGGAAAGCCCTCATCTCATGGTAACTTGAAGTGAGAGAGTGAGACAGAGACAGAAATAAAAAAAAGAGAAAGTGAAAGTGGGCAAGATTAAAAGAAAGAGAGGCAGAGATTAAAAGAAAGAGGAAGGGACTGGAGAATAGGAAGTACCCTTTTAGGTCACACTCCCAGTGACCAACCTCCTCCAACTAGGGCTCATCTCCTAACAGAAAGAACAGTCAGCTATGAACTAATAAAGGAAATAATCTAGTAATGAGTATAGGGCCGGCATAATCCAACCACTTTGTGAAAACCTCATCACTGAGCATAAGAGACTGGGGGGGTACCTTAGACCTAAACCATAACATTCTGTTCCTTTGTCTCCAAAATTTTCATGACCATATCTCATTATGTAAAATGTACATAACCCATCTATAAGTGATGCAAAAGTCTTAACAGTTTAGCACTATTTAAAAGTCCCAAGACCATAATCTCCTCTGACACTTAAGCTAAATGCTGAGCTGTGATTTTTATGAAAAAAAAAAGCAAGTTACATGTCTTTAGAACATAATGGCAATAGGGTAAATATTTTTATTCTAAAATGAAGGGAAACTAGAAGAGAAAGGAATTGAACCAAAGCAAAACTGAAACACAACAGGGAAACAATTAAGTCCTGTTGTATCCAGCTTCCAGAACATGTAGTGCTGAGATGTGAGCTCCAGAAGACTTAGATGGCCTCA
Source organism: Hydrochoerus hydrochaeris (assembly GCA_004027455.1). Taxonomy (NCBI): domain Eukaryota; kingdom Metazoa; phylum Chordata; class Mammalia; order Rodentia; family Hydrochaeridae; genus Hydrochoerus; species Hydrochoerus hydrochaeris. The sequence continues at coordinate 72,402 of PVLA01003087.1, forward strand.
CCACTATAACATTTCCAGTTACAGCCACTTTGACCTTCTCTTGGGTTGGCTGTACGTACTGTCTGCAGCTTTCCACAGCACATGATGCACATTCTTTGTGTCTCCAACTTCCTGGGAGAAAAATCTATACTGCACAATCAGCTTCACTCTTCACTTACACATCACCCTCTCAGGATCCCTCAGCAGGTACTTCAAATCTGTCACACATTTTTGCCAGGATTTCAGAACCTTCTTTTGAAAACTAGATGGAAGCCTTCATGACCCTACAACTCTCACAAAACCTTTTTACAATGTTTACAATTTTTTACACTTTTGAGCTTGTGAAGGGTGGGGTTTGTACAATTTATGAGATGTTTTTAGGCATCTTTCTCATTGTCTGAGTGGTTTTTAATGACACATTTATTTAGCAACTATGCATTTCTCAGCCCCAACTCTACACAGACTTCTTTCTTGCCCAAACTTCTTCAACGTTTTAAAAATCTTTTTTTGTTGTTGTTCCTACTTGTCACTGCAAATTTAGTTAAGAACAGCCTGTGATAACCATGTCACAGCCTGAAAACCATGTTGCCTGGAAATGTTCACTAGACCAATTAGTCCATTGCTTTTAAAGTCTGCCTTACACAAAGTCTTTAGACATGGAAATATGTAGACAGGTTCTTAAGCAGAATATAACATGAATGGTCTCTAGTCCAGTTCCTGAGAATCCTCGCTCTCATCTGAAACTTCATGAGAAAACCTTACTGTCTACATACTCATCATAATTCTGTTTTTTTTTTTTTTTGAGTTCTGACCAGCATTGCCCATCAAGTTCTGCTTATGACATTTTGTAGCTTTTCCAGCCTGCATCTCTAAACCTTCTAAACTCTTCCCATGAACCAGATTTAGATTCCTCTAAACCAGAAAGGAAAGGAGAGGCCAGTATTAAATTTTAGGGCCATGCCTCTAATGACTTAGCTTCCTTTTAGTGAGAGCCACTTCTAAATGGTTCTACCCGATCCCAGTAGCAACATCAGCTAGGAATCAAGCCTTCAGCAAATGAATATCTGGGAGACACTTCAGATCCAAACTACAACACAATGTATCTGATAAGAGATTGATATACAGATTATATAAAGGACTCCTACAACTCTACAAAAAGAATTAAATGACCCAATTTAAGAATGGGCAAATGACCTAGCATGGTGATGCACACATGTAAAGTCAGCACTTGGAAGGCTGAAGCAGGAGGATCTCTATGAGTTCGAGGCCAGCCTAGATAATGTAGTCAGTTTGAGAACAACATAGGCTACATAGTGAGACAGTTTCAAAAACAAACAATGATTAAACAATTTTAATAGATATCTCCAAAGATGACATACAAATGGCTAAAAGGTACATGAAAAGATGCTTAGTACCACTAATTATCAGGTAAACACAAATGAACACCACAATGAAATGTCAACTCACATCCACTGGGATGGCCACAATCAGGAAAACTAAAGAAAATTCAACTCACAAAGAGAACATTATTTCAAGTCGCTATGGTCCATTTGCCAGAATGTGTGTATGTTTATGTGTGTGTAGTATGTGTGTGTATAATGGATTACAACTCCACAAATAAAGTTAGGTGTAAAATTTGAAGAGACCTTTCTCCAATGATAATATATAAATGACCAATAAGCCCATGAAATACTGTGGAACATAATTTCTCCTTAGAGAAATCCAAACTCAAAATAATATTTGGATATTACTTGAAAAGCACGATTATAAAAGACAGGCATGTGTTGGTAAGGATATGTAGAAACTGATCCCTTCATACATTGTGGATAAGAATGTAATATTTTTCAGCTGTTTTGTAAAAGTTTGGCAATTCCTTAAATGTTAACTAGAGAGTTTTCTGATGACTCAGGAATTCCACTCTTACCTCTATACATAAAGTAATTGAAAATAAATACTTGTATCAAAATAATCAAAGTGACACTATTCACAATAACCAAAAGTGGAAAACAAGGTAAATATCTATCAACTAGTAAATGGATAAGAAAAATGTTATATAGTCAAAGAACAGAGCATTATTTAGCTGCATCAAGCAATAATGTACTATTAAATACTATAACATGTATAAAATTTGAGTACATGATTCTAAATGGAAGAAGTCACACACAATACCATTCTATTTCGAAATGCCCAAAAACAAAGACTTCAGAGACAATAAATTAGTGTTTGCTATGGATTGATGGAAGAGAAAACAGAAAATAACTGCAGTAGGTATAGGATAACTTTTTTGATAGAAAAAAAACATGCTAATATTAGTTAAGCTTGTGGAACTCTGTGGATATAATGAAAAACAATGTTTTATATTTTAAATGGGTGAGTTTCCTGGGGTGTGAGTTATATCTCAATTTAAAAAAATGAATAAACAAAAAAAGAGAAAGAAAGGTCTTTGAATACAGTAAAGATAAGTTTCTATCCTGGGGCACAGCAAGGTCTGGTGAATCAATCCTTTTCCCCCTTAATGGGATAATTCCCAAGAAAAATTGGTCTGGTAGTTATAACCTCAGACAAGTTCAGCAGAACTGCAAGTCAGTGAGTGTCCCTATAAAAATATATTGTACTTTCAGGTGTGCAATAAAATTTATCTTAGTGATTACTTAAAGCAAGTTAATGAGGAGGGATATAGAGGTCTAGATATTAGGAAGAGAGCTATAGAAAGGTAAATAAAGACATTGCACCAGAGAATAATGGTTATACTGAGGATCTTCGCCTAATACTAGCCTTAATTTTAGCCATGCTCATTCTTGCATTAGTCGTGAGATAGTATTATGAAATACTAAATTATTGCTAACTAATTTGCCACTTCTTGGTCCCCAAGGTCTTCTTAAAACCCAGGGAGCTACAGCATCTTATATTTATGGTCCAAAAATAGTTTGTTTGGGATTTAGCTCAGCATCCTAAGTGCCTGCCTCACAAGTGCAAGATCATGAGTTTGATCCCCGGCACAAAAGAAAAAAAAGTTTGTTACAACAGAAAAACAAAATCCGATCAGTGCTAAATTTTTTAATTTCCCAGTAAAATGTCTGATTTTATGAGAGAAACAATTCTTTAGATAAAATATTTTATATTAGCTGCAAAATTCCATAACTTTTGCCTTAGAAGACAAATACTTAATAATAAACAATATGAAAATAATATTATATATCTCTGAGAACTAATTTCAGTGCTTCCACCTAGACGGCAAAATTTCGTGTTGATGGCTTTTGAGTAGAGGAGAGATAATGCAAGGAAAATGCAGCCTAGGCACTGGAGAGGTCTCCTTGGCCAGTTCAGGAACAGAAATTGTTGGAGACTTCAGGTAAATTATAAAATCAAGATTAAGAAGATTCCATACCATACTTTTTGTAACTATGGCTCTTGGAGGCAGAAAGACTCACAAAGACATCTTCAAGCAGCCATAGCTTAGAAAAAGAATGAAAATGGATTATTGGATCATCCAGAAAATGGACTTCACAAAGTCCCTAGATCCCACAGGGATATCCATGCTGTGGTGAAAACAATTCAGCATCTTCCCCACAGCTAGCATGGACCTCTAAATTCCTCAGAGTTTAGGTAAAAGGCCACTCTTCATGGATATGATAAGAATTTTAACTCTGGGACTAGTATGGGATGAAACATATCAGCAGTTAACAACACAGAAGAGAGAAAGACCTGCCTCTGCCTGCCAGGCGTCACCACCGGAAGGCCCTTTCCTCTGCATGCCCAGCATGGGCAGAGAGAACCAGAAGAAGACCCACCTCTGCCTGCTGAGTGCTGCCACTGGAAGGCCCTTTCTTCCATGCACCCAGCATGGGCAGAGAGAACCAGATCTGCCTCTGCCTGCCAGGTGCCGCCATCCGAAGGCCTTTTCCTCCACACACCCAGTGCAAGCAGAGAAAACCAGAAGATCTGCCTCTGCTTACTGGGTGCCGCCACTGGAAGTCCCTTTCCTCTGCAGGCCCAGCACAGGCCGAAGGAGACAGACAGATCCACCTCTGCCTGCTGTACACCACCACCAAAAGGACTCATCCTACAGGTGACCACTGTGGACAGAGAGAACTGGCAGATCCATCTTCACCTTCAGGGAACTGCCACTGGAAGGCTCCTTCCTGCAGTCAGCCAGCAGGAACAGGGGCACACAGCCAAGTAAGCTCTGTGCAATTGTAGGCCACCTCTGGAGGCCCTTGGTTCCCTCAGACAGCCATCATCCACTATCAGAATCAGACAAACACACCGCTGTGTGTCTGCCACCATCGTGGGAGTTCCAGTGTAGACACAAAGGCTGAGAGAAGCAGCCCCACCTACATGCACCCTGATCATAAGATAAGCCCCAGTGTAGCTGCACTGTTCTGGAGAAGCCTGCTCCACATCTTGTTACCTCCTGTAAATCTGAAATTAGTGGAACCCAGGTGCCTGTCCCATCCCCCTACACTGCCTATGGGCAGACAATGTGGGAAGTACCTGGGACCCCACAACCAAATTGTTGGGAGGAACCCAGGAGAATGTCAAGATGAAGGAGCAAAAGGTAAACTCAGATCTTTAGAACACACACAATAAGTCTGGGAGATAGGGTCATGAAAGAAAATGGAAGTCACATACCTGAAATCTCTGAGAGGATAGCAACTGAAGTAAGGAAACAACTTCATGAGATTGTAAAAGCAGTCAAATCAGAAATAATGTCTCAGGTAAAAGAAGAAATCACAAACATACTGAAAGAATTGTTCAGCAGGTCTAAAGATAACATAGACAATAAAAAGGAGTACAGGAAAATGATGGAAACCTTAAATGAATTTAGAAACGAATTACAATGCATGAAACAGATTCAAAGATAGATGCAGGAAATTAAAAATTCAATCAAAAGCTGGCAAAACCACTTGAAAGAGATTGAAGATAGTCTTTCAAACCTTGAAGACAGGATTGTAGCTAGTGATTGTGAAAGGAAAGTTCTCTTAAAAATAACACAGAATCAGTGAATAACAACTCAATGGCTGCAAGATGATGCAAAGAAGCACAATTTAAGAGTGATAGGTATCAATGAAGAAACAGGGGTCAACACAAATGAAATTAAAAAGATATTCACAGAAGTAATAGAATAATACTTCCCAAACATGGGATTTGGATCTGGCATTCAGATAAGTGAGGCATATAGGACTCCAACTAGCCATAACCAAAGTAAATCTACATCCAGCCATATAATAATAAAGATCTCAGAAATTTAGCACAAGAACAGAATATTAAAAGCTGTTAGAGAAAAGAGACAGATCACCTATAAAGGAAAACCAACCAAAATCACAGCAGACTTGTCAATACAAACCATCATGGCAAGAAGAGTTTGGAGTGAAGTGTTTCAAACCCTGAAAGAAAACAACTTCCAACCCAGATTGATCTACCCAGCAAAACTCTTTTAAAATTGATGGAAAAATAAGATACTTCCATGATTAAGAACAACTGAAGGAATTCATGGCTACCAAATCAACCCTACAGAGTGTGCTAAAGAATATTCTAGAGGGAGATAAAGATGGCCATGGTTCCAGGAATAGCAGCAGAGGAAGATCGCCAAACAAGACAGGAAATTGAATGAATGGGGAAAGTGGAGGGCCAGCAACAGGAGACTAGCATGGCAGAAACAAACCAATGTATGCTAGCTGTAACCATTAATGTAGATGGCCTCAGGTCAGCAATAAAAAGAAATGGAGAGTGGATCAAGAAACAGAGCCATTGATATACTGTATACAAGAAACACATCTATCTGGAAAGGAAATTCATATACTGAAAATCAAATGAGAGAAAACAATTGTTCCATGTGACAGGAGACCAAAAAAAAAAAAAAAGAAGCAAGAGTAACTTGCCCATCAACTGCAGAATGGATAAGAAAGTTATGGTATTTTCATGCAGTAGAAAGTTACCCAGCTATAAAGTAGACTAATCTCAAGGCTCCAGTAGGTAAATGGACACAACTGGAGATCATGTTCATGGCTGAAATATTTCGAACTTATACTTGTGAACCCTAGCATAAGAAACAGAATTGGACCCAAAATCAAAATAGTTAATGTAAGAGCAAAGGGGAGGAAACACCTGGGAGGGAATGGTGGAAACTATGTCAATTTCTTATTGTCTTATCTTGAACTCTTGCATTCTTACACTATTTTGTTAGGTTTGGCTTTGTTCTGTCTTGTTTGGTTAGATTTTATGCTGTCAGATGGTAGGGGCAGCTATTTTGAATATAATGGAATATTTTATGGTAATCATGGTTTCCTATTATATTGCTCTGAAGTCTTATAATGCTTTCATTTATTATTTTGATTGGTTTTATTCTGTTTTGTTTGATTTTACTATATGTGATGGTATGAACAGCTATGTTGAAGAAAACGAGACATTATGGCAGCCATTGCTGATTTACTATCTTCTTGTTTTGAAGTCATACCATGATTTTGTTCTTCTGTATTGATTGTTCTATCCTGTTGTGTTTTATTTGATTTTATTATATGTGATAGTATAAACAAATTTATTGAGGAAAATGAGATATTGTAGTAGCCATTGTTCATTTCCTGTTATTTGGTTTTGAAGTCTGTAATGCTTTCATTCTTTTGAATGGTGTTATAATATTATGTTATGTTTGATATTATTGTGTGTGAAAGTACCTTCATCTATTTCGAAGAAAAGAGACAATATGGTAGCTACTGTTGATATCTGGTTGTCATGTTGTGAAATGCTGTTGCTTGCATTATTCTGTTCTGATTTTTTTGTTCTGTTATTTTATTTTTTTCTCTTTAAAACAAAATAAAACAACACAGAGGTATGATGGTAACCAACAAAAACACACAGAGTAGTACATTTAAGACTAGAATAATATAGAAAAATGCAGTCCTAAATCCTGGCATCCATTTCTAGAGTTCTTACCAGAAGGACAGCTTAACACAGAGACTTTCCTTGGAACTATAATGCCAGGGATCAGGAAGGATGTGTGGTGAAAATAAAAGGGGAGGGAGCAAAATAAGAATATATTATTGTCTTAACCAGTGAGAAAGATAAATGACCACTTCATTTTATAGAATGCATGAGAAGCCTTATAAAGTGCATTTTCCAGGTGAGGTAAAATAGAAGCAATTACCATCCAACCTCCATGACCCATTGGTCAGTGTGTTGTCGCAATGGGCATTAAAGTTTCCTTATTTCTTTCCATGCACATCCACAGGCTGAGTGATTTCTGAGATATCCCAAACTTCAGCATCAAGAGGATGAAATGTTTTGCGTTTTCATGTACAGAATTGATGGCAAACTGATCTTTTCAGTAGTGAGCTCATCAGACCCTAATATGTTATTCCAAAGAGAAAGTTGAGGGAAGAACCCCAACTTAATTGTGTATTTATTCCAAATCAACTGATGATAACCTGAGACTACAAAATTGACTTTGAATGACTAGATTATCTTCTCTGTTGTTCAGAGGATAATCAAAGTAGTGACTAAGTTGAGCTAAATATAAATCACTATTCTACTTCCACATGTAAGTATAATGACCTATAAAATTCTTTAGTATTAAGTATTCCCTTAAGATGAATTCAATGAATATTTGTTGAATGGTTACTACATATGTGCCCCTATATAAGCTATGAGAAGAAGTAATATAATAAGTAAAATCTGTTCTCTATTATCAAGTAACCGAGAGAACAATACGGAGAAAGAGACCCAAACATCTCCTGAAATCCATGAAGGAAGATCTAGACGTCACTGCCCCTGTACCTCAATCCCTAATTATTAAAAATGAGAATTGTTGGAATATCTTACCTCTAAGATAACCTCCCTCACTCATCCTTTAATGGCCCTTCAAATTGAAGAATGGAATCAAATATGCCTCAGTAGAAATTCTGCCTCTACCATTTAAGTTGGATGACCACAGAAAAGTTTTCTAAACATTTTTACATTTTCCCCTTCAATAAAGTAGAAGAAGACTTCCAGGAAAACGGCAGAACAATAAACAGCACTAAGCAAAAGCTTAGTGCAGATTACCAGGAAGCTGGCAGAGCAATAAGCAGCAAAAGGTTAGCCTCTCTGGGTCTCACAATTTAGATAATATAATATAACCATTTGAGGAAGAAAAGGAGGGAGATGGACCCAGAATGGATCTGAAGGGAAGATTGGAGGCCATAGGGAAAGTGCATAGACAGACCTGAACACAGAAAAAGGAAATAGCAAGCTTCACTTTCTCCCTAACTCCCAGTTCCTGGTGAGAGAGAGGAGGCTCAGATCTACAGAGACACAGTGAAGGTAGGAGACCCCAGTGGTCTCAACAAGAGAAATGGCCCAGTGGAAAAAAGTTGTAAATTACAATAACTGGTGAATGACTCCAATCCAAGTGTCCCCAAGAAAGGGAGTTTGGCCAGATGCCATTTTAGGAAAGGGTAAACTGAACCCAAGACTCAGAGAAGCCATGGGTTGCCTTCTTTTCAGGGATACCAGCAGTAAAGCACGACTGCAGGACATATCCAGGGTCAGGGAGCCAGGATCAGACTAGCAAGAGGCACTAGACTGTTGTAAGCTGAACAAATCAGGCTCTAACCACATAACCAGACACCAAGGATCAGCTTGAATTTCTGTGGAGCTTAAAGCATCAGAATTGGTACCCTGTAATATTCCTACTTCAAAGTAGCTAGGATTATCTAATACCCCAATCTAATCCTACTGCAGGTTTTCTGGAATCAACCAGCAAGAGTCTGGACTCTGTGTTACTCCTTTACCTATCAGAGACAGTGACAACACACCCTGAATTGGAAATAGTGACGGAACTGTAGACCACAGGCTTGAAATAACAGAGAAATGGATTTTTGGTGTGTTTTTTTTCTATTTTATTCATTGTTGTTTTTTCATAAATGTGAACATTGTTTTTTTAGTTTTCCTTAATCCTTGTTTTTGTATTTTACTTCTTTTTTTCACCTTTCTTCTTCACTAGTCTCCTGAAGCTTTAGTAATCATCTTTTGTCCTCCAACTCTGCTTGTGATAATTTTACTTCTTTTTTTCTATTTTTCTCTCATCTCTTTAAAATTTTCTCTCCCAATAGTAAAATCACTCTCTTGAGGACATACTTATTGTGTGTAATTTTCTGATTTGTTTTATATTTTGTTAAATAATTATTAATCTTATATTCATGGGTTAAGGTGGCAAGTTACCAGTGACCACAGTTTGTCACTTTCTACACTGTATTTGATGCTATTGATTGTACATATTTAGCCAAAATTACATAGTTGTTGCAATTAGTTGATCTCCAATTCCAGGGTTGTCTGGGTTCATAAACAATGTGATAGATCAGCAGCCAAAAACTGGGTGCTTAACCAAATAGGTAGCAACTTTTCATCCCTAATAAAGTGAAGAGGCAAGATTTTGGTACAGACCCAAAAGCCAACTAAAACTAGAAGACATCTTTGAAAAGTAGTCATTTTCTAAGGAGGTCTCAATACTAGTAAAAAAAAAAAAGCTACCTACCATAAGCAATTTATAAACATCAACACAGAAAACTATGAAAAATCAATCCATCATCTCCTAGATGATGCAAAGAAGAGTAAGAGAAGATAGATAAGAATCAATGAAAAATCAGAAGTTAGCACAAAGGACATAAAAGACTATTCACATAGTTAATAGTAAAAAAAAAATAAAAATAAAAAACTTCCCAAGCATGGAAAAAAAAGGTTTTGACATTAAGATAATGGAGGCATATAGATTTCCAATTAGCCATGGTCAGAATAAACTACATCAAGGCACATAATAGACACAATTCCAGAATTCAACAGAAGAACAGAATATTAAAAGCTGTTAGAGAAAATAAACAAATCACAAATAATGAAAAGCCCATCAGATTGACAACAGACTTCACAACACAAGCTCTTAGGTCAAAGAGAGCTTGAAGTATTTCAATCCCTTGAAGAAAACAACCTCCAACACAGATTGATGTACCCCACAAAATTATCTTTCAAAATTGATGGAAAAATAAGATACTTCCATGATTAAGATCACCTAAAGAAATATGTCCACCACGCCAGCATTCTAAAAAGTTCTGAAGGATATGCTAGAAAAAAAGACAACAAGACAACACCCCCATGAATCCCAATAGAATGAATCTACCAGGCAAGGCAAGCAATTTAAAAGAGGGGAAATAAGGGAAACCAAAAGCAGGAAATAAAGATGACAACTATACCTTAATACATATCTGTGATAATTATCAACGTAAATAGTCTCAATTCACCAATCAAAGAAATGGATTGGCATGATGGAGTAAGAACCAAGATCCAACAATATGCTGCATATAAGAAACACATTTAACTCAAAAAAATGTATAGACTTAAAAAAAGAAAGAAAAGAATACTCCATATGACAGAAACTTGGAAAAATGGAGGGGCAGTTATTCTACTTGTGGACAAAGTGAATTTCAAGCCAAGACTGGCCAAAAGAGACAAAAAAGGTCACTTCATACTTGTTAAGGGAACAGGCCAAGAGGAAGATATAACAATCATAAATATATATGCATCAAGTACCAGTGTACCCAACTATATAAAATAAATATTAATGTACATGAAAATTCAAATAAGCTTGAATACAATTGTAATGGAGAATCTCAATACACCATGGTCACAAGTAGGCAAATCAACTGGACAAAAAATCAACAAATATCAGAGCTGAATCAAACCTTTGAACAAATGGACTTAGTAGATATCAATAGTGTTCCAACTCACAACCTTGTTGTGACTTCATACTGTACATAAAAGACTCCAAAAACTGTACCAAAGATGCTTACATTTGGTAACCATGTTTAGTAGTGTAGCAAGATACAAAGTCAGCACTCCAAAGTCAATAACATTCCTGTACACAAATGACAAACTCAAGAGAGAAATTAGGGAAATAACACCTTTCACAGTAGCACAAAGAAAAATGAAATACTTAAGAATCACTCTGATGAAGGAAATCAAAGAGCTTTAAATTGAAAACTACAGTACTCTGAAAAAGGATATTAAAGAGGATAACAGAAAGCAGAAAGATATCCATTTTTTTGATACGAAGAAAAAACATAGTGAAAATGGTCTTACTTCCAAAACTGTTATAAAAATTTAATGCAATCACAATCAAAATAACAATAATGTACCTCCCAGAACGAGAGAAAACAATCCAAAAATCATTCCGAACCAAAAGAGATTTAGAATACCAAAAGCCATCCTAGGCAACAAAGGCAAGTCAAGAAGCATCAATTCCCAACTAGAAATTATATTACCAAGCTGCTGAGATAAAATCAGCAAGGTACAGGTAAAAACCTAGGGATCAGTGGAACAGATTAGAAGACACAGAAACAACTCCAAACACACTCAGCTGCTTTACCTTTGACAAAGGGGTCAAATACCTCCACTAGAAGATAGATAACTTCTTTAATAAATGGTGCTGGGTAAAATGGCTTTCTCCATGGTGAAGATCAAACCTAGACCCATATTTCTCATGCACTGAACTAAAATTGAAGTGGCTCAAATATACAAATATTAAAACACAACCAATGAGCCATAAGATAAAATAGGTGCAACTCTTAAAGTCATAGGTGTGGGCAAAGACTTTATGATCAAAACATAATCTCATGGGAAACATTACAAAGAAGCAACAAGTGAGACTGTATCATATTAAAAACTCTTGCAAAACAAAAGAAACCATGGACCGAGTGAAGAGACAACTCAAATAATGGGATGAAGTTTTACCAGCTATTCCTCAGACAAAGGACTAATATCTAGAATATATAAAGAACATTAAAAAATCAGGCCCCCAATTTTAAAGATTCAGTCCAAAAAATCAACATCAGAAATGAATATATCCTTCTCAAATGAAAAAATACAAGATAAATACACATGATGAAATGTTCAACATCACTGGTAATTTGAGAAATGCAATTTTTTTATTTTTAAAGAGGGTAAAATTAAACATAACAAAACAGAACAAAAGAGATCAAAAGATAACAATGTAAGACACACAGATTTCAAAGCAAGACAACAAATCTTCACTGTCTATCATATTGTCTCTTGTTTTCTTCCAAATAGTTGTCCACATCTTGACATACAATGAATTCATACAAAACAAAATAGTATAAAACTGATCAGAACAGGATGATGAAGGCATTTTAGGTTTTCAAGAGCAGACAATAAGGAAGTCAACAATGGCTGCCGTAATGTCTCTCATTCTCTTCAAAATAGCTGTCCATACCTTCATATATGCTGAAATTAAACAAAACAAAACAGACTAAAATCACTCTAAACAAAGAATAATAGTATTGCTGGATTTCACATCATGATGCTACGGAATCAGCACTGGGTACCTTAGTGTCTCTTTTTCTTCAAAGTAGCTGTTCATTTCATCATGCATTGTATAATCAATTATCATAATCTTTTTAGAAGTTCTATGCATGCATGAGTCTCTACATGTATACCTAACCTTTATGTATTAGAGGGAAAAACAAAGCAAGACAAAACGAAACAAATTCCTAAAAAACGAAACAAAAAAGACAGATAAACAACAATAGCAAAGTGTCCAGAACACTGACAGTATAGGCCTTCAAAACAAGGTGGTATGAGCATAACTAGGGTTGTTATTTTATGTAATGACCTTCAAGAGTTCCTCAGATCACTATACAATAATATGCACAATTGTTTCAATCCTATGAATTTTAACTATTTTGTACCAAGAATTTATAGAGTTTGTAGCATAATCATCCTATCCTAAGTGTGTTTATATAATTTTAGACATTTTTTCTTTTCCCTTCCTTTTTCCTTTTCCTCATTTTCCCTGAGATATTATTTTTTACCTTTAAGCAGATTCTTATCCTTTCACTGTAATTATTGAGTTTTTGTATCTTATCAACTCCAGACTATACTCATAAGTGAAATAAATCAAACTCACATGTGTAAATACCATATAGTTTCCCTAGTGTAAGAAATGATAAGAGAAATGCAAATTAAAACAACACTGAGATTCCATCACAGAAAAGATGGCTATCATAAAGAAATCAACCAATAGTACATGGTGGAGAGACTATAGGGAAAAAGGAACCCTTCTCCACTGCTGGTGGGAGTATAAATTGGTACAACCATTATGGAAATCTGTGTAGATATTCCTCAATAATCTCAAACTAGGGGTTCCATTTTCCCTAGTTAGTCTCCTTCTTAGTATCTTCCCTAAAGATTTAAAAGCATCATGCCACAGTGATATATGCAATCTCATGTTTATAGCAGCACAATTTGTAATAGTTAAATTTTGGTAATAGTTCAGCTGCCCATCAACAGATGAATACATAAAGAAAATGTGTTTTTGTATAACATAGAGTACTACTCTGCCATAAAGAAGGATAAACCTAGACATTTTTAGATAAATGGATGTATCTTGAGCCCATACTTAAAAATGTAATAAATTGGACACACACATTTAGATATTGCATTGTTTCTTTTGTATGAGAAACCAAAAAGCACAAGTAGGAACAGAATGGATGATCGATATTGGAAGTAGGAAGAACATGTTCAAGTGAGAAGGGGAAAAGAAAAGAATGGGAAAAGGAAGGAAGAGGAAAAAAGAATTAAGATGTGTTATGTAAGAACTCCCCATGATGAATGTAATAATTATGCACTGTGTGCATGTACAAATAGGAAAAAGTTTTAATATAGTAGAAGTACCTACTTTAGTTATTTATTTTTGACACATATTTATTGGATATTGTAATATAATTCTATACATATATACAATATATAATGACCAAGTTAAGTAACATTTTCTCTTCCTTAAACATTTATCATTTCTCTATGTTGAGACCTACAAATTTCCTATATATATGACTGTAATTATTCTATGCTATAAAAATGTTGTTGAGGCGTTAACATTGGTTTCAAGGAATTGTTTGTTTGACTTAGATCAGAATTCATATGAAAATATATAATAAAAAGTTATTCTTTAAGATAGCAGTAATTTGAACTGATCTCAAACTGGCAAACACCGGAGTTATACAATGACCGCTACAGTCTACCAACACAATAAGCAGAATGTATTTCACCTTTTCTTTTTTTTATAAACAGTGTCTATTTTAAATCTGCAAGAGTGGACTGAAAGACAAAAGATGTTTTCTTCACCTCTAGTTCAATGTTTCTCACACTTAAATGTGCAAATTTGCATAGCGACCTTGTAAAAATGGAGATGCAGGAGGTCTGGGGTAAGGAAAGATACTATTTCTAAAAAGCTCTCATGTGATGTTGGTGTCACTGGTCACATTTCTCACATGAAGTAACAAAGATCTTGCCAATTTAGCCAGAAGCATTAAGGATATAGTGAGTACAAGGCACTGTCTTTCCTTAATATGTACTAATTCTTCATTTAGGAGCCATCATGTATAGCATTTGGACTTAATTCAGAAACAAAAACCTAAAGGAAAATTTTTTCCTATGAAATCATATGATTGGAAGAATTTTACAAAATACAAGGTTTGGAAAGGACTTTGAGAGTCTTCAGTCTTGCCAGTTTTCTGTTCATAATTCTCAGAGATGTATAATGATTTAGCCTTGATCTCAGAGATGGAAATTTTACTCAAATTCAGACAGCTGCATACTTCCTATAAGCCTGCTTTTCATTATACCAAGAATAAAGAAATGTATTGAATGGGCTAGATGGAATTGGTTGAGTAAAACCATGAAATAACTATACTTTTTTTCCTCCCATCACTTCCCTAAAACTCATTCTGGCATGGCCATTTTCTCCACTTGTAACAAATCTTGGACAGATCACATAGCTTTTTGTCCAATTTCAGGTATTAACAAAATGCCGTAATCTGTATTTATAAGTCCAATTCAGTATAATTAGAAATCTTCACATTGTAACCAACTTTGATACACACACACACACACACACACACACCACACACAATCAAGCCCAGAAGCTATGTAATCTGTAGTGGGATAAAGCTAAGGGGCTGTTATGCCTTGTATCTAGATATCCCCTACAGCCTCATACTAACTGCTTTGCAGGGCTGATTGGATCTAGGGTGTGTGCAACAGAATGGTGGATTGTATTTTTTGATTCAGTCTACCAATCTGTGTCTTTTAATTAATAAGGGAGTAGGATCCACTAACATTAAGAGATATTACAGAGAGGTGTTGATTATTATCAATGTGCTCTTTCTCTGTTGGTGATGCCTTTATTTTACCTTCTTTCTTAGCTATTGTCATTTGTCTATTGACCTTGCTAATATTTTCATTCCATCTGAGATTTGGGCCTTATTGGTTTTGTCATTTCTATATTTTATGGAGTGCTGGTTGGTTTAGTATACATAAATCTCTTGTATTATGCTTTTCCATGAAGTGTCTTTAATTCTCCATGTATTTTAAAGGAATGTTTTGCTAGATATCTTAATCTGGGTTAGAAGTTCTTTGCTTTTAGGACTTGAAATATTCCACTCCAAGGCTTTTTGGCCTTTAAAGTTCTATAATGCTAATGTGTTTACCATTATATGTGATTTTTTGATTTCTTCTGAGTGCCTTTAAAATTCTGTGGTCTTTGTTGAACTTCTGGAATTTTAATTAAAATTTGTCCTTTTTTGGTGCCAGGAATTGAACTCATGACCTCAAGTTTGCCAAGCAGGCACTTAACGCCGCTGAGCTAAACCCCTAAAATTTGTCTTCTAGAGCTACTTTGTTCATATTTGTTCTGTGTTCTAGAAGCCTTCCTTGTATTTTGAGAATTTTTCTCATATTTGAAAATTTTCTACTATGATTTCTGTAAACAAATCAATTATTTCATCTGTGTTATCTTCTCATTTTTCTCTAACTCCAGTTAGCTTTGTGTATGTCTTTTTAGTGTTGTCTAGTGCTATTGGTGTGTTTTTTTTCTTGTTTTCTTACCTTTTTGAGGCTTCTCTGAGTACTACATCATAATTCAGCATTTTGTTCTCAATTTCAGACACTGCCATCACATTGATCTTTTCTGCAATTTATGCATTCCACAAAAGTTTTTTATTGTCTGATACCTGTTCATGGATTCTATATTTTTGGCAAATTTGTCATTCATGTTTTGAACTATTTTGGCTAGCGCATCAATATTTTGTTTCCCCCAAATCCACATTTATCATTTTAGGTGATAATTCCATAAACTTCTGGATTGTGTCCTCTTTGAATTCACCGTTTCTTCATCTCTTGTTTGAATATTTCTTAGAGGCCTGCTACATGGTGTTTACTTTCCTCTCTATTTGTGCCCTTTGATCTGCCTTGGGGGGATTGGGAGATTCTGGGGTCTTTGGATGCTTTGTTTTCCCATGATTCTACATGTACATATATCTGTTTTTCATTTTTGTTTTCTTAAACACTCTCTATTTTTTTTTTCCTTTTGGTACTGAGGGTTATGTTTTAGTAGCATGGGGAGAGCTTATGATTTACATGAAGATTTTTTTATTAAGATATTATCTTCCCATTTGTTTTCAGCTTTACATATCCTAAGAAAGAATTTACCCTTTCTGCTTTCTAATTTAAGTGATGTGGACTCTGTCTCTATGTTTTGAGAAAAGAATCACATCTGGCTGTATCAGCATCAACAGATTTTATCATTCATTGCTTCTATGACATAGACCTTGCATTTATACTTTCACCCTTTGTCAATACTCTATGCACCCTATGCTCAATGAATATCAGCAGTTGCTTTATGATGTGACAGAAGAAGTGAAAGGGAGAGACTGAAGGGTAGGTGAAACTGAAGTCATTAAGGAGGGGATGGTGGGGGTACCGTGACGTGTAAATAAAAAGAAAATTAGAATGGGGTCAGATTTGGTTGGAATACTTTTAGTTGGCTTGAAGTGTGAGGGTCAAGGGTTTTAAGAAGACATTTGTTGGGACAAGGTTGACCTATAGGAGGAGGGAGGAGTAATGTGGGGTTGAAGAGGGTTTTTTTGTGGCTATCAGAATCTGTTGATTATTTTGTGTATCATTAATGTGGAAAAGAGGTATGGGCAAATAGGGGACTAGTTAAGATATGGGAGAGTAAAAGAAATAGGATGGGGAGAAAAGCAGGTTAATGCAGGAGAAAATAGGAGTGATTGAGAGAGAGCAGGATGTGCCAAACTAAAAGTCTGAGAGGAAGAAGTTACTAAGTGGGAAAAAGAAATAAGATGATAGTTTTGGTATAGGAGCTTAAGATAAAGAAACTATATAGAGAAATGAGAAGAGGGAAAAAACATAGTCACTAACTAAAGCACAGCCAATAGAAGAAAACTGTAGAAAAACAAAAGAGAAAATATGAGGACTCAGTTCAAAGACTCCAACAAGAAAGTCAACATGTAGTTCACACATGCCTGTTTTGCCAAAGCTGGAGTATTCATGCCATTCTCTTCCTGCACTAATGGCAGTGTGATTATATGCAGTCACATCAGCATCATCTCTGTCCTTTTCATGGCACAACTGAAGCCAATCCATTCTCAGGATTTAAAATTCTACCAACTTACTGGCAGAGTCTGAGTCTGTCCCAGTGCTTGGGTTAGAAACTCCCTTCCCTACCCCAGGCATGATGGTGGAATCAGAGAGCGCTGAGGTGGGGGTGCACTCATACTCCAGTGGGTGTCCTCAACGGTGCACAACTGCTTTAGCACACTGTGTGGGGAGTCTGTAGGAAATGGCAGCGACTGGCATGGAATGCCTCTGCTTTTCACTCTCAGTCAGGGGTCTACAGATTTCTCAGTGTTCATAAGCCAGCCCAATCCACACTCCACCTATCACTTTGCCCAGAGTGTGGGAGGGGTTTACTTACCCTCAGTGAATGCTGGGAAGGAGCCTGCAGGAGACAACAGCAGGTGTAGTTCCTTCTTGATGGCTTTGCTAAAAAAGCTCCTGTGTCTGCACTATTTCCTTCCTGTCTTAGCTACAGGTGTAGGTAGCTGCCCATGTTCTCCGCAGATGGGTGAACACTATGGTGACTGGGGCGGCATGCTGGCATGCAAGGCAGGTGCAGGGTGGACTCAGTTTGTCATCTGTGTTGGTCCCTGAGATCCAGCAGTCCAGGGGACATGCAACGCTGGTTCTAGACAGCTTAAATGCTGTGTGTGATTCATCTGGCAGATATACCCACAAAGCCAGTGCACAAACAGAGGTCTCTGTGTGCTTGTCTATGAATTAGTAGCCAATCTGGGCAACTGGGCTCATTAAGCAAGTGTCAGGTATCTATGCACCTGTGCAGGTGGCTCAGCTGGCAGTCTGCAAGTGGACTGCATGATCTGAGCTATCTCTGTGAGGATGGCATTCATCCTGTAGGAAAATTTGGGGAACAGGCAGGGAAAGTAAAAGTTCTCAGTGAGTTTTCTGGCAAATCAAGAGTTAACCCCCTGCTAGAGGGAGAATAGCTAAGGAAAACGGAGAGCTGATGAGGCCATCCTGGCTGACTTCATGCCAAGACACAAGTCCCTCCTCCCTCCATCTTCAGTTAAGTACAAGGGAAGCAAAGTGAGGAGGGGGAGGAGTATATCATAAAAACTCAGTATCTAAAATATACATTAACACCTAAACACTCACATACCCATATATATAAGTACACATATATTTTATTATTCTCACCACAGTAATACACTTAAATGCACATGTATCCTTTTTACTAACTCGGCCTTGAATGTAACCGTGCTGTAAATCTCACAAGGTAAGTACCTGGACAGCACAAAGGGACCAAAGAAGTACTTATCCAAAAATGTACATCTAGGCAGTGGAAGAGGCAATGCCAAAATCATGGGTCTTGGAACCCAAAATAGCCAATCAAGCAATAACTCTCAAGAGGGAGAGTCCCTTTCTTGATGTGTAATAAAGGAGGCTTGGGACAAAGACCCCCCAATAAGTGCCAGCTCTGGGCTCCCTGCCTGACTCTAACAAGGTAGCTATCTATCTATGTATTTTCTCTCCTTTTCCCAGTAAAATGATTTTGCCCCCTCATTTCTCTTCCCTTTCCAATAACATGATTTGTTCCTTCTTCTAAAAATATATCTCTAACTCTTTTGTTGATGTAGGGTTTTTTTTACAGATCCTACATAAAAAAATATACCCTCAGGAGATAAATGTGCCCATTTATCCTCTCTGCGTCAAGTCTAGCATTGTGGGGAGGTCCCCAGGCCCACCTGGGAATCTGGCGTCGGTAAGTGCTGGATCAGTGCCCCAGGCTTTCTGCCTCACCACCAAAGTGGCTGCTTCCCCAAGAAGCAGGGGTTGGGGCCAAGTGGTACCACCACAGTCATGTCACTTTGCTTTCTCATTTGTTGCTTTGATTTGATCTACACATAGTGTTTTCCCTATGAATTTTATCTTTTGATGCAAATGTCCCCTCTCCCCATTAACTTCTTTGTCAATGAATTTTCTCTGAGTTTCTCCCACCCAACTCTTCCTCTAGTCAGCCATGTTGAATCTCTCAGAATTTCAAATTTCAGTTCTTTGAGGAATCTCTGTACTGATTCCCATGATGGTAGTACTAGTTTACATTTGCTTTAACAATGTGGGAGGGCCCTTTTTACACTGCAGCCTCACCAGTGGTAGCTTGGCTAATGGACACTTTTGTTTGCAAACAGTTTGATACACAAACAGAAGCATTTGGAAAACTTTTATTTGTTTGCCAACTCTGCATTGGGTGATCAATAAGCATGACTGCAGCCATCTTTCCTGCACAAACACAAATGTGGCCATCTTTTCCAGAATCGTTGAACATTTGAGTTTGTGAGCCAAGGGACCACTGTATTATGCTTAAATTTCTTAATGATTGCCATTCTTTCTGGTGTAAGATGAAGGGCTAACATTATTAATGCTCCTTCTTCTCTAGCATATTGGTAGATTATTCACTATTTCCTCCCAAAAGGACCAACAGTTCCACATCACTGGTGATTTCCTCTGCCTGATACCTCCTGAGAGCTTTCAGGCTGCTTTTGTGACATTATACTCCATACACAATCTCCTGCTCCTGGCACTGTCTTTGTAGCAGATAGTCCTCTTGGATGGAGGTCCTCCCCAGTGGGATGCAGGCAAGGCCCCTCAGTAGTCTCTAGCCCCATGGGGATCATGAAATTATGCTGCCAGTGTGAAAGAACAGCTTCTTACCACTGCATCCCTCTTTCCTTGGTTTTCTATTACAAACAACTATAGGAAAAATAAATATTGAGCCTTATTCATTAGTAAAGTTAGACAAAATAATAGTTATTACATACCAATGTTTCCCTATTAGATTCAAAGAAATCAAAAGCACCATTGTGTATTATGTCATCTATTGTAAAGAGATGATATCTCATAAAGTGTTGTATGAAAACAAATTAGTACAGCTCACATGAGAAGTTTTTGACAATATTAATCAAAATTAATAATACCATCAACCATATGACCCAGCAATCCCACTGCTAAGAATTTCCCCAATATAATAATATATGTATATATACAATTTTCCAGATACAGTGACATACATAAAGAGGTTTACAAGATTATTCAGCAAACACAGTAATAGAAAAGATTTTAAATAACATAAATGTTTATATATAGGGAACTTGTTCTAAAGGTAGACTTCTAAGAGACAACTATGAACAGCCCATATTACAGCTCTATATGCATTGAGACAGATGATCTTTTTTTTCAACCAGGGGAGCTAGGCCCACGCTGGGAGCTGAGTTCCAGCCTGCCAACACTGGCCTGCGGAGAGTTTGGGATCATTGTTTCAGTGGTTGGGTGCCTGCTCAGCTCCCTAGGACACTGGACTAGGCTCTAGAGGTATAGCGGGCCTAATTGGACCATGCCCAGTGACCTTCTTTCAACCAGGGGAGCCAGACCTGCACTGCGAGGGCAGCCAGGGCCATGCTGTGAGGGGAGCCAAGGCCACATCAGTCCCAGGAGCTGAGGGCACAGGATGTGATTTCCAGCATGCCTGGGGGGAAGCTTTGGAACATCACTGGAAACACAGAAATATAGGAAAATGACAAAATAAAAGAACAAAATGCAATCTCAAAAGTCCAGCCCATCCCAAGAAAGCCTAGGAGCTATGTACATAGAAAAAAATATAAGCCATACACCTGAAATGCCTGAAATGATATCAACTGAAATAAGTAAGCAACTCCAGGAAGTTATGAAGGAACTCAACTCAGAAATAATCTCCCAGGTAAAACAAGAAATGATAAAAGTGGTAAAAGAAATACTGAACACATCTAAAGATTACACAGTTAAAAAATTAGAGGAACAAAGCAAAAAGATAGAATCCCTGAATGAACAGTATAAGAAACAAGCAGAATGCATGAAGCAGATTCAAAGAGATATAAAGTAAATCAAAAATTCTATTGAAAGTTTCCAAAACCGACTCAACGAAAGTGAAGATAGAGTTTCAGACCTTGAAGATAAGATTGCAGCTAGTGAACAGGAAAGAAAAGATCTTTTAAAAACAAGGAATCAGGAAATAACAATTCAACAGTTGCAAGATGATGCAAAGAAAAACAACATAAGATTAATAAGGATAAATGAAAAAGAAGGCGACAACACAAATGATTTCAAATGGCTATTAACAGAAGTAATAGATGAAAATTTCCTAAACATGAGAATGGAAACCAACATACAGATTACTGAAGCATATAGAACTCCAAATTGCCATAACAAAAATAAAACTACACTCAGACATATAATAATCACCATCTCAGAAATCCAACATAAGAACAGAATATCAAAAGCTGTTTGAGAGAAAAGACACATCACCTATAAAGAAAAACCTATCAGAATCATAGCAGACTTTTCAACACAAACAATGAAGTCAAGAAGAGCATGGAGTGAAGTATTTCAGTTCCTAAAGGAAAACTACTTCCAACCCAGACTGGTGTACCCTGCAGAACTCTCCTTCAAAATGGTTGGAGAAATAAGATACTTCTATGACAAAGATCAGCTGAAGAACTTCATGGTCACCAAAACAACCCTGCAAAGAATATTCAAAGACATTCTAGATACATATAGGAAAAAAAATCACTAAGCAAGACCAACAATTAAACAGAATGGAAAGGGAAAGATACAATGGCAGAAAGACAACATGTCAAAAATAAACCAATAAATAGTAGTTATAACTATTGACACAAATGGCCTCAATTCACCAATTAAAAGAAACAGACTGGAGAATGGATCACATCCTACCGTATGCTGTCTACAAGAAACCCATCTAACCTAAAAGGAAATTCATAGAGTGAAAGTCCAAGGATGAAAAACAATTCTTCACGCAACAGGAAGTCAAAAAAGCAGGGGTAGCTATTCTGTTTGCCAACAATGTGAACTTCAAACCAAGAATGATCCAAAGAGATAAAGAAGGTCACTACATACTAGTTAGAGGAAAACTTCAAGGGGAAGAGATAACAATCTTAAATATATATGCACCAAATTCCAGAGCACCCAGCTATACAAAGCAAGTATTAACAGAAATGAAAAATCAAATAAGCAATAACACAATTATAACAGGAAACCTTAACACACCATTGACACAAAGGGACAGATCAACTAGACAGAAAATCAGAAAAAAAAACAGAACTGAATCACACCTGTGAACAAATGGACTTGATAGACATATACAGAGTGTTCCATCCAACAACATCAGAATATACATTCTTCTCAGAAGTACAATGGGACGTTCTCTAAAATAGACCATATACTAGCCCACAGAATATACTTAAGTAAATGCAAAAGAATTGAAATTATCCCATGCATGTTATTGGATCATAGCACCATGAAACTAGAATTTAATGATAAAAGAAACTGCAAAACCCACACAAACACATGAAAATTGAATAATACACTCTTGAGCAATCAGTGGTCACAGAGGAAATTAAAGAAGAAATTAAACAATATCTACAAGCAAATGAAAATACAAATACAAATTAGAGGAATCTGTGTAATGCAATGAAAGCAGTCCTCAGAGGAAAATTTATTGCACTGACTTCCCACATTAGGAAAACAGAATGAACACAAACAAACAACCGGTTACTACACCTCAAACATCTAGAAAAATAAGAGCCAGCCAAGCCCAAAGCCAAAAGAAGGGAGGAAATTATAAAGATCAGAGCAGAAATTAATGCAATAGAGACTAAGAAAACAATATGATCAATGAATCAAAGAGTTTGTTCTTTGAAAGAATAAATAAAACTGATAAGCCCCTAGCCAACCTTATTTTTTAAAAAAGGATAAAAAGACTCAAATTTATATAATAAGGAATGAAAATGGTGAAATAACTACAGACCCTGTGGAAATACAGAAGATCATCAATATCTATTTTGAAAACCTATACTCTCATAGGTTTGATAACACAGAAGAAATGGACAGATTCCTAGAAACCAATTATCAAAGCTGGGTCAAGAAGATGTAAATCTGCTGAATAACCCATTTTCAATTAGTGAAATTGAAAAGGTAATTAAATTCTTACCAACAAAGAAAAGCCCAGGTCGAGATGGATTCACTGTGGAATTCTACAATTAATTCATAGAAAATTTAATGCCAACTCTCCTCAAAATGTTCAATGAAATTGAAAGGGAAGCAATTCTCCCTAACTCATTACTGGAAATAAATATTACTCTAGTACCCAAACCTAGAACTACCCAACTAAAAAAGAGTACTACAGGCCAATCTCCCTAATGAACTTAGATGCAAAAATTCTCAATAAAATATTAGCAAACAGGACACAGCAAATAATCAAGAAGATTATACACCATGACCAAGTGGGATTCATCCCAGGCATGCAGGGATGGTTCAACATATGTAAATGAATAAATGTAATCCACCATATCAATACAGCCAAAAGTAAGAATCACATGATCATTTCTATAGATGCAGAAAAAGCTTTTGATAAGGTTCAACACTCATTCATGGTAAGATCCTTAAAGTGAATTGGAATAGACGGTCTTTACCTCAATATGATAAAGGATATCTATGACAAACCAACAGCCAGCATCATATTAAATGGCCAAAAACTGAAAGCCTTTACCTTAAAGTCAGGCACAAGACAAGGATGTCCCTTTTTACTGCTACTATTCAACATAGTACTGGAAATACTAGCCAGAGCAATTAGACAAGAGAGAGAAATAAAAGGAGTAAAGATTGGAAAAGTGGAAGTTAAATTATCACTATTTTCAGATGACATGACACTCTACATAGAAGATACCCAAAACTCCATCAAAAGACTCTTAGATATAATAAAGTTTTATTTAGCTCAAAGTTTATCGAGGTTTCGGTCCATGAAGAGCTGGCTCCAAGGCAGGGTGGCACATGATAAAGGGGCAATAGTTCATGGTAGTAAAAGCAACAAGGGACATTAACAGTGTCTTTCTACCATTTTCATATTGTATCTAGACTGCTGTAATTAGGGTGTCACCAAACCAATCAATGGACTGATTTAGTAATCAGACAACCTTAATCCCAGCATCACACACTCTAGATCCAGCCACCTCCAAAAAAACCTAAGACTTCATGAGGCTTTGGGGGATATCTAGACAAAAACCATAACATAAGAAAAATAAGATGTATAGCACTATGTCTATAGTTACACAATAGAAAACACTATGAAAAATTTAGAACTAGCAAAAGAACATTTTGGTCTAACTTGTCTTTTTTAATGTCTAGTGGTTTGGTGGAATCACTGTATCTTAGTATAAATGATGAATGAAATGAAAAATGGTCAGTTTCCTTTGCATGGAGAATATAGAGAATACTTTGTAATTTACTTCCTAACTGAGATATTTGTTACTATAAAATCAGTTTGTCATTATCCAGTTGCCTTGATTTGGTATATGACATCTAGTTTTACTGAACACCTGAGGGAATCTACTAATAAAACCCAACAGAGAAAGCATATAAATACCAATTGTTGCAGCCAGGTTACTGGCTTAGTTTTAAGTTAGGCTCCCATCAGATGGAAAACTCAAAACCAGTTATTTAAATCAGACGTGCATAATACCATACCAATTTTACTACTTAGCAAATTGGTGAAGAAGGCAATAAAAAAAGCCAAAAGAAACATTTTGTTATGAATGTGTTAAAATATCATGCCACCCTTAGTATTAAATTTAAATTTCCAATGGACATGTATACATGTGTATTAAAATACAAATAGAACTGCTATTAATACTTTTGTATGGTAACAATAAACTCTCTGGGATTACCCATTATTTCCATATTAATGCACTTCCCACTGCCCATCCAAAAACTAGAATATCATAGATTCTTAACAAATGTAGCAGATGCTTAATAAAATGTTAGACCCATATAAGGAACTGCAGTTAACATGAAAACCATTATTCTTTTATTAAAATTGATTTCTTCTTTTTCTTTTCTTTTCTTTCTTTTTTTGTACCAGAAATATAACTCAGCCCCTTGCATTTACCAGGCAGGTGCTTATGCCTCCGAGCAGTATCCCCAGTCATAAAGCTGATTTCTTACAAAATTTCAATGCAAACTTATCAAAAATCTGTTGAGGAATGTGTCTGTATATATTCAGACAGAATATTTCCAATTAAAATAACTTAAGCTTTAAAATGTACTACATTCGTGTACCAGCATAACATAAACTATATTTTTTAATATAAGTTACTCAATGATTTATTTAAACCAACTGTCGCATATGGATCCCATAGCTGGGGAAATGCGGAATTTAATGAGGTCATTGTAAAACAGACGGCTGCTCAGCTTTCCAAACTCATTTATGTTTTAAAAGATTTTAGAATTACCAAAATATTAGTGTCAGCAGCAGCCTGCTTAGTTTTTTCAACAGAAACTGAAGGGTTTGGTAAATGCAACTTAGGGTGGGGGAACTATTTGTGAGCTCATGCAGAGGTGGCCAAGGCAAGAAGAGACGATGGGGGAAATGATGGACTAGAGACCAGCTGAAAAGTAGGGAAACGAGGGACGTTGCGGGCTCAGTGCAGACCAGAGATGCCATATTTCCACCTCTCGATTGGGCATTTTTGCTGAGGCACGAAATAAAAGGTGGGTGGTTGGACCATCACCACTTTTTCCCTTTCGAATTTAGTCTAAATTGAGTAAAGTGAAGAGAGGCCATAGGAAGAATTCATGACCACTATTAGAGGAAAAATCAGCCCTCAAATAAATGAAATACTCAGTGAAATGAAAAGACAGCTGTGGTTCCTGAGAGATTTAATACTCAGCAGCTCAATGAAGGGTATGGAGCAGAGGAGAGACCAAAAGAATGCTGGTAAAGCTTTTGATTAGAAAAAAAAAGAGATTCAAAAGGGGGCATATGGTAGAACTTGGGACATTTTCTGAGTCCAGACATGAAAAAGTATACATATGTATATTTAGGAGTCATTTACCCTTGATTTGAAATCAAATACTATATATGTGCTCCACAGTATCAATTCCATATAAGGTCTCAATATAGAATAAGTATGTTAAGTACATGCTTTCCTATGGATTAGAAATAACCAACTAAATCAGAATATCTGAGCAACCTGCTAGATATTGGTAATTGGTAATAAAAGGTAATAATACGACACAAACTATAAAACTAAATGAACAAACAATCAGAATAATGGAGAAATAAACTGTTCATCTGAATGGAATGAGTGACTACAGGGGAGACAATAAAAGTTTCCAAAATAATTTGCAGTTTAAAAAAATATTTTTAATAATCATATCATGCAGATTGGAATTTTTCCAACATTATTCTAAATGTTATCTGAAAGAAAAATCAAGCAAGAATATTGACATACTTGATAGAGAAAATGAAAAGAATAATGGATACAATTTACAAAATATTAAAATCTTTTGTGAATATTTTATGATTAAAATAGTGGTTTAATAACATGGAAACCAAAATAGAAAAATAACAGGAGGCCTGTAATGGACCTGCATTAATACATAATAATATCATATTTTGCAGGAATTATCAAAAATCCAAGAAGAAATGGATCATTCAAAAATGGTTGGAATTAGTTATTTGGGAACAAAACTAATTTTTCATCCTTAACTCACACTATGACCCAAAATAAAATTTAAATGAATTAAAGAGGGAAAAGTTGGTGTGATGGTATGAACAGCTACTTTGAAGAAAACGAGACATTATGTAGCCACTGCTGATTCTGTATCATTTTGTTTTGAAGTCCAATAATGCTTTTATTCTTTGTTTTGATTGGTTTTAGCCTGTTTTCTATTATTTGGTTCCAACATGTGTGAAAGTATGGACAGCTATTTTGAAGAGAACAAGAGACATTATGGTAGCCATTGTTGATTTTTCTATTGTCTGGTTTTGAAGGCTTATAATGCTTTCCTTCTTTTGTTTTGATCAGTTTTATACTATTTTGTTTTGTTTGAATTCATCGTGTGTGAAGATAAGGACAACTATTTCAGAGAAAACAAGAGACATTATGGTAGCCACTGTTGATTTTCTATTGTCTTGTTTTGAAATCCTGTGTTGCTTGAATAGTTTTGTTCTGATCTGATTTGTTCTGTTTTGTTTTGTTTTATTCTGTTTAAAATAACTAGCTAAATAAATAAAGAGGTAAAAGATGTAAGTTTTTTAAGAACCCCGAAGCCCTAAAAATGAAAAAAATCCTTAGCTGTCTTGGAATGGGAAAGGACTTCTTACATATATGAGTAATAAAAATGTTAGTAAATAAAAATAGTAAATTTGACTACATAGAAATTTTTAAATTTGCTATTAAAAATTGAGCAAATATCAAAAGTGTGTTTCCTACAAATACACTATTCTATAGAAATCACTCATATAAATTGAGATCCATTAATATTCCTCTAAAATATAACATATAAGGAAGTATCCAGCTTTTTTAGTAATTAGAACCACAGTTGAATCAACATATAAATGCCATTTTCTTACCTGTCAGGATATTTTTAATGCAATATTCTATGACTACACTAACCAATAGGGGCATAACCAGCCACTTGAAATACATCTAATTCGAACTGAGATGTATTGCAAAGCAAAAACTACACACTGAAATTTAAGCATGCAGTACAGAAGAGTAAAATATCTCATTAATAATTTTACATTGATCACATGTTGAAATGATAATATTTTATGCCTATTGGGTTAAGTAAAAGGTACTACAGAAAACTAATTCTCCTATATCCTTTTGCTTTTTAAGAAACTTTAAATTTTAAATTATAGATGTGCCTTATGTAATATTTCAACTAAACAGTGCTACTGTATGATAGTTAAGGGGCAAAGAAATATTTACCATCATGTATTGCTGATGGGTATACAAATCACCACTGCAGGATTTTGGTGATACATATCCAAAATACCCTTCAAAAAGTGTGCTGTAACTTTTTAGCAAATAATTTCACCCTAAGGTCCTATTTTAAGGAAGAGATGAGAGACCAAACAGTAATTAGATACATAGAGTTAGTATAAAGTACATATTAATAGTGAAAGATCAAAAACCACATAAATATTCAGTAAGTGAGAAATTATAATAGTGAGTTCTTTTAGTGACACGATGAAACACATATGACACGAAGTTAACACATACATTATTATCCCAAACACATGCAAAACATGCAGACACACACACACAGACACACGAAAAACTGAGTGAAAATGTGCCAACATATTAACAGTTTTGTCTGGCTTATAAAATTATCAATTATTTGTCTACACTTTTAAGTTTATTTGTATTCACTTCAAACAAAACATAAATTTTCTTTCTAAAAAATCTTCTTTTCTAAACCATTCAAACTGACACAAATCTTAGCTAGCTAGTAAGGCAAGATTAATGAGCAATAAAACCTTGAGTAGGGGCACATGCTTTCCTGGAGAAGATCTTAGATATATTTACATCACAGACCAAAAATAGTTTAGATGAAGCTATTAACTAGGATCAGATTTCAAAGTCAAGCTAACTTAACTAACCTTCTGGCCCATAATAGGCTTTTTATCTGCTACTTGTCATACCAGGAACTTAATGAGGAAAGAAGACTAATCCTGGACCAGATGACTGAGTGTGTAATAGGCACAAACTTTAGTGTTTCCTCTCCTCATTATTCAAGGTAAAAATTTAAATACAGATGATTTAGCTGAATACATCAACAGCCTAATTTTGCACTTATCTGTAAGCAGTAAGCTGCTATCTCATGCTTTCTGCTGCTAAACAACTTGGAGCCATCTCTTAGTATGTGTTTTGATTGGAAAAGTGATTTACTGTAAGTGAAAACATATATCTAACTTTGCCCCAAATCACTCAGGTGTGTTTAATCTCATCCAATAGTCTCATATCAAAGAGAAGTGTGTTAATCTCATGTAAATGGGCATCAGAGAGAGATTAAGCATTTGGAATCCAAGCAATTGAGTCAATGCCCAAATGAAGACACATTCATTCAAGAAGCCAAAAAGATGCAGCAGAGCTACTTAACTGGAGTTATGCATAGCAGCAGAAGAGACAAATTGCTTGGTTTGCCATATAATGTTTGCAGCTTTTGAACAAGACATTTTAAATTGTGCTAATTCCTAACCTCGAAAGTTCTCCATTGTAAATCTCACTAGCTTCTATTGAAAGAATGGCCATAGCTATGGTTTGGAGTCAAAAGGATTTCATTTTTAACGTTCAAAATTGAGCATCGTGCACTAGCGATCTTTCTCTTGTGTATGGACAAAGGCCACTCTGCAAACGCAGTATGGACTTACTCATTAGCACTAAAAATCTTGCGGAGTCCTTCCTGCCTGAAGCTGATTGTTAAAGTATGTCCAAGTAATGCCTGATTTCCCATCCTCCTCTCACCTCGGAAAAGAGAGCTGGAATGAGGAGCACTCCTTAAGCCTCAGTTTCCTCAACTCACCAACTCTGAAATCCTTGATTTTTGCCTCCATTAGAAGACAGCCATGGAAAATTAGCTTTATATTATTCCTGAATTTGGTCTGTGTCCAAAAATCATATGAGTGATAAGTTCTACACAGATACATTCATAAATGCAGTCCATCAAAAAAGTGTATACACACTTCAGAAAAAGGAAAAGTGTGATTTGTTTCAACAGATGGTGTTACTCTCATATGGGAGAAACAGGATGATGTTGTATATCACAGAAAACCTGCTACATTGCTGGGGAATGTAGTGGGGACATTTACACTGCCCTAAGCAAAATCACTAATGCAATAGAGAACTAGTTTTGATATTGTTAAGCTCATTTTCGTTTTCTTGAAGTTTAAAGCATCTGTTTTCTCACCCTTACTAATTTTGGGGGTGGTAAGAATCTGTGATTTTGAAAACAAGCTCTACTACTTCCTAGCTGTGTGATTCTGGCTGGACAAGTTAAATATCCTGCCCCTTTAAACCTCCACTTCTGCTTCCTGAAAGGGATAATATTAATATCTATGCCCCCTGCTTCTGAAGAGCATTAAATGGGGTGTCTAAGGCAGAGCGCTCAATATAATGCCTAGCATGCTTGGTAATTATAATACTTAGTGTTGTACAATTATACTTTTATTCACCAACCAATTCAGGTAAGAGCAACTCACTAGTCCTAAATTACGTTGGTAACTCTAACCTCTCAGATCCTAATTTCATCACATGTAAAAGTGAGTAAATATATCTCCTTAGTAATAGGACGCAAAAGATAAAATGTATGTAAAACCTTCATGATTAAATGGGACAGAAGCCCCTCGGGACAGGTCTGTATCACTGCAGGGGAGACCACTACAGGATGACAGTACATCAGAAGCCCAGAGAACAAGGCATCAACTTAGACTTCCTAAAAGATTTTCCATCTAGCTTCTGCTGCTTGAGTGTTCCCAAGATGTTCTGGCTGCAAGTGTTCCTGTGGTTCTCCTCAAGCATACTTGTACCTATTCCTCAGCGCTGAGCTCTCTTTTTATTGATGGGTGCTGAGCTATTAGTAGAAATTTCAGAAAACTGTACACATCCTGAAATTAACCCAATTATAATCTGTGTAAATCATCTTTCACTTGACTCAGACCTTGAAATAAATTCTACAGCCTTGATAAGTCACAAGCTTTGCAGCATCAAGGCAAATTACTCCTCTGTGCCTGTTTACACATCTGCAGGTAGAGGTGGCAATGAAAACTTACTGTAGCCTGTCAATGTCAGGTATTAAAGAAGGTGTTCAGCACATCTCAGCACTTTTAATACACAGAAACTCTGAGAGGCAAATATTAGTGTTGTTGTTATTTCTGGTTTACAGATGTGAAATGTGAAACTCAGTGAGATTCAGTAAATTGTCTAGAGTTATATGGTAGAAAAGGTAAAACACAAATCCAAGTTTTTCTATTGCCAGAAGCCAGAATTCAAACTCTACTGCACTTCATTCCTTAATGCAATACCAACTATGTGGCAATCTTCCGTCATCATCCTTATAAACTTGAAAGACTTCCAAAATGCCTGGCATGAAGCCTGGCATGAATCCGACACACAGATAACTGTAGTGCAGGTTGCCCTTTATCTCTCTTCTGGTGTTATTTTTCTAAAAATGAAACAAAGAAAATCAACTAGCAAATCACTCTTCTTGTTTAGGAATAACAGAATCTACAAGGATAAGGTTTTCCACTCATATCTGAGGTTGAGTACACCTGTATGCTAATATATGCATGTAATCACATTGTTACCAAAAATGTGTTGTAAATAACTGCAAGCACGTGTTACATGGTAAGAGAATAAAAAGGCTAACTTTTACAATTGTAGAAATGATACTCATGTTTTTATATCGTAGCAAAAATTCACGAACTCATGAAGAAAGTCTTTTTAGGTGATTAAGAAGATCCACTGAATCCTCTAAAATCACATGCAAATGATGTGAATGTTGTAGTGGCTGTGGATTAATAGTAGCCATAGGTTTGGAGTCCTGGTCCACTTGGGAAAATGAGATGGGTCTATCCAGATAATTGTGTGGACTTGCAGGGGAATGACAACCCATTTCTCAGGAATAAGCAGGCTACGTATGGTCTTGGTAGTAAGGTGGATTATTTGGCTGGAGAACCTTATCAGCAGGAACACAATAGGGAAGAATAAAAGTGGTTAGGTCACTTGAAGCCCTCCTGACTATACCAGATGTCAAGGCAACCTATGGTATTGATTTCTAATGTTAGATTTTTTATTGTAATAGGTTGAAAAGACATACTAGATGTGATTCCAACACATAGTGAATATTTAAATCCAAACATATTTATTAAAAATTGTGACCATTTATCCTCTTCAATATATTGTCCCCTTACTTCAAATATATTTATCCCTTTATTATTACCACTTTCTGAAGCAGTTCTGGAAGTTCTCCTCCCTGAGTGTCTTTGTGATACATGGTCAAAAATATGGTGAATGGTGCTTCCAAGTGCTAACCAAGAGAAAAAAGCAGGCTCATAAAATATCACACTGTGTCCTTACTCAGCTTGTTTATCAGATCTGGCATGGTGTGACTTCTGGCTCTCAGCCAAGGTAAAACAACTACAAAAGGTAAACATTTTATATCAACTCGGGACATTGAAGTACCTATTACACCACAACCAAAAACACTTACAAAAAAGGACTTCTAGAACTGTTTCAGTAAAAGGCAAGAATGAGAGGATAAGTGTGTTCAGATACAGTATTTTAGGAGAAGTTAACAGTAACGTGTCATTTGCTATAATATTTTGTGTGTAAATTTTAATAATCACCATATTTTTTATCACATC
Organism: Hydrochoerus hydrochaeris; assembly: GCA_004027455.1. NCBI lineage: Eukaryota > Metazoa > Chordata > Mammalia > Rodentia > Hydrochaeridae > Hydrochoerus > Hydrochoerus hydrochaeris. The sequence goes on from PVLA01003087.1 coordinate 105,061, forward strand.
CCCCTCAGATCATATATAAGCTTTCACCCTGGAATTCTTAGGATTTCATTGTTATGAAATGAATAAGATATTTGCATAACACGGGCTGGGTTTAATGGAGAAGAATTCAAAATTTATAAATGTCCATCATTCGAGAAATATTTAAATTTTGGTTTGGTTTAAAAAAGAAAGAACACTATCCACCTCATAACATTTAATGCAGAGGAAAATGTAGGACATGTCATAGCCACTGTCAATGACTGACACAAAGTACCCAATACCCACAAATTAAAGGAGTATAGGTTTCAGTGCATAGTTGGCTACCTATAAAGAAGAAACTGCGTGACAGAGGGCATGACAGAGAAAAACGTTCCTCACTTCATGGAAGCTAAGAAGCAGAGAGAGAGGGAGCTAGGAACTGAGACAAACTTTCATATCACCTCCAATGATCTGTCCCTCTGGGCAGACTCTGGCTCCCAACAGTAAACCAGTAAACCAGCTCTACAACCCCATGACCAATCACCTTCCAAACACATGAGGCATTGGGGGCAATTTTAGATCTCAACCATAACATGTTTCTCTTACCCCAAAAAACACACATTCATGTTCTTTATCAAGGTAAATTTAGTACACCCCCAAGAGTCACTAAAGTCTAAACAGTTCTAGATTTGTTGAAAAGTCCATGACCAAAGACTCTTCTGAACTTAAAGCAAATTATTGCTGTGAGTCCCTACAAAAATAAAAAAGAGGGGAAGTTTTTAAAATGTCAGGGTTAACAGCAGCAGCAATTCAGCCTCTCTAAGATTCAGAATTCAGACACAGGCAGAAACAACTTGGGGGAAGAAAAAGACAACAAATAGATTCCCAGGTAAAAGTAAAGAAGTGACATGAAAACTAAATATTATAGAGAAATTGAAGAGGTAGAGTACACTGTGGAGATGGAAATGAAAAAGCTGAATTTTCTCCCTGGCTCGTGGTTCATGGCTTTTTGAGAAAAGAGTTTAAATCAGTAGGAAAAAAGTGAAAGCCTGGCATTCCAAGAGGCTCCAGGGAGACATGGTGGCAGTTCAATGGACTGCCAGTTGCTATAATCTGCAAGGACAGCATGGAGTTCTACTCTCATGAAGTCCCTACAATGGAAACCGTGAGTGAATCATCCTAGAGCAAACTCCCTCCAAGTCTCTGGAGAAAGGGCAGACCTGAGTGCTGCCTCAGTTACTTTTCTCATTGCTGAGACAAAATAAACAACACCCAAAGTTAAGGAGAAAAATTTTATTTGGCTCACAGTTTACAGATGTTTCAGTTCACAATTGACTGACTCCAAGGCAGAGTGGCATATGGCAGAGGGGTATTGCAGAGGAGAACACTTCATGGCAGCCACAAGTCGCAAAATCATCAAAGGACAACCACACTACTTTCTACCCTTTATGTTTTATCCAGGATACTTAGGGAGGGTAGCAGTCACACCCTTAATCCTAGTGCCCTTGATTTTAATTTGAATTAATCATAGCATCACACACTCTGTATTCAGCCACCTCTGACCCACTCCCATGACTGCAAGAGGCTTCGAGGGAACTTCTAGACAGAAACCATAACAAGTACCATTCTGGGAAAAGGTTGTGTGTTTGAACCTAGGATTCAGAACAACCATAGTATGGCTCTGCTTCTTGGTTCACAGTGTTACTATCCCATGGTGACTGGGTGACAGACAAGGAAAATAGCCACACATAGGTATTGGGATATAAATAAACTCAGTGAGGAACTTGAATCTGGTTCACAAGGGCACAGCTCCCTTCTTCATGGACAGAGTCTATGCACAGCCTGAGTTGCTCTGAACATGAAAGTCTCAGCTTTGAGTGTTTGAGTCCTTGCCCTCTGTTTGCACAGAGCACAGATCTGGGGTCTGGCTGCCTCCCTTATCTACTGGCATGAGCAAGGGCACATCTTGGCATAGACATTACCACAGCCTGTGGAAAGCAGAGGGCTTCTGAGAAAATTCATAATTATGAGACTCTTAAACTGAAGATCCCAGAGGGAAACTATTCATTCAACATTACAGAGAATCAGAAATCCAAGAGATTAAAATTATATTGAAAATATGGGAAGTAAATCTGACCAATGTGATATGCACATATTACAATTAGAATGTAGGGATGCTTTCCAATGCCAACTACTCAAAGCTACTTCAAAACAAGACAATGGAAAAAATGGATCAAATAATTGTTAGACAATGCAAATGATTAATCTCAGACTAACTGGAATAAGTGAAAAAAAAACAGAGGTCAGCACATATGACATTAAAAAAATGTTTACAGAAATAATAGCAAAAAATTTCCCAAATATTAGAGAAAAAAGAAACGTACAGATAAGAAAGTCATATAGAAACCCAAATAGACATAACTAAAAAAGCATCTTTCCAGGTCACAACATTGTCAAAATTCCAAAAGTCCAAAGCAGGGCCAAAACCTTTAAAGCTGTTAGAAAAAAGCAGTGAATCCTTTAGGAAGGTAAACCAGTTAGAAAAACTGCAGATTTCTCAGCTCAAACCTTAAATTCCTGGAGGGCTTGGAATGAAATGTTTCAAACCCTAAAAGACAACAACTTCCACTCTCAACTTACATATCTTGTGAAACTTTCCTTTAAAAGTTTCTTGAGGAACACCTCAAGAAATCTATCTTAGTTACTTTTCTCATCGCTGAGACAAAAAAAAAAAAAAAACACAAAACGCAACAACCAAAGGTTAAGTAGGAAAGGTTTATTGCAGCTTGAGATTGTAGAGGTTTCAGTCCATAGTCATTTGACTCCAAGGCAGGATGGGGTGGGAGAGAGACGTCACAGAGAAGTAGTCCACAGCAAGCAGCCAGGAGACAACAAAGCAGCAAGCGCCAGCAGCAAAGTAGTGAAGCAGGAGGCTTTTTGACATTCCCTTGTATTTCCTCCAAGCTACATATTCTTTGGGGAATACCACCCTCACCAATGATAAGGCACCCTTATTCCCAGCTTTGCATCCTGACTTCCAGCATCGTTTCCTTAATCTCAGCATCACATACACTAATCTATCTACTTTTTAAACTCCCCATCTATGACTAAATGAGGCTTTGGGGGGTAATTTGATATAAACCATAATAAAGCTCATGACCACCAACCTAGCCTTATGAAAAATTCTCAAGGACATTGTAGAAAGAGACAGTGAAGCCAACAATGTCAATAAATCAAATAGACTGAATACACCTGGCAAGATGAGAATCTAAGCAGAGAAAGATAATGTAATGACAGAAATAAGACCATAACTTTCAGTAACAAATCTCAATGTGACTAATCTCAATACCCAGTTAAAAGAACATGAAACACATTTAATTCAAAAGAAATTCACAGATCTAAAAACAGGTGAAAATCAACATTCCATGCAACAGGCACACAAAAAACAGTAGGAATAGATTCTTATTTTTGGACAAAGTAGATTTTAAGCCAAACTGATCAGAAGACAAAGAAGGTCAAAATGTATTAGTGAAGGTAATAATTCAACAGGAAGAGATAACAATTATAAACATTACATAAAACAAATAATGATAACCTAAAAAGTCAGATAAAGTCCAACAATTATAATGGAGAAAACTATAATCTCATTTTCACAAATGGGAGGTCTACTAGACAAAAAATCAACAAAGACATATAGGAGTTGAATCAGACCTCTAAATGAATAGACTTCATGGATATCTACAGAGTGTTCCACACAACAAATACAGAATATACATTCTTATCAGCAGCACATAGGACTCTCTCCAAATAGACTGCATACCAGTCCACAAAGCATGCCTAGGTAAATCCAAAAGAATCAAAATGACTCCATCCAGATCATCTGACCATAGTACAATGAAATGAGAAATCAATGGTACAACAAGCCACATAAACTATGCAAACAGATAGAAAGTAAATGATAACCTCTTGAATAACCAGTGGGTCACAGAAAAAATCAAGGAAAAAAATAAATAGCTCCTAGAATTCAGCAATAATGCTAGTACAGTATACCAAAACCTATGAGATACCACGAAAGCCATCTTCAGAGGGAAGTTTATAGTGGTGAATGCCCACATCAGAAAAATATCTTTTGGCTCTAACATTTGCTCCTGATTTTTACCATACATTTTGCAAAGGTAGAGAGCAGTAACCATGCAATAGCCTCAATGTTGGGCAACCTTGAAATTTCCTCTACCTGATTGTTCAACTACCTTTCATCTTGGTGTCTTGCAAGGCCTCAGGACATAGAAAAAGTAAAGTCAATTTTTTCCAGTATGTAATATACATAGCCTCTACCCCAAATGCAAATAGAGTCCTTTTTCTCAAGTGAAACCTAACCAAGGCAATGGAAGATCTCCACAATGAAAACTATAATACTCTAATAAAGGAGATAAACAAGAATACTAAAAAAATGGAAAGATGTCCCTTGTTCCTACATAAGCAAATATAGTGAAAATGGCCATTTTTCCAAAACTGATATACCCATTTAATACAATCTCAATCAAAATATCAATAGCATTCCTTACAGAACTAAAGGAAGCAATCCTAAAATTCATATGGTTACAAAACAGAACTCTAATAGTAAAATCAGTCCTCAGCAACAAGAGAAAGGCAAGAGGCATTTTCCATCACCAACTACAAGTTATACCACAAAGTTACAGTGATAAAAGAGCATAAGAGTGGCAAAAACAGACTTGTATAAAGAGGTTCTGTGCTTGGGCTTTTCAATAATGCTGGAACCTTGGTGATTCTCAAAGATGGGCTAAATGCATTTTGCATGAGATGGATGAAATGGGCATCAGTCTTTTAGAGTCCAGATTTGCAATATCATGGTTTAGAGTCTAAATTTTTTCTATAAGTCTCATATTTGGAGGTATAGTCTTGTCATAAGAGGTTGGTCACCTGTTAAGAGGTTTAGAATGGTGTAATCTCATCCCTGGCTCCCTCTTTTTCTCTCTGCTTCCTTGCTGCCATTGTTTTGATCATGTTCCATCATGATTCTCTGCCATCCTATCTGTGCCTTTGAGGTTGCTGACCATGAACTAAAACAATAAAGTAAAATAAACCTCTCCTCCCCCTAAATTCCATGTGTTGGATATTGTATTTCAGTGATGGGAAAGTGTCTAAGACACTAAATAATACAATAAGCCACTGAGTCTATGCTATTTTACAGTAATTTGTACAGAGTAACACAACAGGGGATTTCTTTGTCAAAACTTCAAAAGAAAAATCTAAATTTATCTATAAGAACCACAAAACAGTTTTCTGTTGTGATTTCATTTGGTTAGTTACTAACAATTTGTTTAGTCAAAATGCACAATTCGAGAATGTGGGAGCATTCAGAGATCGAAGTTCCTTGGGTGAGGAAATGGAAAGACTATTTGTCATACACATCACTCAAATAGGAAGGTATAGAACTGGAACATAAGCCTGGACCTACTAATTCTTGACTTTTCTTTCTTTGTTTAGAAAATCATAGAGACACACTGAAAATTTTTGTTAAATAACAAATTTTCTAATTATCATAGCTACACTGTTTTATGTTCTATATTTTATTTAAATGCAAATTTTCTATCATAATCAATACACTGTACAAGGGAATCCAATAAGTTCTCAGTAACAAAATGCATATTGAAAAATCAGTTGTTTCCCATATGCAAAAAGTTGATGATAGTAAATAATAATAAAAGAAAATATGCATGAATCATTATGTAATGCTGGAGTGGAATCTTTCTAAGTGTGGCAGCAAGAATAGAATATGAAGAAAAATTGGATTAGGTTTTAAAACATAAAAATTGAATTTACTTACTTTATGACTGAACATTAAAGATTTTTTAAGAAAACAAAAAATATGAAATTGTGATTGAGTGACAATTATTTAATTCCTAGCATCTTGTTTGTTTCATTTTGAGTTTAAGAAACCTAAATGACTTAATTCATAAGCATGAGTAGTTATATAATTAATCATTCGGGATTGTTGTTAATGTTTTATGGCTTGCTTTGCCAATCCAGGACACTTTTCTATTAAATTTATCCAAAAGCTACAATAAAGAATGGTTGACTCTGCTGAAGATAACAGCAAGATAATATGCAATATTACAACCATTTCTAAATTCCTATCATCTTGTTTTGAAAACCTATACTGTTATTGCTTGGGTTTGTCCTTGTCCTTGTAGTTATTGTTTGTATGTCTATTTCTTTCTGTTTTTCTTTTCTGTATTTTTTTCTCTTTTAAATAAAATAAAAAATTAAAGAGTAGTAGAAAATTATTATTTTGAAAGTAACTTATCGATAATATTTAGCAATACCTCAGACATCCTAACTGCAAAAGCTTTACTTGGGAGAAAGTCAGTGAGTGAATTAGGTTATAGTCAGTGTATGTCTTAATTTTTTAATAGAGAGAGAAAGCAGTTTTTCAACACTGCCTGGCAACTGCAACGTTGTAGGTTTGATTCTTGTACCAAATATCTTCAAAGACTTCACTTCATAAAATTTTGCATTCATTAATGGTTGACTTTATCAAATAGTTTTTCCAAAAGAGTCAAATTTATTTATTTTGGCTTTATGTATTGAATAAAAGTTGACATCAGTTAACTCGGACACTTCATTTGCAGTTATCATTAGCACAGTAAGTTTTTAAGCCTACATTGTTAAACTGAGATTGTTCTACTTACTAAAGTTTCACAAGAACATATAAGTTAAGGCAACAATTTTTGTTTTTGCAAATGATTCATGTAATAGAGTTATTCGTCAAAATGGTACAGTTTGTTTGTTTTGAGCTTAATATACATTCATAGCATTGACTCAGTACATTTAGTGTGAAAAATAAATTCCGGAATCCACTGCCCCTATCATTAGAAATAGCTGACAAATATAAAATTAAAGTCAATGACTCAGTGAAAGTAACAAATGATATGTCATCATTTTATATAGTTTTGAATGATGTTCACAACACATTTAACAGGGGAAACATTTATGAGGGAAAAGACAGAGAAGCTCAAAAGGAGTAGAGAGAGATTTAAACCATGATGCAGTTGTTATCCTTGTGAACCAGACAGCAAAGGAAGCGAAGTAGACTGACAGGAGTCTTGAAATGCAGCCCTGTGCTAGGAACAGTCTGATCAGGCTCTTGGGTGAGTCCTTGAGCTAAGGTCTCTTATCAGAAGAATCCTGAATCTCCAGGAAACAGATCTGCATTGGTATCCTGACCATGCTTAGTCATTTGCTGAAGGAGACCTTGACGTGAACTTAGTGACAGATTTCCAAGCAAAGCAGCTAGAGCTGTCAGTTTTTCTATGTGCAGCAAGAGATCTCAGAAGTATAGTGTCATGGCTAACAGGGTGGCTGTGTATAAGGACAGAGAGATAATGGGGACAGATCATATAAGTCCATGCAGACCATTGAAAGAACATTGAGTTCCAAACAAGAGATTTATGTGACTTGAATTACATATAACAGAAATATTCTATTTTGCTAATAAAGGTCAAGAAAATGAAGAGAAAGGCTGAGACAAGAGTCAAAGGCTATTTTATTAGCTGAAGTGAGAGATGATATTAGCTTGGTGCCAGTCCCTTTTCCAGAATAGAAGAGATGAGTAATTTAGAAAGTAAGGAGGATTTTTTGGCTCCTGGGTCTTAAAGTTAGGAAGTCCAAGACTGAGGAGCTAAAGTCTAGCAAGGGCCTTCTTGCTACATCATAACATTTTGAGAGGCCTCAAGTGGCTAAGAGAGAGAAAGAGGGGACTGGATTGCCTTTATAGTAAGCCTACTCTCAAGGTAACGAACTCCCTCCAACAATATCATCACATAATCACCTCTCAAAGGTCCTGCCTCTCAACACTGCTGGATTGGTGATTAAGTGTCCAAAACAAATTTTAGAGGACACATTCAAACCATACCATGTGGCCTATAACTTTAGCAACAGAGTTGGTAAAATGTAGGTGGATTCTAGGCATATATTTTAAAATGTAGCCAACCAAAGTTGTTTATGGATTAGATGTAGAGTTTAACAAAGATAAGTGAAGAATAATCTGAAGAATTTTAGTCTGAACAAACAGAAAAGTGAAGCTTCCATTGATACAGATAAAGAATCAGGACTGAGGAGGAATTATCACATTTTCTGTTTGGATGAGTTAAATTGGAATGTCCTGATGCTGAGCCTCATGGAGAGGTCAAAGAAGATATCTAGGCTGGACACAGAAATTTGGAAGTGATGATTGCATTTGTACTTGTATACTTAATGTTACAAAACTAGATGAAATCACAGAAGGAATTTAGATAAACAAGAAGAGAGGACCAAGAGCCGACCCTGGAGCACTCAACATTAAGAAGCACTAACAGTTGTGCTGGAAGAGCAAGCAGAGAAGCCAAAAGAAATGTAGCCATGCAAAAGTCAAGATAAAAATGAGATTTCAAGTATGCCTACCTATATTACATACTATTGTGAAGCAATACAAGAGGCCTGTAAACTTAATCGCTATTTCACATCACTGGTGACGTTGAACAGAGCAGTTTTAGTAGGATACAGTATTGAATGAATTCAATTCAAACGAAAATATGAGGGGAATTGGAAAAAATACAGAAGATCTTTTGAGAGGTTTTTCCTTAAAATAGGAACAATGAAATGTGCTTGTAGCTGAAGGGCATGGTGCACTTAAAAAAATACAAAGGAGTGTTTTTTTGTTTCCTTTTGCAATGAGATAGATTTCTCTGAATGATGCTTACACTACAGATTAGAAAACTTTTGCTATGAAGAGCCACAAAGCATATATTTTCAGCTTTGTGGGCAACATGGTCTCTGTGACAACTACTCAATTCTAGCATTGCAGTTCAAAAGTAGCCACAGACAATGCAGAAATGAATAAGAACAGCTGCATGCCAAAAAAGTTGTATTCACCAAAATAGATGGTGAGATGAATTTGGCATGAGTTGTGGTTTACTGACCCCTGCTTTACACAAACTAGGTCCAGTAACTATTTTCAATAATCATCCTGCAAATGTTTCTTAAGTACATACAACAGGGCAGTCACTTATCTAGTTGTTATGAATATACCAGTGTTATGAATACATAACTATATATGAATATATCTGAGTCTCCACTTCCAAGAGCCTCCACCCTATGTCTACGTACACAGCACAGTGCACAAAGGCAAGGTGCCAGCACTTGCTTCCTAAGCCACCTTACTCCTACCACAACTGACTTCTAAGCTACATCCCAACTTAGCCATGTGGACCCATCCTGGAGATGCTTTCAGGAGTAGAACTAAGATCTTTTATTCCCACTCAGGTATTCTTTCCTGAAAGAAGAAACAATTCCATGTTTTCATAAGATAGCAAATTTTAAAATACATCGGAAAACATGGTGTTTCTCTATGTTCAAACACCAGAGAGTCTCCCTTACATTATATGAACACAGGTGTCTGTCACTGTGTAAATGTGACAGCCTGGTTCATTGTCTCTCCTGGAGCTGACCCACCAAAGAAGCTCATTCATATCCTGTGGCAGAAGGTGCAGCCTGGCCAATGACATTCAGGTTTGTGATTCTGCAGCAGTCTTCCACACTAGCATTGTCTCTTCAAGGTCATTACATGTAGACAGGGGGTAGAAAGGTGAGGCTCCACCCAGCATCCATTTAAACTAGACACTGAGGTTTTCAGTCCTGGTTATCTTTACAGCTTCAGTGTGGATACTGTCACCCTCTTCCCTCACCATCCATAATTTGCATGATTTCTCAGTCACATCCCCTGACATCTGTGAATGTGAAAGCTCTTGAAATCAGCTAAATTTCACATAGTCCAGAACATAGTTATAAACTACAAGTGCTAGAAAAATGATTCTAATCTTCTAAATAAAACAGAGGAGAAAAAGAGGGAAAAGAAGAGGAAGAAGATACATCCAAGTCAGCAACAGTCATACAGCAGAGAGAGCTTTAAAGTTGAATCTTTGCTTTTTCTTACCATATGACCACAGGCCCTCCTCTTAACATCTGATTCTCCTTTTCCCCATTTGTCAAATTGGGTTAGTGTCACTTCTGTGGAGTAACAAAACATAAAAATTTCCAGGCTCAAGTAAGTTAATCAATCAGTAGATTGATTTCTGAATATCAAAAGCAATCAAGGAGAGGATGGCATGTTGACTGGTTTATGCTAACACTGTCTAATGAATCAAGAAGTCACTAACTTATCTCTTGGCCTCAGAACCATGCCACCATTGCTGCAATTCTTGCCAACCAAAAGGGATATCTACCACGCTCCCACTCTCCCTCTTTACCTTATTTAAGACTCATAGGAGTATACCAGATGAGATGAATCTACATCATGTCCAGTACCTGACATGCAGGACAGTTTCCAGCCTCCATAATACAGGGAAACATACTCCAAAGAGGCTAAAAGGACTGGTAAATTAGCACGGTTCTCTGTGCACTCTAGATTTCTAAAACAGATTATGGTATCTGGGACATTTACCCACTGATGTCATGCATGTGGATATGTTAGGTTATAGGGCCAAAGGGACTTTGCAGATGAACTCAAGAAAGGGAGAGTGCCCTGAACTGTCTGTGTGGGTATAATGTAATGTCATAATCCTAAAAAAATCACAGGAAGTAGCAAGCTGCTGCAGGAGAATGTAGAGAAAATTAAAGCCTGAGGAAGTTTCAGTCTCCCATTGCTGTTCGGAATATATGGGAAGAGACATGGAATGACACGGAGGGAACTAAATTCTGCCAATAATCTCAGTGAACTTGGAGGTTATCTCCAAGCAAGACGCTCAAAATGGCTCAAATCAGCTGCCAACTTGATTTTCTCCTTGTAGTACCATGAGAAAATTATTTGATTGAAGCTGCCTAAGAATAGTGACAATAAAAATGGGCACTGTTTTAAATTGCTAAATTTGTTCTAATCGATTATGGCAGCTGCAGAAAGCATGATCTGTGTGGCTGAGCTCAACCCCTTAATATCACCTTCTGCGCCTTTTGCTTCCTCACCCAACATGATAAACTCACTGACCAGGCCTCCTAGTACTCCCCGAAGGATGGTGCTCGCATTCAGCCTTTCCTACCCCTGCTTCCACTGGCCTGGCTTACCTATATTTTTCTTGGACTATTAGAGCTGCATTTTTGTCTGTTTTCCCACCACCTCAACCTCCCAATACTGGTCAAACTGTTCCACTTCCATCAGTTATTCTAAAAAACTAACGCATTTGCATATTTTTTGAATTCCGTATGAAAGAATGTATTTCTCAGGCAATTAACAAAAAATTAGATCATATCACTACTCTGCCAGGAAAACAAAAGAAATACTTGTTCGTTTGTTAGCTCAGCAAATATTTATCAAGTGCCTATTATGTACTAAGACCTGGAAACCCAAGGAGAGTGGGAGATGCTGACTAGTTGCTCACTAAGTCCATCTGCTCTTTTCCTGGTACACAGGCCACATTTCTCAGCCCCCCTTGCTGTGAAGTGTGGCCATGTGACTCAAGTCTAGTCAATGGAATGTGAGCAAAAATGCTATGTCACTTCCAGACAAAATTCTGAACACCTCACAAGCTATTTCCTTGCTTCTTTCCCTTGTTCCAACACAATCAGAAAAGCTCAATACTGAAGGTCAGAGCCAAAGATTATGGGGCATCGAGAAGGCAATAAATTGAGTTGTAAATCAATAATTGGAGTAAAGTCACCTCATGAGTGGATTAATACCAGTATCGTGGGAGTGTGTACCTTGAAAATTTGCTTGCTATGAAGAGTTTGGCTCCCTCTTATTTCTTCTCTTGCCTATGTGATGCCTTCTACCATATTAAGACCAGCAAGGAGTCCCTAACTAGAAGCAGCCCCTCAATCTTAGGCTAATCAGCCTCCATCTGAGAGCCAAATAAAGTTCTATTGCTTATAAATTCCTCACTCTCTGACATTTTGTTACAGCAGCACAAAAGAGACTAAGACAGTGCTGAAGAAAATTTGCATAAAAATGTAGGCTCTCCCTTGGATACCATCCAAGTAACATATCATTATACAGCCTGCCTTAGCCAGCTACAGTCAGCCAGTGTCTCATGCATTAGGTAGCAAAGCAACTCATTAGCCAATCAACTTTCTGAATACATCGGACCATTTTGGTGTACTACACTCAGATCCCCTAAAGAATCTGCGGCATTCTTTCAAGGTAAAGAACCAGTTTGTTTGAAAATTTTTGCTAGCACTCTGTAAATCACAGAGCTGAGGAGATTCTCTAATCCAATTGTCAACAGGGATAAGATCACAGATTCTCTTTGTTAAACCAATTTCCTGACTCTTCCTGTTATGATTAGCTCTGGGTCTTCTATTGGGAGTTAGCTTTCTAATTGTGGCAATTCTAAGTATATCAGAGTGTATACACACCGGAGGTTTATTGCTTTACCTGAGTTGCTTCACATCTGTTACATAGAAATAAAGCCACCTATTTCCTTTACACATTAGGTAAAGGTGAAGATACATTTTTAGAACAAAGCAATAGAGATATTTCACCTCAAATTTCTCCTTTGCATGTAAGTTAGAAGTATGATCTCTGGCCACAAAAGGGAATCACATCTTCCCAAATGTTGCTCATTTTTTGATGGAGGGCTGGTTCAGAGAATTGGGGAAAGAGGAAAGATGAGAGAAAAGCACTAGGAAACCAGAAGTTGGGGCATAGCCAAAATTCTTACTGATGACCTCACCTCAGAAACTGGCCCCAGAAAACATGTGACATCAGTATGTGTTTTTAGTGCTCCTGGGTGACAAAAAAAAATATGAGGTCATATTGATCACATGCTTGCCAGTGAGTAAAGGGGAAATAAACTCTACCAGATATGCAGATACAGCCTGGTAGAATTTTTAAAAATTAAAAATAACAATTTTTTAATCTAAAAATATACCTTGCTCTGGTTACCATTACATGTCACTTGGATTATTGCAATTTCTCCAAATGGGTTTCCCCAATTTTGTCCTTGCCCCCTAATTTTTATTCTCCAAACAGTAGCTCTAGTAATCACTGGTCATACTTAAGTTAGATTGTGAATCCTCCTAATACTTCCTATCTATAACTTACAAAGCCCAACATGATCTGTGTCCCTGTTGTTCTTTCTCTAATCATATTTTTATTCCTCTTCCCCTCATGCTCTTCTCTTTACAAATATTGGCTTCCTTGCTGTTCCTTGGCCATGAAAGTTTATATTCCTGCTTTCTAAACCTTTTCCCTAGCTGTTAGTGGTAACAGATACGAATGCTCTGCCTGTATCAAATGTCAACACCTCCTTAAGTTCACAGTTATACTACAAAGGACCATGACATAAAAGAGGTTATATACATGTCTAAGATTAGAGCCAAAGAAGAAAAAAAAAAGATAGGCATTGATGGTGTCCAGAGAAGTTTGATATCCTGCCAAGACCACACAAAATGAGCTTTTTTTCTCTGGAAGCAAACTATAGAGCCAAGTACAAAATGACTCACCAAAGGAAACCCATTTGTGCCTCAGGGTCGAAGGATTTTATGGGGTGAGGAGCTGATTCCATAGACACATCTTACTAGAAATCTACCATATCAACTAAAATTCAGGACCCCAGTGATGAAACCAGGTGCATGTCATCAATCTTGATGTTTTTGCAAAGTAATTATCATGACAACCTGGTATGGCACAGTTTATTTCTTCAAGTGTATACAACAAAATATTCAACTCCTCAGTGATTCAAAGAGCATTCTGAATGCTATATTTCCAGGAACTCACTAAAAGAAAATCAAGAATACTTGAAGACAATAAAGAAATCAACAAGAACTGCTATGTTATGACCCCCACCATACTGCCTAATTTGGCCATACTCTTCTCTATAGTGGAATATATGTCCCAAAACTTTTTCTTATTCATTTTTCTCATTGCTGAGACATGATACCCAACACCCACAACTTAAAGGAGGAGAGGTTTATTGGGCGCATGCTTTCAGTCCACAGTCAGCAGGTTCCAAACAGAGGAGGCGTCGCAGAGGAGCAGAGTAGAGGAAAAGCTGCTCATGTCAGGGTGGTCAGCAAGTGAAGAGTCAAGGAAAGTGCAGGGGAGGAACACCGACCCTTCCAGGAGACACCTTCAGTGGCCCACCAGATGGACCAGACCCCACCTCCTAACTGCCAAGTCAGCTAAGAGCCTGCATAATCAAATCACTTTCCAAAAGATCCCATGGGTATGTGAGACCTTTGGGGGACACTCGCCATATAAACTATAAGACCTTGATAAACGCCCATGCTTATAATTAAAACCACAGATCTGAAAGAATTATGGCAGTGGCTATTGGCCATGTAACATAAGTGAAAAATAAGTACAGGTATTTATGCTTTTCAGAGCTAGAGAAAGTAAGGTTCCTTCTTGTTGTGGCAGAAGCTGATTAATAAAGCATTATTTCCATTAGAAATGCCCTTCCCTAGATAGCTACTGGCGTATTCTCTCATGTCCTCCATTCTGATTTTATACTTCTTTTTTATTATTGTATGTTTGCATACATAATAGTGATGGTTGTCTGGGCGAATTGATACATGCATATAGAGCAGCTTGATCATTTTCAATACCTATAAACCCTTCTCCCTTATCTCCCACTTCCTTTCATTCTTTACTTAAATCTCACATTCTCAATAAGTTCTACACTGAGCACTCCATTTAACATTGTAAATGATCCCAAAAACTCTTTCTGCAAATTCCTGATTCCTCTTAGCCTATTCTATTTTTCCCTTAGCAATTTTTACTTCTCAATTTATGTCTCCTCTGGCCAATGCTTGTTACCTGCCACCCCACAATATACATAATATACTATGTATGTTATACCTAAGAAGGCTGAAATATTTGTCTGCCTTGTTCACTAGTTGAGCAATATGTAAGACACAGTGGATACTCAAGAAATATATATCTCTTGAATGAGGTAGATGGGATATGTCAGGGACTATTATCTCCATTTTTAAGATAAAGAAAGTGAGAAACAGTGAAATTAACTCAAGTAAGTCATTTATAAAATGCATAGTGTGGAGTCTGAAACTAGTCAGTGTAATAATTTAATAAGCTGTGAGCATCAAAGGGAAAATGTGAAGTAATATATAAAATTAAATTGAATATAATTTTAATATTTAAAGAAATTATGTAATCCTTTAAATATGAATAATTGCAAGGGTTCACCAAGTAAAAATGTCTTTGAAATTAAAGGGAAAAGATATTTCATATCTTAAGATACCTACAGTTCAACGATCTTTGAAGTTGGAAGGAAAAACGCATGCAAGGATAACATTTAACATATGCAAGTACTTATTCAGGAGTGATTCAAAGTGCTTTACACACATTAGCACATTCAATCGTATGACAAACATGAATTTCCTAGTATTATTCATCCTTTACACATTAGGAAACTGAGTCACGAGGAATTTGATCTCCTTGTCCAAGGACACACAGCTCATTGATGGAAGACCCAAGATTTGAACCTTAACATGCATACATGGACACTAAGCACTACAATATATCTTAAAGAAGCACAGTTAGAAGACCCATGTCCTTTCCAGTAGAGTCATGTGAAGTGCACTGACTTTCCCCCCAAATCACAGAGTGGCAGCACAGGGTGATCCCCAGACCTGTAATTCCAGATCTCATAATTGGGCGGTAGCTCCTGTGGTCAGTAACCACAAGAATTTGCAAGAGTAACGATTTTTCATGAGTATAGAACTTTAAAATTAAGGATGATGTATAATTAAGAAAAAATTTTGAGAGATAATCAAATATGTTTCATATTTTTGTACATATTTGAAAGCTATGCATTTGTATTTGAAAGGATGTGATCTTTTTGAATGACAGCCTTGTTGACTCCACCTTAAAATGTGCAACCAAATAATTGATAATACTCAAAGTTTTAAGTGGAATTTTACTGCATTCCTTAATGTTATTAGAGCATCTAAAAAGGCTCTAAGTTTGCTATATATAAATTCAATTAATTATATGAATTATTTAATACTCTGGAGGCTTTTTCTGTTAACAATTAAAAGACATAAGAAAGGAAAATTAGTGCGATATATTAAATGTATAAATTCACTTTAAATTATTTGAAGTTATTTAATCAACTAAGTTGGTACATAGAACCATATCTTTTGAAAGATTGCTAAAAGCTATTTATTTGATTTTTAAATAGAACGATAAGATTGGTATGCAGAATAAAAAAGCTAGGCTTGCGGATTTATAACATTAATAAATTGAACATCAATATTTAAAACCCCAAAATAAATTCTGAACAATCTGCCTTAATATTACAAAAAAAAATTCACTTTCAAAACTCCTAAGCTCTGTGAGCTGGGTCCAAACGCCTCTAAAGATGGCTGGCCATGTTTCTAGACATCACATATCACAGCTGAATGCTTTTGATAAGATAGGAGCAGAGAACTTGTACACTCCCAGGCATTTCTTTATGCAGTTAAAATGGACTGCTTTTTTTCTCCCTGAGAAAAATTGTTTGAAACTTCTCCCTTCCTCAGTATGAGGCTAGGCTGAGCAGATCTACGTTACAGAGGAAGGTAACAATACTTAAGAGACTGTCAAAGTGGAGCCATGAGAAACTTCCTTCCATGGCATCTGGGAGCCCTCAAGGATAAGCAGGGTATATTTATGTTTCTCTTTTTTCTTTTTTTCAGCTCACAGCTTATTCTACCTATAATTTTCCTTCAACATTTAGCTAAATAAAAAATTTGCAATGCTCTAATAGGGCCTGTTTTTGTAGCAGCTATTTTTCTTCTTTTGGGGATAAAGTTATTGAAGTAATGTTCCCTATCACTGGTAATTCAGAAACTTAACAATCAAAACTTCAAACGTTAGTATTGATTTTCTCAGGTCTTTGAATTGTTTTTAATGTTACAACCCTAGAGGGGTGGTTTGTGGTGGGAAAAATCTACTTCCATTAAAACCCTAGGTGTCAATTTATTAAAAATAGTGTTCACTTAGATTGCCATTGAATGGAAGGAAAAGTTTTTAAGTCCTTTCTAATTGAATAATAAATTTGAAAAAATAACTCTCAGTGAGCCATCAAGAGTTCTCCCAAAGAATATACCATTCTTCGCTCATGAATCTTATAATTAAGAATATCCCTGGTGTCTAAAATACAAAAACTATGGAAACCTTATTTAAATTCAGAGAGTTGCAGCTATGCTGCACATATCATAAAATAAAAATAACTGTTAATCTGTATGTAGGAGCACATTATTTGATATTTAATAGAATGTATAATTCAATTTCAAGCCAAAAGTATATATTTAGTGTTCAGACGAAATTCAGGAACTGAACAAAATTGAAAGGCCCAGGGCCTTTGACTCTTCTAGGGCAAAGTGCTTCACCTCTGTGAGTTTCAGACTTGATCTAGCAAAAGGGTGTAGGGATCTCTGACCTGCTAACTTCCCAAAGTTGTCATGAAGAGTACATTTTCAGCACTTTGTTAATTAAACCGGTTACAGTTTTCCCTTCTTCATAAAATGCTGCACGGCACTGAAGTAGTTGTTCTTATTAGAGCGAAACAGGATAACTGACCAAATGCATCATATAATATACACATCATTAATGTTTCCAATAATAATGCTTGACTCTTTCAGGAACTTATTGACCTTGGTCTAACCTCCTGCTGTGATTCTGTTTGTGAGGATCATTAAGCTCATTATGATGGATGAAATCTTCCATTGACTAATCTGGTATGAGATGACAGAATGACATGATGAAAAATAACAGATACACACTGGATTTCATTATCAAGTTTTGGACAATGGAAATGAGTATTCTCAGTTTCCAATTATCTCTATTTTTACCTCCCCAGTCTTTTTCTTCTTTTAAAGCTATCTTGCCTAATTGCTCTGTATATGGGATACAGGCATCAATAAACATTTGGATATGATATAGCCCATAATTTCGCAGGACTCAAAAAGATTTGCAAGCACACAAAAACTAATTACAGAGAATTTATAAAAGGGTCTCAGTCTTCATTAAAGGCACAACTATTATTATTTCCCCAGTTACTTTCTAATTGCACTCTTTATGATTGTTGACAAATTCCAAAGCTTAAGACTCAATTATGGAGACTACTTACTGACAGCAACTCTGTCCCTATTAACTGTTCCTATTACAAAGAATTAGCACAGATTCTTTCTCTAATTTATGACTAATAGTTCTCCTGATGAATTAGAACTTGAACTGCTGATAAATGACCTCTTGGAAATACATTCTCTTAAAATGATTTTCAAGTCACAAACTGGCAAACCTCCTGTATTCTGAATTACAACCGATATAAGTCTTTTATTTTTGTATCTGACTTCTGTCACTTTGACTGAATTCAAGGTTGGTTATAACTTTTTGCATATACTTACTGCATGATATTCTGCTGGGACAAAAATGGGAGAATCAACAAAATTTCATACACTGTTCTTAAATTATCATCTCTGCATGTGTGAATAGGTACTCTGAATGGAGTGAAAAAGATAGAAGAATAATAAGTATGATCCCACCCCTGTGACACTGAGATTCTAGGGAAAAACTTTCACCTCTTCTCTGTGCTGAACAGTTAGACTTTCCTACCCCCAGTGCCAGGCAATGTGGTTGAGGGAGAAACCTCTAAGCTGCTCAGAAATCTAGCCTGCAGGTCTCACATGACTCCACTTCCTTACAACTCTTAAATCAAAATTCAGAAGTCTGGTTATGGTCCCACTCAATATCTCCCTCAACCCGGGAGAGAAATCAAAAAGCAAATAATGTTAATGGAAATTTGGCTAGAAAAAAACTTAAAAGAATGGCTACAACAAACTGTCGACTACCCTGTTAAAGGCCTTTGAAACCTGTCTCTGGAACAGTGAGTATAAACAAGTGATCTTTTCAGATAGCTCACAGCCCGAGGATGTAAGAATTAACCTTTAGGGCTGGGGATTTAGCTCAGCAGCAAAATGCCTGCCTCCCAAGCACAAAGTCCTGAGTTC
Source organism: Hydrochoerus hydrochaeris (assembly GCA_004027455.1). Lineage (NCBI taxonomy): Eukaryota > Metazoa > Chordata > Mammalia > Rodentia > Hydrochaeridae > Hydrochoerus > Hydrochoerus hydrochaeris. The sequence goes on from PVLA01003087.1 coordinate 124,024, forward strand.
CATTCCTGGTACCAAAATAATAATAATGATAACTAAGAATTAACCTTTAGATTGAGATCAGTAGATGAGTGGGAAAGGATGACTAAATCTTATAACACAGCTCTTTACAGAAGAGGGTAACAGCAGACAGGAGTAGGGATTATGGAAAAGTAAATAATGCTCCTCAAAGCTATCTACACTCTAATCCCCGGAACCTGTGAATGTGATCTGATTTGGCAAAGTGATTTAGCAGATTGAACCAGTTACAAGCTTTGAGGTAAATAGCTTTCCTAGATTATACAAGTAGGCCTTAAATGAAATCCCAAGTATCCTTATGAGAGATAAGCAGGAGGGTAATTTGACAACAGAAGAGGAATGAAGAAACGTGATTGGAAAAGCAGTATACTAGAGGTTTACAATGCAGGCTAAACAACTCAGGGGAACTGCTAGAACCTCAAAAAATGCCAGGACATAGATTCTGCCCTAGAGTTTTACATAGAAGCTGGTCCTGCCAGTACCTTGCTTTTAGCCCAGTAAATGCATTTCAGACTTCTGGCATCTAGAACTGTAATATGCTAAATTTGTGTTGTGTTCAGCACTTACATCCATTACATCAGCCTTGGGAAACTAGCAGAGTGGTGTTCGGCTCATGCTGGCCATTTCCATTGACACTCTGTGTGAAGGCTGACATTTCATTACCACCTGCAGCTAGTCACAGAAAAGTTGATAAGTATGTAGGCCTCAGATTGTTGCATCAATAATCTGCCCAAAGCTAAGGAGTAAAGAAAGGCAGTTTCAGCACATAAATACTTCCTGGCAGCTAGATCTACCCACAGTGGAGTGTGCTTGGTTTTCTGTTGCTATACTTTGAGTTAGAAACTGGAAACAAAGCATCCTTTATCTTTCAGATACTGAAAATAAGTTTGTTAAAGACACTCAAAATTGGATTTAATAAACTGTTTATTAATAATAATAAGCTATGCAAATAATTGCAAAAAGTAAAATACAATGTGTTCAGTTCTGTGGCCTTTATGAGAATTATTACCCTTGCATAATATGTTACTGGCTGACTGATTGAAAATTCAACACAAAATCATGATGCTATATATATGTATATAATTTATAATATATATCTACATGATAATGAATATATGTATGTAATTTACTATGTATATCTATGAAATTATATATATATATATATATATATATATATAATTTGCAATGCACATAAATGTAATAATGAACATATTATATACCATAATCCTACTGGAGGAAATATTATTAACCTCATTTTAGACAAGAAAATTAAAACTCAAGAAACTTTCCCAAGTTTCTCAAAACCTAAGGAATACTCAAAGCAAAGACTCCAACCCTCTTTTACTTACATAATGCAAAAGAGAAACGTTAAGAGGCTGCTTAAAACATTTCTACCCATTATAAAACAATGTGCAAGGAATACCTTTTCTCGACATCGTCACTAACCCTCTTTGAACCTTGGTTTTCTTTGATAATAGTCATTTTGACAAGGGTGAGGAGATAGCTCACTGTGGTTTTAATTGAATTTCCATGGTGATTAGCAGTGCTGAGCATTTTTTCTATACCTATTGACCATGCGTATATCTGTTTTGAAGAATATTATTCAAGTCTTCTGTACTTTATATGTCCTCAAAATACACCCTTATCAGATGTACTGTTTGCAAATATTTTATCCCATTTCATAGTTTGTCTCTTCACTCTATTGTTTCCTTTGCTTTGCTTAGTTTTTTTTTTTAAACTTAATTTAGTTCCATTTCTCTATTTTTGCCTTTATTACTTCTGCTTTGGAGGTCTCGCCAAAAACGTTTTTGTCCAGATAATTTGCAGAGATTTTTCTCCGCGTACTTCAAGCAGTTTTAATGTTCCAGGCCTTATGTTTAAGTATTTTATACATTTTGAGGTGTTTTTGTTGGTTTTTCACATTGTATGAGTAAAGGGTCCAATTTCATTCTTTAGCATATGGGTATCTCAGCACAGTTTATTGAAAACCTGGTGTTTTCCAAACTGTGGTTTCGGTACACTGTCAAAGACTTGCTGAGCATAAATATGTGGGTTGATTTCTGAGCTTCCCACTTCATTCCATTGGTCTATATGTCTGATTTTGTGCCAGTGCCTTGGTTTTGATCCTCATAGCTATATAATATATTTTGAGATACAATAGTATGATCTCTCCATTCATTTATTTGTATCTTCTATTTGTTCTGTCAATGTTTGGTTCTAATTACTATGCAAACTTCTTAGTAAAAGCAGCATTTAAAATTCTTTCATCCACTTAATGAACAAATAATTTATTAGCTGCCCATTTCAAATTCACTTTTATGAATATAAAAGAAAGATACACATTATTGTACTGTATGAATCTTACAGTCTGATGAGAAGAGACATACAGCGAAAATATGTGGACCATTATAAATACTATAACAAGTGATATGGGCATAGTGCATTTCAGAAGAGTCATATAGAGTAGTAAAGATAAAGAAAAGTTTGCCAGCCAAAACTGGTGGATTTTCTGATACAGAAAATATTTACCTTGAATCCAATGCCTCAGCGTACTCACCTATAACTACCCATGTCCCTTACTGTAATGCCTTTGGGATTTTATGTTTAAAAAAATGGTCCCAGAGAAAAAGATGGCTGATTTATAGGTAGCATGATAAGAGAGCCTCTCTGGAAAAAACAAGTCAGATGCTAGAATTTAACACCATGGAGAAGACCAGATGAAAGGGCAGGAATTCTCACGACCTAGGAAGAAACTTAGGAAAAAGAAAAAGAAAAAAAGAAGAAGTGTGGAAGGAGGGTTGGAACTGGGCATGTTCCCATTGCTGTACTGGGCACGTCTTAGAGTCTGGTGACTCACGATTGAGCTGAGGTCAAGGCCCTGCCAAGAGCGGGGGTTGGTGAGCCGGAGACCCTTGGTGGGAGGAGGCACTGCAACAGGGAGAGGAACCGGTAAACCAAGCTGCACGGTCTTTGGTGAGTGCTGAGAACTGGATTCCCCAGAACGAGGTGACTGGCTAGATGACATATTGGAGTTGGGCAGAACAGGTTTAATCAACAACTGAAGCGGCATCAGTCATCAGCTCCTGGCCCAAAGCAGATTGGTGGGATCTGCTTGGGCTGGGCCATGCCCCTGGTTGGGACCCAATAGCCAGGGACGAGGCTGTCCTGAACCTGTGAAATCCTCAGGGAACACACTAATGTGCCAAAGACACTCACTGGTTGACTGGCTTAGAGAGGAGTGGCTGACCCACATCAACCCTGCATGCACCTCACAGATCAACAGCAAACTGGAGAGAGCAGCAATCCCTTACCCAGTACATTTCAGAAAAACTGTAAGCAATATGAAAAGGTCGTGAGACCTCCACCATTCACCTGTCTAAAAGAAACCAGAACCATGACAAGACAAAGAAACAAGAAAAAGCCTCCAACTGCCAACCCAGGGAAGTCCAGGAGAGGTAAACATAGGAGATTAAGGGCAGGAAACATGCAGTATCAGACATGGCCTCATCAGAAATAAAGAAATACTTCCTTGACCTCATCGACGAATTTAAATCTGAAATTCTAACTCAGGTGAAGCAAGATATAAGAAGATTAATAAAAGAAATGCTGGGCACTCCTCAAGAAGACACAAATGGAAGAATGGAGAAACCCAGAGAAAGGGAGAGAAGCCTTTGATGAAGAATATAAACAAAATATAGAATACATGAAACAGACCCAAAGAGAATATCAGCAAATTAAAAACTCCATTGAAAGCTGGCAAAACTTCTTGACAGATACTAAAGACAGACTTTCAAAACTTGAAGATAGATTTACAATGTATGATCATGAAAGGAAGGATCTCCTAAAAATAACAAGGAACCAGGAAGTAACTATACAAAGGCTAGAAGATGACAAGAAGATTTATAACTTGAGAATAAAAATCATGAATGAAGAAGCAGGGACAAATACAAATGAAATAAAAAGGCTATTCACATAAATAATTAAGGAAAACTTCCCAAACATAGGAAATGGAAGTGATGTTCAGATTTATGAGGCATCCAGAATTCCAAACAGCTACAACCAAAACAGATCTATACCCAGACATATAATAATCAGGATTCCAGAAATCCACCACAAGAACAGAATATTAAAAGCAGTCAGAGAAAAGAAACAGATAACCTAAAAAGGAAAACTCATTAAAATCACAACTGACTCCTTGATGCAAACTATCAAATCAAGAAGAGCTTGGAGCAAAATATTCCAAGCCCTGAAAGAAAATAACCTCCAACCCAGATTGATGTACTCTGCAAAACTGTCTCTCAAAATTAATGGAGAGACAAGATATTTCTGTATTTCCACAACAAAGAAGAACTGGGGGAGTTCATGACCACCAATCCAACCCCGTAAAGAGTATTGAAGGACATTCTAGAAAAAGAGAAGAAAATCACCAGGATTCCAGGAACAATGGCAGAAAGGCCTCAATAAAAGGGGCAGACAGCATAATGAAGGAGAAAAGTAGATAACAAGGACAGAAAAATAGCATAGCAGAGATGAGGCAGAGAAGATTGTCTATATCGCTGTTTTGTCTTGACTGATTTTATTTGAATCTGGTATGCTTGATAGTATCAAGTCTGAGAGTAGAGGCAACTACTCTAAAAATGATAAAATTCAATGGGATACCCATTCTGGTTTGATTATTAACTGCCTCTGAAGTCCTATAATGTCTCCAATGTTTGGTTTTTATTAATAGTACTATGTACTGCTATGTTTAATTGTACTGTGCCTGATGATATAGACAATTTTATTGAAAATAGCAAGAGACATCATAGTAACTACCATAGATCACTTAGTATTGTGGTTTTATATGTCTTTTTCATTTTGTGTTTTTCTAGGAATTTGTTTTGTTGACTTGTTTTGATTTGTTTTTCCCTCTAATACAGAAAGGGTAGGTATACATGTAGAGACTTATACATGTGTAGAACTTCTAAACAGTTTATGAGAATTGATTATAGTTATTGTAAAAAAAAAGAAAAAGAAAGAATTCTAAATGATATAACTGCATGTATGTTTAAGTTTGCAGGATTGATAACCATATAACTAAGTTTTTGTTGGATAGATAAACAGAACTGATTGCAATCTCACTGTTTAAATATCCACTTTGTATATTTTTCTTTTGTAACTTGAACAACTACTTCTAAGAGGAAAACATGTAATTATCTACTAGTGATTTCTTACTAGTTTTTTGAAATTATGTATTATTTATACCTTCTTTCTGTTTCATTTTTTTTAAGAAAATTAAAAAAAAAAACATGGTTCCAGTAAAAGTTTTGTATGGCAACAAGGATATTCTCACAACCTTATTTATTTTAAAAGATAGCTACATTTTTGTAGCATACATTTGGCTGGCTATAAATTCTGCTCTTTAAATATTGTTTGCGGACTAGAGATACCACCTGGGTATATTTTAAAGCAATATCACATTTTAAAGTAAGCAGCGAGGATGATTTCTGACATCAAAGCACACTGTGACACACATATTCAAAGAGTTCATTCCAGGAGTAAGCAGACCCACCCTCAGTAGAAAAGACGTTTGAGACTGCTACACACGAATGCCAGAGCTATTTTCTACTAAATGGGATGCAATATATAAAGGTATCTGAACAAGTTAAAGAGAGAACCCAGCTATTTCCATTTTTACATGAAGAATACATTTCTCTACTTTAGGAATCTTCTCATCAGATCCAAGGCAATGAATATATCCACTAATATGCTTTTTTGAACGGTTTAATGCTTCATTCCAGTGGATGCCTTCTCTTGCTGTAATAAGATTATCCCACTTTCAGATGGTACATATGCTCTGAAATTTCTTCCACATATCTCTGAGTTATAAAAGCATTTTGCTTCTGGTATAACTGATTTAATTGAAAGCAGCAATATTTATGTTCCATAGTAACAAAAACCTGAAGGATTTGAGCAAAGCAGCACCAATGTGTTCACTTCATTATTCAACATAATTCTCAAAAATGAAATAAGGTGTTGATAAAACCTTTCCTTTTCCATAACTGAACCTTCTAACAGGTTATATTTGACTTTAGAACATATGCCATCTGAACTGAATATTGATTGTCTCTTTTAATCTTAAACCAACTGGAAAGCTGTGAAAGCCACTCCTCTGTTTCTCTACTCAAATTGAGAAGGAAATGAATTCTCTCTATCTTTTTAATTCAGTGCTAAGTAAAATGATCTTGCTCTTTGCTTTATCTTTCTTGGAGGCAAAAGTGAACAGGCCAACAACACAATGGGAAATTTACCATTTGGGAGAAAAATGATCTCTGCCCTACTTATAAAATTAGAAAAGCAAACAAGTGCAGGTCTAGCCAAGCTAATTACAATATGCATATTTTTCATCCCCTACAATGGGAAAGCAATGTGTTTGCTATCAAGTTGCACAGGCTCCACTAAAGAATACGCCTTATGAGACTAGACTGGCAAGTGCATGTGGCAGCAGTTGAGCAAGCTCTAGGGAAAGCGCATGCTCTTTGGAACTAGCTGTCTTGAACTGGCCATTTTTTGTCTTCTACTTTACTGTATCAATTTTGGTGTCTGCAGCAAACTCACGAAAGCTGCAGCTTTTTAAGAAATCACTAAATGTGTGAAGCAGATATTTACTCATCCCTTTGCTTCTCCTTCTGTATGAATGGAGGAAAAGGAGTGAAGACAGACAGAGTAGTGGGGTGAGAGTTAAACATCCAGTACATAACCCACATATTCAGTCCTTGAATAAAATGACATTTGCTGTTTTATCACTGTATTGGAATGCAATTGTTTCTTGAATGGGATGATTGTCATATTTTCAGATTTCACTTTTTAAGTTGCATTGGTCACACGAAGTTACTTTCTAGACAGATAGACACAGATATGTATATAGATGGAGATATAGGTGGAAAGGCAAAGTCAAAGAAATACAATCTGGTATCTCATGGAGGGAACTATTTATTTGGAAAGTTCCCAGAAAATGAAATGTTGTTGACAGACCTTATGATAGACAGTGGAATGGGGTGAAGGAGGAAGCAAGGAAGTGAAGAGGGAGGGAGGGGGGAGACAGGGAGGAAGAAAATCTGATGTTTCAGTTTTAACTAAGTGCTCTGGTGAAAAATCAAGCAGAAAAGAACATAGGAAAAGGCTGTAATTTTGTAATTTTGAGTTAGCCAGAAGACCTCACTCTGAAAGTGACATTTCAATAAAAATGGGAAGGGAAGCAGGGAACATGCCACATGGCTACCTGATGGAAGTGTGGTCCAGACCTAGTAATTGGAAAATGCAAAGTCCTTAAGGCAGTGAAATCGAGGAGGTCACTGGCTGGAGCTCAGCATGCAAGAATAGCAGATGAGGTCAGAGTGGTAGGGAAAAGCCAGCTGGGGAGTCAGTCGGCCCTGAATGTTCCTCCAAGCCCTTTCCAACAGAGGCATGAAAACTGCTATCAAGCAGCAAATGTCCTTTCAGTCATATTTTTAAAAACAGAAAAAGAAACAGGTGAAATTATTTTAATATTATATTTTTATTCTAATATACTTGACATTTCAACACATAAGCATTATAAGACACTATTAAACTCTTACCTGTTTTTATGCTAAGGATTTAATATCCATTATTTACTTGACACAACACATCTCACATGGAGCTGTGGCTACATGCGAGTCTGTTTGAATGAAGAAAAGAGTGAATCGGGAAAATACCAGGAAAAAACAATTAACATACCATTAGCATATTCCTGTCACATATACTACTGTACATTCTATTCCACACAATAGCATTCTTTTTGAATGCTTATCTAGAGGCAGTTTTCATAAAATAATTTCATGTTCTGATTATAGCAGTCATTATGTACTCAAACAATACAGATGTGAAAGGTGGAAAGGGGACATTTACTCTACTCTGGTGCAGGTTATAGATGGCACAGGGGTTAGGTTATATGCTTCTTCCTGTGGCATGACATTTTAACATGCTCTTTGGGTGTAGCTCTTTTCAATTCAGGTTTTCTGAAGTGGGATTTAAAAGAGCACAGAATCAGTCAAGTGAGATTTGAAGTGGGGCAGAAAGTATTGGAATGAGATTGTGTAAATTGCCATTATACATAACTTGAAACACATATGAGCCAGGTATTTCTGTAGCTTAACCTACTTGTTTTTCTTCTGCACATCTAATGCAAAGCAGCTTGGGGCAGCTCAGTCATCAGGAGAGGTGAAGTAATGCTCAGGCTAGTCATACATGGAAGTTGGAGGTGCATAAAACAGTCAGAGTACCAAGCGTAGAGCTGTATTGGCCACAGAATAGCCCTGTATCTCTTACTAACAACCAAATGCTCAGATGTGATATAACTCTTGTTCTCTGGCAGGCCTGTTTAAGTCTTCTTCTATGTCCTCAAACCTCCACACCCATTCTCCCATGTTCAATCTTAGAATCACTACAATTTTGGTTTTCTAGACACAGAAATTTCCTGTGTGCTTTATTCTCTGCTTTATCACCATAGTCTATGGTAGTTCCTTGCACATAGCTGGTGCTCAAAATATATTTTGGCCCAATAGAAAATGCAAAAAGCATTAGATTTGAAGTGCACTATTTTCCCAAAGCTGAACTTGCAAAAGTACCCATGTTGGTGTAATTTTTATCTCTCCTGATTACTGTGGGGGGCATGTCTCCTGATTACAGTGGGGGGTATCTCTGAGGTGACCTTGCCACAGTGGGTCTGGGTTCTATCTGCCTCCTAGGCTTCCCAAGGCCTTTACTCCTTCCCTGTCTCCTTATTCTATGGTATTAACATCCTTCAACTGAAAGAAAAGTCCTCTCATGACTGCACACTTCTTCCCACATTCTAATCCCTGTTCTTCTTCTCCCTCAAAATATTTACCTCTAATTCTTCTCTCATCTTTCATGAATCCTCTCTGAATTGTCTTAGGCCCACTCTAATGACATCTGGGTTACCACAAATCATGAGTGACAGCCATGCTGAGTAACCCAATGGACATTTCTGTGTGTTTATCTCATGTAGCCTCTTAAAAATACCTGACAATGGTGAAACACGCTCCTGGCTTTCCTTTTATCTCAGTAGCTACTCTGATCTCATCTTTGCTGGCTCTCCTCTTGTAGGTTTCCTGGGCTGAGGCAACTCCTCAGACGTCATATTGTTTCTCTCCCAACCATGTACAATACACTAGCCAGCTAGTTTGCTAAGTATGTATTGATTGTGTTTTTCCCCTCTTCCCCACCAGTCCTCTGGCTCACGTCATTAACATCCTCATCTGACTTCCTAACATGTCTCTCACATTCCATTTTGGGCCCTAAAGTCTACTCTTCATTAGTATCCACAATGCTTCTTTTAAAACCTAAATGCAATCAATCACTACTCTTCTTCGTGGGTTTCAGTAGCTCCCCAGTATAAAAAGAATTGAATTGAAACTATTTACCTTGATTCTTTCCTATCCACCCACTCACACCTCCTCACACTTTCTCCTTGTCCACTGGACTCCAAACACACATCATATTCCTGCTTCTCCTCAAAATACCTAACATTTTTCCTGCCTTCTAGTCTTTTTGGCATTAGTGCTTCTTCTTGGAAGCATTTGCTTCATCTTGCTGGCTTTTCTCCTGGAACTCAGCACAAACATTGCATCTGCAGAGAGGCCTTACCAGAGGACTCTAACTTCTCTGACCTCCAACCCTCTTTCTGGAGTTAAGCTGCACTGCCTGTTTGTTAACTCCATAGCTCTTATAGAAAGTTGAAGTGATTGCATTTTTTAAAATTCTGTCGCCTCCACTTGACTGTAAGTTCTCCAGCATCTGTATCTCAACTTCCTTACTGCTGAATCCTCAGAGTCTAGCTCAGTATCTGGTTGATTTTGTCGCGGGTGCACAATAAAAGTTTGAATGAATGAATGAATGAATGAATGAGTGGAGACACATGGTGCCATGGAGATGATGAGGGAAAGGGGACAAAGGGAAATGGGTTTTGTGTTCCAATTTAAATAATTAAAAGTAGTTGATCTTTTACCCTGAGACTCACTTTCATGTTTGTACTATAACTCAGAAAATAGTAGAACTTATGCATAGGGAGAAAAACAGATGTGATTTGCTAGTAACAATGCCCAGACCAAGAGGTGACCATACCCTGCAGGCTCTCTATCTGCCACAAGCCCTGACTCACAAACTGGCCTGTCACAGCTTGAAGATATTGCAAATTCTCTGGTACTTCAGATCTTAGCCAGCCATAAGATGAGCTGTCTTACCACAGGCCCAAAGGCAAGGAGGCCAAGCAACCATGAACTGAAACCATCAGTGGAACCAAATCTATCTTCTTTGTGAACTGTTTGTCTCAGTAATTTTGTCGCAATCACAAAAAATACTAGCAAACACTATAAAAGCAGAGTTGACAATTTGTGACAGACCTCACATGGCTGGAATATCTAAAATGATTACTCACTGGTTCTTTGCAGAGTATAAGCCCTCACTCTAGTCCTCAGGTTATTTTAAGACATTATTAACTAGTTCTCTAGGTAACCATTTTATAAACTAAAAGTGGATGTTCATCTAATTTCTGCCTTTTCATAAAAGCAGAATGGGAAAAAAAATGGCAGTACCCTTGTTGCTGTGGCTGCAGCAAATAAGCAGTGGGGATTTAGAAGAGATCTGGTTACCATGGACTTCTCAACACTTCTGCCACCAGGTGATTGCAGGGGTCCTTAGACCTCAGCTATCAGTGCATCTGTTAACTTTACTGGACACAGCATCAGAGTAAAAGGCATACGACTTCTCCATTTTGCCTGTTACTTCACTTTAGTAGTAGTAGTAATTCCAATTTGCTTGAACTCTGGAATCTCAGGTAGCAAATTTGAGGCTGTATCCTCAGCTGATGGTACTAAGCACCAGACTCTAGCTAGAGAACATGAAGTAAATGGTACTCTAATTCCTCACAGTAACTCTGATTGTTCAGTGCTAGACATGTAGACATGTTTTGTGATTGTTAGCTGTGGCTCTTTTCTATCTGGAGGTCAAGAAACCACTATTTTACTAAGCAATTGTATTTTGAAACAAAGACACCATACTGTTGTCTTGAAAGAAGTTTTTGTTTGTTAGTCTCCTAGATTCTGTCCTTCTTTTTGAACAGGGATAGGGAAAGTATCATATCAATCAGAATTTTTGGCATGGAAATTTTATCAGGATCCCTCGACAGCAGTTTAGGGTGAGTACTCAGCTATAAAAGTTACTGAGAACAATTTTAACAAATGTTATTATAAAAAACTTACTGACTTTGAACATGCAGCTTTGAACATTTGTTGTTGTAGTATGCCTTTTCCCCTGGTAATAGATAGAGCAAGTTGAGTAGCATAGATTTCTGTCATTGTTTTCAAAGTTAGTGTAACTCTCTGTGATTGTGATGGTTACAGGGCCGTCATTATCAGGTGGAGTTTCTTACACTGACTGTACAATAAGTAATGTATCTTCCTAAAAGTGATACTATAAAAGAAAGCTAATTGATTGGCAATGTGTAGAGCAGGGTGTTTTTTTTTCCTGAGTGAAGAAACATGCAGTGATATCTAAGCCCTGTGGCAGTTGGGGTGTTTCATATTGGCTTACACTCTATGTAAGGAATTAGTATACTCAGTTGGAGAGACACAGACTGCATTCTATACAAAAGCCATTTCTAAAAGGCTGAGAAAAATAAATTAAATTCAAAGTAAAAGAAGATATAAGATACTCAGATGAGCCATCTTTAAAGAACACAATACTCAGCAGCAGCCAGCCCTCCCCCTGCACACACTCCTGTAGCCCTCTGGATACTTCTGCCCCCAGATAGCCAGCATGGGCTAGGAAAAAATGCAACCAACCCTGCACCGGCACACCCAGTGGCCAGCCACCATTGGATACCTGTAGCCAGCACTGGCCAGGAAAACACAGGAGAACCAAATAGTCACACCCTAGAGAAATTGTAGCCAATGAGCAAAATGCCTGGGACTCCACTGCTCACTTGTTTAGAAGAACCCAAGAAAATGTCAAGATGAAGAAGCAAAAGGCAGTCTCTGGTCTCCAATCCAAGAAGAGCAAGTCCAGGAGATGTAAACATGGAAGAGATCAGGAGTTGCACACCTGAAGTTTCTGAAATGATGACAATGGAAGTAAAGAGACAACTTCATAAGTCTATAAAAGAAATTAGAACAGAAATACTATCTCAGGTAAAAGAAAAAAATGAAAGACATGATAATAGAATTGCTAAGCATCGCTAAAGAAGACAGATTAAAAAAATAGAGGAGCATAGGAAAATTAGAGAAACTGTGAATGAACAATGCAATAGAGATTTAGAACGCATGAAACAGATTCAAAGAGGTATCCAAGAAATTAAAAACTCCATTGAAAGTTGGCAAAACTGCTTGAAAGAAACTGAAGATAGACTTTCAGACCTTGCAGACAGACATACAGCTTGAGATATGAAAAGAAAGATCTCTTAAAAATAACTAGGAACCAGGAAATAACAATTCAACAGCTGCCAGATGACACAAAGCAAAATAACTTAAGAATAATAAGTGTGGGTGTAAAAGCAGGGGTCAACACAAATGACATTAAAATCCTATTTACAGAAGTAATAGCAGAAAACTTCCCAACATGGGAAAAGGACATTATATACAGATAAGCGAGTCATAGAGCACTCAAACTAGCCATAACCAAAATAAATCTACACCCAGACATATAATAATCAAGATTCTGGAAATTCAACACAAGAACAGAATATTAAAAGCTGTTAGGTAAAAAAAACAAACAAAAAAAAAAACAGATCACATATAAAGGAAAACCCATCAGAATCACCACAGACTTCTCAACACAAACCATAAATCGAAAAGAGCTTGAAGGGAGTTATTTCAAGTCCTGAAAGAAAACAACTTCCAACCTATATTGATGTACCCTGCAAAACTATCTTTCAAATTTAATGAAGAAACAAGATACTTCACTGACAAAGAACAACTGAAGGAATGCATGACCACCAAACCAATCCTGCAAAGAATACCAAAGGACATTCTAGAGAGATAAAAAAAAGACTACTGTTTCAAGAACAGTGGCAGAGGTGTATCATCGAGAGGGCAGACAGCTGAATGGAGGGGAAAGGTAGGCAGCCAATGGCAGGAAAATAGCATGGCAGAGACAAGCCAGTGCTTGTTGGCCATAACCATTAATGCAGATCACCTCAATTCACCAATAAAAAGAAACATGGGCAGAGTACAATCAGGAGACAAAATCCATCAATACGCTTTGTCCAAGAAACACATTTAACTCAAAAGGAAATTCAGAGACTATAAGTCAAAGGAGAGAAAACAATGTCTATGTGATAGGGAATCAGAAAAGAAGCAGGGATAGTGCACCCATCAACTGCAGCATGGATAAGAAAGATATGGCATTTCTACACAATTGAAAGCTACTCAGCTATAAAGAAAGATAACCTCAAGGCTTTTGTAAGTAAATGGATACAACTTAAGATCATGCTCATGGGTGAAATGGTTCAGAGTCACGTTGGTGAATATCTTGTTGTCTCCTTTGTTTTTTATACTAAAGGAGTTAGCAGAATCCAAAATTCACAATACATGTTGTGAAGGTGAAAGGGGAGGAGATGTCTAGAGGGGGAAGGCAGTGGCCACTGTCAATCTGTGTCCTGTTTTGAAACCCTGTATTGTTTTCATTGTTCTGTTTAGCTTGGTTTTATTCCATTTTGTTTTATTTGATTTTATCATATTTGATGGCATGGACAGCTATTTCAAAAATAACAAAATATGTTATAGTAGCCATCACTGATTTCCAGTTATCTTGCTTTGAAGCCCAGTATTGGTTTACTTGTTTTCTTTTGATAGATTTTATTCTAATTTTGTTTGATTTTATTGTGTCTCATGGTATAAATGGCTACTTTGAAGATAGCAGGATATATTATGGTAACCACTATTGTATACCTACCATCTTGTTTTGAATTCCTGTATTGTTTTGTTTTGATTTGTTTTTATTATGTTGTTTTGTTTGATTTTATTTTACCTCATGGTATAGAAAGCTCTTTTGAAGACAGCAAGAGGCATCGTGGTAGCCATTGTTTATTTCCTTTTGCCTCATTTTGAAATCTTTTATCATGTTCATTGTTTATTTTGATTGTCTCTATTCTGTTTTATTTATTTTAGTTTTATTCTTTTAAAAATAAAAAAAGAGTACTCCAACGTGTTTTAATTCCTAAATACCATTTTTTGATCCAGACATGGCAACACTGAGGAAACAACCAAAGTATATTTTTATGCTAAATATCCTAGCAGTATTTGAGCCTTTGTTATATTTATGTTATCATCTTTCTTGAGGACTAAATTCTGGTTTATTTTTCTTTTTATTAAATAAGATCATAAACAGAGTAACATTCAAGAACTTATCTGCAATCTCTTTAGTCACCAGTTCAGACCAAGCCCCCTCTCTTTTCTATCTGTATAATAATCAGTTTAAGCAGCAGTAATAGCATGGTGTTCTCAGAAAGGATGTTAAGGCCTTGCAGGAAGTGTTAACATTCTAGTCACAATTAAATAGCCTGGCTGAGCAAAAAATGCATAACCAATAAAAAATGAAGCCATGGTTAGAAGACAAGATGGCCAATCAGTGAGCAACAAAATACAAAGCTTCCCAGGAGAAACAATTCATATGCCAGAATAAAACACCCTGGAGAGACCCAGACAGAGGGAGACAGATCCTCTTCACACAGGAAGAAATTAAAACATAAAAAAGCTCATCAAATATTTCAGGACTACAACTGAAACAGCTAAAAATTAAGGGACACAGCATTTTCACGGTGACTCGCCAAGTCTGCGCCAGCTTGAATCCGCGCGGCCGGCAGAGCCGCGCAAACTCGTTCCCGCTACCACTCACAGAAAACACAACAGCACTGAAGTTGGGGTTGGGTGAGCCCAACAGAGAGCTGAGAGCGGAGCCGGTGAGGGAATCTTCATTAATCCATGGTAAGTGCTGCGAATCAGACCCCGCCATGGGAAGGGCGCAACCAAATGGGCAACATGTTGGAATCAGGCAGGAGGAGTCTGAACTGGGAGCAACAGTGACTTCAGTTGATTGCTCACTCCCCAGAACAGACTTGTGGGATTTGCTTGGACTGGGCCACACCCCTGGCCGGGACCCAATGAGCCATCCCAAATGGATTTCCTGTGCCTAGCAAGTACTAACTTGGTGAAGGCAGCTGAAGTATGGCTGGCCTGGTGGGGAGGGGCAGGCATATGCAAAAGCTGCTCACACCACAGTGACAAGAGCAGGCAGCAGAGGGCAGCAATCCCTCCCTAGCCTGCTTCTGAGGAAACGTGGCCAACAGGGAAGGGGGCTGGGACCCACACTGTAACCCTTGTGGAGGAAGCCAGAGCCATGATAGGAGAGAGAGGCAGGAGGAGGCGCCCAGCCCAGAACCCTGAGAGCACCGATCCAGGAGAGGGAAAAACAAGGGAGACTGAGGGCAGCAAACACACAACATCAGACATGGCTTCAATGGACATTAAGAGATATCTTCAGGACCTTCTAGATGAGCTCAAAACTGAAATATTAAATCAGGTAAAGCAGGATATGAGTAGAGTAATAAAAAATGCTCTCAGGAAGCATCTCTCAGGATGATACAGACGGAAGAAGGGAAGAACACAAAAAAGACGAGAAACATTCGATAAAGAATATAAAGAAAATATAGAATACATGAAGCAGATTCAAAGAGACTACCAGGAAGTTAAAAACTCCATTGAAAGCTGGCAAAACTCCTTAAAAGAAACTATGGATAAACTATCAAAACTTGAAGACAAGTTGGCAGTGTGTGATCATGAAAGGAAAGATCTCTTAAAAATAGCAAGGAAACAGGCAGTAACAATACAAAGTCTAGAAGATGACAAGAGAATCTACAATTTAAGAATAAGAAACATGAATGAAGAAGCAGGAATACATACAGATGAATTACAAAGGCTATTCATGGAAATAATTAAGGAAAACTTCCCAATTATGGGAAAAGAAAATGACATTTAGTTGTGTGAGGCATACAGAACTCCAGCCACCTACAACCAAAACAGATCTACACCCAGACATATAATAATCAAGATACCAGAAATTCGATGTAAAAACAGAATATTAAAAGCCATCAGAGAAAAGAAACAGATTACCTATAAAGGTAAGCCCATCAGAATCATGGCTGACTTCTCAACACAGACCATCAGATCAAGAAGAGGTTGGGGTAAAGTGTTACAAGCCCTGAAAGAAAATAACCTCCAGCCCAGATTGATGTACCCTGCAAAACTGTCACTAGAAGCTGATGGAGAAACAAGATGCTTCCATGACAAAGAGGAACTAGGGGAGTTTGTGACCACCAGTCCAACACTACAGAGAATGCTGAAGGACACTCTAGAGAGAGAGAAAAAAATACCAGGATTTTAGGAACAGTGGCAGAAAGGCCTCAATGAGTGGGGCAGGCAGTAGAATGAAGGAGAAAACTAGACAAACAAAGGCAGAAAAATAGCATAGCAGAAATGAGGCAAAGAAGGATAACTAGAAACTATAAGATAGATAGTCTGGATATGCTATATTGTAAATAGTGCACCAGGATTTAAAACCCACACTACTCTGCTTAGATGTATTATATTCTGTTCCAGTCATTTTTACCTGTACTAGATTTGAGGGCACAGACAGTAATCCCCAAAATAACAGGATATAGTATGGTAATCATCCTTTATTTCCTATTAACTTAATCTCAAGCTCTGTAAAACCTACACTGTTTTACCATGACTGATCATAATCAAATCTGGTTTGTTGGATCGCTGTTTTGTATTGATAGATTTTATTCAAAGCTGTTATGATTGATAATATCAAGTCTGAGAGTATAGGCAACTGCACTTAAGATGACAAGATCCACTAGAATATCCACTCTGGTTTGATTATTACCTGCCTTTGAAGTTTTATACTGTCTACAATGTTTTATTTTAATAATATTGTTATTTACTGCTATACTCAATTATAATGTTACATTCAATTATGCCTGATGATATAGACATTCTATTGAAGATAATAAGAAACAACACAGTAATCATTGTAGATCACCTTGTACTGTGGTTGTATTCGAATTTTTGGTTTCATGTTTTTATAGGAATTTGTTTTGTTTTGCCTTGCTAAGTTTTGTCTTTCCCTCTAATACAGAAAGGATAGAAATACATGCAGAGATTCATGCATGCATAGCTGTTCACAATCTCACTGTTTGACTATCTACTTTGTATGCTTTAATTTTGTAACTTGAACAACTATTTCTAAGAGGATAATATGTAATTTATTAACTAGTGATTTCTTACTGTTTATCCCTTTTTTGGAATTCTGTATTACTTCTACCTTTTACATGCTTTTGTTTCTCTTTAAATAAAATCTAAAAATAAAGAAAAACTATATACAAAATATGCAAAGATTTAAAAAAGTAAATGATGTGCCTGTAATCCCAGCACTTAGGAGACTGAGGCAGGAGGATCATTACGTGTTTGAGGCCAGTTTTGGCTACAAAGTGAGTTCAAGCCCAACCTGAACTGCATAGTGAAACTTTGCCTCAAAAAAAGAAAAACAAAATTAATGATAACAGGAACTTGGACAGATGAGTCTGTACAAAGGTCATTCCCTAGATACTTAGTTAGTCATTGCTCAAGCTACACAAACATGGCAGCCTTACATGGAAGAATGTTATCATTCACCAGTCATATTGGTGACGTATTGAAGTCTTCAGTTTGAAGATCAGATGAAGCATCATAGTACAGTAGCAGCAGTAATTAAAATAATTCATACTTTTTTCAAGAGAATAAAGTGCTATAAACAATGATGCTTCCAACAACAATGGACTGCATTTAATGACAGTGATTGCACAAGTTTGTATTGTTTAATGCTGTCCTGGTTTGCGTAGCAAATCTCTATGGTGTTTCTGCAACAATGACACTGTCTAATGATTCATTTTTAAAACATATCCCTGTTGTAAAATGTAGCGTTACTGTATAGTAATTAATCATCTATTAACAAGCGATCAGCTGATGAGTACCCCATGACTGCATAGTCTTGTTCAGACAAGATTAATGAAGCTCTCCAAGAGCCAGTTGTCCTGCCCAAGAGCACAGCAAGATGTATTCTCCATTACGTTCATGGTAAGGGAGGTACACGGGAGTGAGACTTAGTAAATGAAAGATGAGCAGAACAGCGTGCCACTTCTAGATTACAGTGGTTAAAGCCTCTGCCTGTTCCTTTATCTCTTTTTCCTGCTTCATTATGGAGAATGTGTGTTGAAGTGACACACTCAGAAAAGGGACAGCCTGATTACTAAGTCACTTCATAGGAAACAGCTGCTCATGTGTTTCCTCCAACTTCCATTGTGCTCACATGCACAAGAAATTAAGCACTTGATGTTACATCATTAAGACTGCAGAGCTAATTCTTTGCTACAGCACAGCCTAACATTTTCTCAACATATTCCATCCTACAAAAACCAAAACCACAGGTATTTACCTAGGCCCTTTAGAGACAAAATGTCAATAATAGCAGCTTAAGCAGAAGCGGCAATTACAGCAACATTTATTGAGTTGTTGCTTTTTGTCAAACATTATGCTAAGCACTTTGAGTACTTCAATTTTTTCATCTCTACCACAACCTTGTGAAGCAACTGCTATTAATATCTCTCTTTAACTAGAAGAAACTCAAATATTAAATAAATTAGTTAATTTCCCCTAGGTCCTTATGCATGGCAGTTGTCCAGGTTGACAACAAATCCTAAATCTGTCTACTTTACAATGCAGCTGCTAATACTTTTTTCATTCAACAAATGTTTATTCAAGAATACCAGGTGCCAGATACGCAAATGCTGCATCCAGAGAATCCAGAAATTAAAATGACTCATTGTTCCTTACATATTCCAAACAATATGTGAAATCCCACAGATGTATTCGGACACATAATGGTATTTTGACTCATAGCCACATAAAGATCATTTCTTGGGCCAGTTCACATACTCCTAGATCTGTGATGCAACCATTTTTTGTTCTTGCACACTCATCAAACAAATCCCAGGCAATGGAAATACAAAATCAAGAGATATCATCCCAATTCCTAAAACAGATTACCTTTTAAGGGCAGAAATAAAACAAATAATCTTTCTCCTGGAAGAATTGTTAAATGGAGGCTACAAAACTATCTAAAAGATGAACTCAAATTTGTTATAAATAACACTTTTAATATTATTGGCATATTATTTAAATCTCACATACCCTTTATGAAATCAGTAGGATTCTGGAAATATTAATAAATTCTAACCAACCATTACAGCACATTTCTCTTAGAATGGAGGTATTCTCACATTTAGATAATTTTTCAAATTATTTGCAAGGAAACTGCTCCCCAGGCATAATAACACCATTGCTATTAACAATAATAATAATGTCCTCTATACTCACATTTTAATCTCATATAATATGCTTAAATATATTAAGTATACTTTTAAATTTGTGTCTGATACTGTTTTGTGGCTGTATTGACACATGCTATTTTGATTTTACTTATTTTTTATTTTTTTAATTTTAAGAGAATAAAACCAAATAAAACAATAAAGCCATCAAAATAAAATAGTAAAAGCAATACAGGACTTCAAAAAAAGATAATAGAAAATCAATAATGTCTGCCATAATGTCTCCTGTTATTTTCAAAATAGCTGTCCATTCCATCAGACATATGAATATCAAACCAAATAAAACAGAACAAAACCAATCAAAACAAAACAGTGAAAGTGATGCAGGATTTCCCTTACCACTTTCCTGTGTACATTATCATTTTTCCTCAAAATTTTATCCAGGCAAAATAAATTTTATGTAACGGAAATTGTATGCCCATGTTTTGATGTTTGTGATATTAGCTTTACTCTAATCCAGAGCTCTATTGTTCAACATACCTATGGCTTCTGACATCCTTTATGCAAGTTTAGCAGAAATATTGGTTACAAATAAAGAGGAAATAATTGCAATCATAGATTGATGCAGCCACAGATTAATGGGGAAATTCTTTTAGTCAACCAAGGCATCTGCTGCTATCCCTCTGTGAGTTAAATAGCTCACACTTAACATTTTGAAGGACACAATGTCAGATTGTTAACTATATGTATTATGTTGTGCAGCTGCTCCCGGAACTTATCCTCCTTGCAGAACTGAAACATTTACCCAATCAGCAACAATTCCCCATTTCCTCCCGCCCCTGGACGCCACTGTTGCTTTTTCTGGTTCTATAAGCTTGCATATTTTAAATATTCCATGGCCAAGGGTGGTCCAGGCAGAATAGTTTGAACTGTCATTGTTGGATTGTCCATATTTTATACTTTGGATTCGTAACTTGAACAACTACGGCTAAGATAACAATATGTAATTTATCAACTGGTGATTTCTTACTGTTTTTGTGAAATTCTGTACTATTTCTACCCTTTTTTCTGTTTTGCTTTTTTTCTCTAAATAAAAAAGATAAATAAATAAATATTCCATGGAAGTATTTGTCCTGTAAGTAGATCATATGTTAAGATGATGAATGTCACGTGAAATGTTCTTACCACATGCATAATAAAAGAACACAGGGAAGATTTTCTTAGTAAAAGTCAACTTGATTGTGATGATGGTATCACTGACGCATACACATGTCCAAACCCATCAAATAGATATCTATCAAATATGTACAATTTCGTGAATCAATTATACCTCACAAAGCATTTTAGAGAGAGAAATGGTCCATCTGTTTCTTTGAAGCCTTGGCCCAATGTGACATGCAGCACTGTGATTTCATTCCATGGCAAAAATTAGTCAGTGACCACAACTAGAAGCATGGAGTCTAGAAGCAGTTTCTGACTAATCCACAGCTACTCAGCAATGCCTAAGGGTACACAATTTGTGTTGTCCAGTGTAGTAGTCTCCAGGAATGGTCCCAAATGAACTGTGCCTCAAAGTGTTCAGTCCTTAAGGTAGCTCCCTCTCACATCAAATCTTGGTTTCTCTGTCTTTCATTTTAATCAACAGAACACAGTCAAAGTCATTTTGTGATTGTTCTTGAACAAAAGCTTTTTATTTCTGTGTTCTTCAAAATATTGACCCACTGTGTATGAAATCCAGTATCCCTGATTATGTGACCACATAAAAAGACCACACAGAGAATGGAAATCCAGCTGTTCCCTCATCCTAGCCAACCCCAGCTTTTAGATATCCCTATGAAGGTGCCAGACTATGTGTGGAAAGACATCTTGTGTGTTTTATCTCCAACAAACTTCTGACTGCAGCTGCATGAGACCCTAAGCATAAGACCCTAACCAGTGGAAGTATCACCACACTGAACGAAATGATGATGTCTACAAAATCATGAAAAACCATTTTACTAAGCTGATTATCCTTGTGTCATTTTGTTATTAAGGAATTGACCACTGAAACACACGTCTACACATCTTTAACACAGTTTCCAAATAAATGACATTCTATTACTTCAGAGGCCTTTCATAATGAAGATCAGAGAACTGAATTTTTCTGGTAAAAAATGTTTGTTTTTTTACAGTAAAGGCACATCAGATGAGGTACCAAAATATCAACACCATCTAATGTACACATTGCAGTGCTCTGCTTTGGAGAATCAGGTAGTTTCTTTTGGTAGCAGTGGGATCTGTTGGCATTTTTCTAAGACTAATCCATAACTGTTTGGGCTGCTTATTTATAAGTTAAGCTCAAGGTAAAAGTAGCAACAATGAGAAATGAAAAAGTAACCCAGAAAGGAAGGGGAGCAGAAAGAGATCTTATGCATTCCCAAGCAAATATGAGAAAGAAAATCATTGATGAAAAGAACTACCTATCAACTTGAGAAGATCAAAATGTTTAATAGTATAATATTCAGTTCAAAACAAGGGAATAAAATAAAGAATAATAGTGTATTTTTTGTATTATAGTTAATTGATTTGTCATAATATGAATCAACTCTAATCATATACTCTACATAGAGAATAATTTCCACTAATCATGCTGAATTTTGAAAGTGTTTTCCTCTTGAAACAGAAAATATTTCAAGCCTTTTTTAGCAGTTCTCTGTACCTTCGTGAATGTTTGCCATGGATCTGAATCTCAGTTGAAGTTCAAAGACTTAAGGTATTCCATACACTGAGGTAGCTAGGTGATAGGGTGAATTTTCATGAAGAATCCTATTGCAGTAACATTATTTTGATGCATTACCAACGTGAATCAAATGGCTGAGCTTTAATTTTATAGACCTGAAATCTGATTTAATCTCTCATTAGCCCACATAAGATGGAACTGATTCAAAGTCATATTAAGTAAAACCACAGATACTTACTTACACAACAAGAGGCTGGTGGCTAATTTACAATGAGGCATATAGCTATCACTAAGAAATCTCTTTGTAAACTTCTAGCACAAACAACATTCTTTCCTTTGGTGTATTACTATCAGGCTCATTCAACATCTAGCAATCTATAAAGTATCCTATTACTTTAAGGATAATATGTCTTCATATGCCATATTTTCTTTATTGAAAGACACCACTGATTGAAAATTACTAATAATTTAATAATAGCAGCTCACTGACATTTTTAGAAAAACCATATGGAATGTAAAACTGATTTGAAGCACCATGGGGACCCCAAGGGGATAATATTTAGATACTCTATTGGGTCCAGTGTTGCTGGTTGCATGTATACACACTGTGCTCCAGACACTTGACTACATCTAACGATATGACAGTGAGCAAAACATATGTGACCTCTGATGTCTTGTAGCTTATGTTCTAGTGTAGCAGTTACATGTTGCATCAATCATAATACACAGTGAAAATTAAGGAAGTGCCATGACAGAACCCAATAGGATTCCATGAAAGAGAAGTTGAAAAGATCAAGGAATGCATAAATAAACCGTATGGTGACAGGTGGGGCTAGCAAAAGATTACAATTCATTCGAAAACTCTGAATCCAGAGGTCATAGATAATCTTCTGTTTGAAGTATCTTGACGCAAGTATAATCCTGTGATTATTTAAGAAGGCATAGATGATCTTGTGCTTAGAAGCATCTTGTCCTTCAGTATAATCCTCAGATGACTTAAGAAGGCATGTATGATCTTATTCTTGGAAGAGTCAATGGGAAGTTTCCAGATGGGTGGTATCAACAATCTCAGTACTTCCTTTCATCTCACAGGAAGATTTGCAAAACCAGTCACTGTGAACTTGTGGTCCCCAGCAAGGGACCACTGATGAATTTTAGGAAGAGGAGCAGCACAATCTGCCCGGAGAAGTTAGAGGATCCCTTGGCTATTGCCTGCAGGTCAGCCTGACAGGGAGCGAGAGGGCATCAGAGAGCTTGATGAGAAAGCTATCACACTTGCCATGCATCAGATGACATGACTGGAAGGTTGAAAGAAGGCTGAGACATGGGATGAACTTGAGACATTTGTAAGGAAGTAGAATTAATAAGCAAATGTCACTAATTTGATGCTACCAAGGAAGATACCTTTTCAGTCTTATGGGCTAGTTGTCCACATACCTCCAGTCTTGAAATTAGTAGGCATTAAAGAAATATTTATTGAGTAGAATCTCTGGGACTTTAGGCAATGAACACTGGTGTCTGTCCCTGCATCTGTGCATACGGTGAGCACAAGTACTAGCAGAAGATCCTCCTCAGAGACCAGGGCTTGTAGGGCTTGTGGCTAGTTTCCCAGAATAGAGGATGGTGGACAGGCAAGGCAGAAGAAATATGTTCCTCCTTTTGCAAGGCAGCGAAGTGAAAACAAGGGCCTGTCCAAAAATTCCTCTACCTTATTATGTCCATCAAGTTCTGTGCCATGATTTGGGTAGCAGAAGGGCAGACAACACCATGACAGAGCTCCTTGCCAAAAAGCCAAACACATGCTGCACAATGCAAACCATGTTTTTCAGAGCCAAAGATATCACATCAGATGCCAAGCAAATTCTTTAAGCATCTGAAACTGTCAAAATTTGGTCAAGACCTAACTATGCTCTGACTCATCACACTAAATATGCTGGCCCAATTGCTCCAGGCTCTCTCCAAATTTATATTCAGTCTGGAAGCATTTCCTGCCTCCTTTTCTGTCAGTGTCTATGCTAAAAGATGAACAAGACATAGTTCCTGCCCTAGCAGAACTTGGAACATAACAGGGATGGAAAATATGCATTCTTGATCAATGGTAATTGCAGGTTAATTGTAGGTTTCACTGAAATGCTGTTTTTTGCTTGCTTGCTCTCAGGGATCAGAATCACCAGTAGTCTGCCAATAAGTCTTATACTAGCATCTTAACTTTTTTCCAACAAAATAAAAAAGGTAAAAGTTAATATGTACAACCTATTTACCAGTGGGGTTTTTTTTTCTTCTGCCCTGTCTTAATTTCTGATTGACACTTCCTCAGCAGGGGCTTCTAGGTTCTCACTCAGTTGAACATTTAATGATCTGTAAACAAACACTTGAGAGGTCTCTGTTTTCAAGGATCTGTCACTGTTTTTTTGTAATGAAAGAAACCCTTTTGTCAGACATCCTCACTGTGCATTTGTTTGCAACCAGCAATTAGCAAGACTCACCCTCCACCCCTCTGTATGGATTTTCCAGGAAGCCTCAATAAACAGCGTTTAATTGGGTTAAGCTGGCCTTTAGTCCAGACAGAGCAGAGAAAACTGGAACCCCTTAGAGTCAACTGGCAGTGCTCATGGATGGTGAGGCAAATTCCTGGGGGACACCTGAAGGGACCCTCTGTTTATCCTCCTTAAGCAGGAAGCCAAGATTTCTTCTTTTTGTAGTGGTAATTCATGTTTTCCTGCTATTTTTTCCTTTTATACCAATTATATTTCTTAGTGTGTTTTTGCTCAGATTTTGCCATTTTTTCTATTGCTTCAAGTTTTCCTTTTAATTTCTCCGAAAAAAATAGAAAAGAAAGAAAATGTCTCCAGTAAGCAGCTGTGAGAAGACCATAACACATCTTCCCATAAATTCTTTGCTCTGTTACAGCAATAACAAAAATAAGCAGAAAATTCAAAATGACTTTGGGAACTCTTAAGCCCTGAACTAATGTATGTAGTTAATGCAGTGATGATGATGACACAGTCCTGATATTTATGCTACTGATTAAATATGTGACCATAACAGAATGCAAAAACCTCAGCTTTTCTATCTGCAACACTCATCACTTCCTTATTAAAACTTCTAGAACAAATAAAGCAATACAGCTATTGAACCAATATGCTTTAAACAAGGCAGTGGATGTACACTGATATATTAAACTTAAGATGTTTCTAATCACAGGTTGGATTATACACTCTGGCAGCTGCATCCAATTCTGAGAATTAAGGATGCTTTTCTCTTCAACTGACCTTGATGAGTTCCACACACTCTTAAAAACAAAGTTCTGTACAAATCACAACCAGTGAATAGAATTATCAAGCAGAAATACTAAATCATAACTCTATATCGAACCGGGCTGAGAGGGCAATTACTTGTTTCATAACATGCTTTCCTATTTCAGCTCAGAAGCAATGTCTTGACAGCCCTCTGCTAGAGGTGTTATCAAAGCCGCAGCTCTTCTGCCAGTCCTGAAGCCAAGTCCTACACTTCTACTGAGCGTGTGAGATACACTTCTCCAGGGTACACTATTAGATCACTTGCCTTTTCATCTTCACATTGAGTATGTGAGCAAATCAAAGACATTCCTCTTGAAGATAACTAGAGAACACTTTCTGTTTTCTATCAGATCATTTCAATGAACACAACATTGGAATAGAATTTCTTCTTCAAGTATGAGAACATTTCCTTTTGGTTTCAGTGAAGGGAACAGCAAGTGTGAAACAAGAAGTGTCTACAGGTGCTTAGATAACTGTGTCTCTGTAATGTAAAGGGACCTCACAGAAACCTGGGGTTTTGTTGTTGTTGTTGTTCCTATTCTTATTAGGAAAAGCTGTACATAATTCAAGAATCATTGATAGAAGATTGTGTATATAACCAGGTACTAAACTGGGGCCAGGATTACCCATGTGATTTGCAGAACCCAAGACAAAAATGAAAATATGAAGCCCCTATCGAAGAATCAGGAAATTTGACTATGACAGAAGAATGTGAAAGCACATGAGAGGCCCTTCAAAGCCTAGTGCCCTGTGCGAGTGAGAGATTGCACACCATGACCAGGGCTGTGTAATAGGGCAGACATGAAGTGACAGCTACTGACTTGGCTCTAGCTGGGGATATCCAGGAAAGGCCCATGGCAGAGTTGAGGACTGAGCAAGGTCTTATGGAATAGACATTCTCTGGGCAGAGAAAGGGAGAAGATCTATGAACACAATGACATTATACAAAGAGAAAACAGCATTTATTTTCTCATTTAACAGATATGGAACCCAGCACTGTGATAGAGACATGAAGTTCCCAAAGATGGAAGAGACACAATTACTGTCCTCTAGGAATTTACAGTCTCATGGAGAAGAAAATTAGAAAATAAACACAACCATGCATTCATTCAGCAAATACCTCCTGAGCATCTACATCTATGTACAAACACTTAAAAGGTGCCTGGGATACCACTGTAAATATTTTGACTTGGTCTTGCAGTCTATCGGGTAACAGGCAATTTAGGAAACAATTAGAATAAAGTATGCTATGATTAGAGAACCTTGAAAGAATATCTAACCTGGTAAAAGTAGGGGCAGGGTAGAAAAATAATAAAATATTCCAACAAGGCTTGGGGAAGAGGAATTACCAGTCATGTTTTGAAATCTAAACTTTATTCAAGGGCCAAGGGAAAGCATAGAAACCTTCAAACAGAGGTGGAACATAGTAACTTTAAAATCACTCCAGCTTCTTTGTGGATTAAGGACAAAATATCACAGTATATTTGAGGGCTAATATTCTGAAAGGGAAAAAACACTTCTAGTAATGGATAACAAACAAAAATTGTCTTTCTTAGCTGTCTGCTAAGGAAATAAGAATAAACTAATGCTTTATCTGTGTGGTCATAAGTCAGACTTGGCCAAAAAGAAGGGTGATAAGGGTGTGCCTGTGTGTATACGCATACAAGCAATGAATTTCACATTATCATCAAAACCCATCATTACTTAAGATGCTGGCATTTGTCAGATTTACGATTGCTATGCACATATTGAAATATATTTGGTATCCAGAAGATCATGGACTACATCCTGTCATTCTTCATGCAGGGGCTAAATTTCTTAGTTTTGTTTCTATTAGCATAGTCTTTAAAAGAGAACAGATGCTCAATAAATGCTTGCTAACAGATCCATCGGTTTAGCATTTAAGAGCATTTTCCATGTGATTTGAGGTAGGGATTTAGGGTCATGATTGCAAGCTATTTCTCCCTCTTTGTTATCTGGCATGGCAAGAGAATGTTTTCCATGGTCTATGAGCACTACTTTGAAAGAAGCTGTTGATGGGAATCTCCTTTCCAATAGAAGACAGGTGTGCATTTGACAGTATTATTGATTAATAGCCCTTCTGAAGAGGGATGTAGTTTGTGAAGTAACTGCAATCAGGACCAGGATGGGGAGGTACAGAGAAACATCCCTAAAAACTTGAAAATAAGGCTACCATTTGAGAGTTGAACTGTAAAACCAACATATAATTAATCAGAACAGGGATATACTTTCCCTTTGAGACACAAAGTTTTCCAAACCTGCAACACTGGACCATAACTAACCTATCTCATTAGTATAACTAAAGAAAACAATGTATAGTTTTACTTCTCAAACATTCACCTGAACTCAAAATACCTAGACATCTTGTCGCAATTCAAATTCGGATTCAGTAGGTTAGAGTTAGGACTAGAGAACTTGGTTACCTAGGGAAGCAGAAGACATTTAATAACAGCAGAGGCAAATGTTGGCAGTGTCATCCAAACCATTAGAACGTAAATGTTTCTACCCCATCATCAAGGCCGTGACTGTAGTGAAGATGAATGGGCCAAACTAGTTTATGTTTGAAACGTATGTTCTGTTCATACAAAGCCTTCCCCAGAATTTGGTTCCATTTTTGCTGTGAAACCTTCTGACTATGGTTTTTGCTTCCCAGTGAGATCAGCCTAGAGCTGCCATTTTTGTCTTTGTTACTTATTGGAATCACTGGGAGAACTTTAAATATACAAATGTCTGGATACTGTCACAGGGATTCCAATTTAATTGATATGGGAAATGACCTGGACTTCAAGATTTTAAAATCTCAGGGGTGATTCCAATGTTCAGCTAAGGTCACAAATCACTGGTTCATTGGAAGAGAATTCATAATTCTATGGGCTTATGATATTCTGAGTCCCATCATAAGGTGGCAAGCATAAATTCCTATTCAAAAATTCAAATGTACAATAAAAATAATTCCCTTTAATTTTCCATATGTCTAATTTCCATTTTGAGTCCTGGGTATCAGGAATTTAATTATGCTCCCCCTTCTTTCTCCTGAGCTGCTAATCTGGTGAAAAGGTATTAATGTGATAGATTCAGGGCCTTTTCCTGGGTCTCAAGTCACATCCCTTGGATCAAATTACAGGGCATTCATCATGGGCATACACAGATCACTGCCAAATCATCCTTGTTCTGGCCACTAGGCATCTACAAGTTTACCATTTCTGTCTGCTGTGCCTGTGTAGCTCTCAGAAGAACAGGAGCTATTTTGCTGCTCCTACAACATATTAGACTTTAGGATGTTATATGTGAGGATTTCTTATGGCTCCTACTAACTTCACCATTCTACCTTGTAGGTTCCATAGCTTCACTAGACTCTGTGGGAAAAGGAAGGAGAAAGCATAGGTATCCTCTGCTCCCAAATTCCACAAAAGTGTTTATATTTGTAATTGTGGCCCTATGCCTCTGGGGCTCAACCTAAAGAGACAGGCACAAGGTCATTTACTCAAAGATCCTACAGAAACCTAAGTTCTCTTTAATTTTCTACTGACTTCCTTTTTCTTTCTACAGAATTCTTAGTTAAAGCAGAGAAATCATGTACTCCTCCAAGCTGAATCCAGTGCTTGTTATTGTTACTGGTCTGGTTCTTCTTTCCCACTCAGCACTTTTCCCAGGGCAAGGTTTTGGAAAATCAATGTCAAGAATTTGGCAGCTCTATCTCCAGGACACGTTGTTTTCTTCTCAGCTGAAATTTTAACGTATAGAGTATCTTATCCACACAGCCAAGCAACCTACCAGCAAGACACTGCTGTGTGTCAGACTGTGCTGAAGACACTGCTGAATGTCAGACTGTGCTGAAGAAAGCAATGGTCATGCAATCTACATGGCAGGAAAAAGTCATACATGAACTATCTAGAACACAGTTTGACCAACTACAGCCCACAGCCTACCACTGCCTGTTTCTATAAGGAAGTTTTATTGGAGCACAGCCATATCCATTCATTTACATTATGGCTGCTTTCCTGCTACCATAGCA
Organism: Hydrochoerus hydrochaeris; assembly: GCA_004027455.1. NCBI lineage: Eukaryota > Metazoa > Chordata > Mammalia > Rodentia > Hydrochaeridae > Hydrochoerus > Hydrochoerus hydrochaeris. The sequence continues at coordinate 153,531 of PVLA01003087.1, forward strand.
AAACTGAGTAATTGTAATGGAGATTTTATGACCTGCTCAGCCTCAAATATTTACTATATGACCCTTCACAGAAAATGATCATTGACCCCTACTCTGTAGTCTTACTTCTCAAACATTCATCTGACCTCAAAATATTTAGACATCTTGTTGTAATTCAGATTCAGATTCAGTAGGTCAGAGGTAGGACTAAAGAGTCTGTCCTGACATCCTATCTGGTGATACCAGTGCTGCAGGTTCAGGATGCACTCCTTATGTAGCAATTGTCTGGAACTCTAAATTGCTAAGTTATTTACTACATGCTTCCCTGTATTCTTAAGAATAGTCTTCTACCTTCAAAATATGGTGATGCATGAATCTGGCAAAACTTTTGATTATATGTTCAGATATACTGCCTGACACAGTTGTCTCTCCATTAAATGACAGCTAACTCAATAAGGTGCTCTGCTTTTAATGCCTACCTGTCCTAGTGGAAGAAGTGTTAGAAAACTCTCACATTTGAAAGAGAAGATCACCAGAGAAATATTCAGTAAGTCTAAAACTTCGATAGGCCTAAGCTTTCTTGGGTGCAGTTAAGTTCTTTTGTCTAATCTCAAAACATCATGTTATATATTACATGTTAAAGATTCAAAACTTTAAAAAAGATACTTGCACTTGAAAACTTCAATTGTCAAGTTTTCTACATCTTTCCCTAAAGAGTTAAGCATCTTGCATGCTCATTTTAAGCCCAACTCAGGTCCAGTTCATGTAAGGACAGTGTGTTATTCCCGGCTTAGATTTTTTTTCCTTTTCTATCCTTCTTTTCCACATTAGAGAATCCTGTAACCCATATCACACAAGGTACAGATATGCATAGATCACCACGCTCTGAGCAGCATGCCAATATATACACTACACCTTTAGTTCAAATGTCATACACTGATTCCTCCAAAAATGTTTATGGCAATGAAGGCAAAGAAAAAACTCTCTTCCTGTGTTTGAAGAAATTTTATCAGTTGAAATGATATCTTGAGTTATCTCAGTGTTTTCTACTGCTTTGTATAAGTTAAAGCAACTTAAAGAAGGATACTCTGTTATGATAAACAGCTGTATAGGGAAGGCGCTCTGAAGCTGTCCCTTGATAAATGCCAGTTGTAAAGACCTCAGATGCCAGAATAAAACATCCTGGAAAAAAAACAGACAAAGGGAGATGGACCCTCTTGATCCATGAAGAAACTAAAGGGAAAAGAGCTGGTTAAACGAATGGTTGTGGGGCTACATCAGCACTCTCACTGGAGCTGCCCAAACTCGCTGTCAGGTCATGGAGCTACCATAGGCGCTCTCGCTGGAGTTGCCCAAACTCGTGGTTGGGTCGTGGAGTGCTCGCCACCAGAGCTATGGTTGCACTGAAGTTGGGGGTCAGCGAGCCCAACGGAGAAAGGAGCTGTTGTGGAGACCTGTACTAACCCATGGTGAGTGCTCAGAATAAGACCCTCCCACGGGAAAGGGATGACCAACTGGATGACATGTTGGAATCCAGCAGGACAGGCATGAACAAGGAATGGAAGTGACTTCAGTTGGCTGCTCCCTACCCAGAGTAGATTGGTGGGATCTCCTTGGCCAAGGTCATGCCCCTGGCCAGGACCCAATAAGTCAACCCAAACAGATTCCATAAGTGCAGCACACACTTACATGGTGAAGACTCCCACTGGTTGACTGGTTCAGAGGTGAGGGGTCAGCATATACTGCCCCTGCTTGCACCTCAATGACCCATAGCAAACAGCAGAGGGCAGTAATCCCTAGCCAGCACTTCAGAAGAATGACAATCAACAAGGAAAGGGGCTGGGACCTCCACTATACACCTGTATGGAAGAAACCAAAAACATGACAAGAGAAAGAAATAAGAAAAAGCCCCAAACCCTGCAAATATTGATCCAGGAGAGGTAAATACAAAAGAGATTAAGGGCAGCAAACATGCAATATCAGACATGGCATCAATAGACATAAAGAGATATCTTTGTGACATCATTGACGAGCTCAAAACTGAAATATTAATTCAAGCAAAGCAAGATATAAGAAGATTAATAAAAGAATTGCTAAGCATCTCTCAATACACAGACAGAAGAATGGAGGAACACAAAAAAAGAAGAGAAATGTTCGACAAAGAATATAAAGAAAACCTAGAATTCATGAAACAGATTCAAAGAGATTACCAGGAAACTAAAAAGTCCATCAAAAGCTGGACAAATTGCCTGACAGAAACTAGGGATAGATTAATAAGACTTGAAGACAGGTTTGCAAAGTCTGATCATGAAAGGAAAGACCTCTTAAAAATAACAAGGATGTTGGAACTTAGGGTGCTGGGAAACCAAACAGCCAGCTCGCTGCCCTGGTAAGTGGCTGTGGCCTGGCAAGCCACAGCTGCTCCAGGGCAAGAACCATCAGCATCTCCTGAGATCCATGCCATGTTGGAACTTAGGGTGCTGGGAAACCAAGCAGCCAGTTTGCCACCCTGGTAAGTGGCTGTGGCCTCGCAAGTCGCAGCCACACCAGGGCAAAACCATCAGCATCTCCTGAGATCTGTGCCATGTTGGAACTTAGGGCACTGGGAAACCAAGCAGCAGCTCACCTCCCTGGTAAACAGCTGTGAGCCCATTGACATGTGGGCTGAGAATCAAACATCCATACCACCCCCTGTTAGCAATTGAGAGCCAGAGATCTGAGCATCTCTTGCAAGGTTGACTATATGCAATATAGCAAATAAGTGGGATTTTTTTTACCATCTCTTTGAAGGCAAATATTTTTATCACTGTTTTGCTTTCTTCTGATTAATAGTATTGCTCTATTTGATATTCTGTTTTGATAAGTTCTATAATGTTCTGTATTTCCTTTGATTTTGCTATACTTGATTGAAAGAACAACTATTATGAAGAAAATGAGATATACTATAGTACCTATTACTGTGATCCTGGTAACCTGCTGTTCAGTTCTGTAGCAATTTCACCACACTGTCTCAATCGGCTTTGTTCTGTCTTGTTCTGTTGTATTTTACAACCTTCAAAATAAAAAAATAACAAGGAAACAGGCAGTAACAATGCAAAGACAAGAAGACAAGAGGATCTATAACTTAAGAATAAAACATGTGAGTGAAAAAGCAGGGGAAAATACAAAGGAAATACAAAGCCTATTCACAGAAATAATTAAGGAAAACTTCCCAAGCATAGGAAAAGGAAATGATATTCACAGGTATGAAGCATACAGAACTCCAGCCACCTACAGCCAAAACAGAGCTACACCCAGACACATAATAATCAAGATCCCAGAAATTTATCACAAGAACAAAATATTAAAAGCCATGAGAGAAAAGAAATAGATCACCTATAAAGGAAAACCCATCAAAATCACGGCAGACTTCTTGACACAAACCATCAAATCAAGAAGAGCTTGGAGTGAAGTATTCCAAGACCTGAAAAAAATATCCTCCAACCCAGATTGTTGTACCCTGCTAAACTGGAGAAATAAGGATTGATGGAGAAATAAGATGCTTCCATGACAAAGAGGAACTGGGAGAATTCATGACCACCAATCCAACCCTACAAAAAATACTGAAGGACATTCTAGAGAGAGAGAAAAAAATACCAGGATTTCAGGAACAGTGCAGAGAGGTCTCAATGAATATGGCAGACAGTTGAATTAACGAGAAAGTAGACCAATGGCAGAAAAATAGCATAGCAGAAATGAGGCAGAGAATGTTGGCTATAATCTCTAACATAGATGTCCTTGATACACTAACGAAAAGAAACACAGGTAGAATAAATCAGGAGGTAGGGCAGATCAAGATGCTCTGTATAGGAAATATAATTAACCTGAAAGAGGTTTATGGACTGAAAATCAAATATGAGAAGCAATGCTTATGTGACAGGGAACCAGAGAGAAATAGGGGCAACTCAACCAGCACCTGCAGATAGATTGGAAAGACAGGATACTTACGTGCAGTAGAGAACTACTCAGCTATAACAAAGGATAACCTTGAGGCTTTTGTAAGTAAAGGAATACAACTTGAGATCTAGTCCAGGAGTGAGAAGGTTCAGAAATACTTAGGTAAGATAGCAGGTTGCCCCTCCAATCTAAAAACTAAGGGAGTTGGTGGGACCCAAAATGTGCAGCACCCTGTGGGAGTGAAAGGGGAGGAATTGTCTAAAAAAGGAAGCCAGAAGATATTGTTAATAGTGTATCAGGATTTAAAATCCACATTACTCAAACTGATCTGTTTAGTTTGATTAAATTATGTTCCAGTTTGTTTATTTGTACCAGATTTGAAAGCACAGATAGCTATCCCAAAAAATAGCAGGATATAGTATGGCAATCATCCTTAATTTCCTATTAACTTAATCTGAAGCCCTGTATAACTTAGACTGTCTTATTATGACTGATTTTATTTGAATTTTGTTGGTTAGATTTCTCTTTTATATTGACTTATTTATTCAAATCTTTTATGAATGATAAAATCAAGTCTGACAGTACAAGCAACTTCACTGAAGATAACAAGCTTCACTAGGATACCCACTCTGGTTTGATTATTACCTGCTTTTGAAGTCTTATAATATCTCCAATGTTTTGTTTTTATTAATATTGTTATGTACTGGTATATTCAATTATATGATGCCTGATGATATAGACAATTCTATTGAAGATAACAAGAGACATCATAGTAACCATTGTAGGTCACCTTGTATTGAGGTTTTATATGACTTTTTCATTTCATGTTTTTCTACAAATTTGTTTTGTTTTGTCTTGCTTTGTTTTGTTTTTCCCTCTAATACAGAAAGGATAGGAATACATGTAGAGACTCATGCATGCATAGAACTTACAGTTTATGAGAACTGATTATTTAATGCATGATGAAATGAACATCTATTTTGAAGAAAAAGAGACACTACAGTACCAGTGCTGATTCTATAGCATCATGATATGAAATTCAGCAATACTATTATTCTTTGCTCAGAGTGATTTTAGTCTGTTTTGTTTTGTTTAATTTCAACATATGTGAAGGTATGGACAGCTATTTTGAAGAGAATGAGAGACATTATGGAAGCCATTGTTGAATTCCCTATTGTCTGGTCTTGAAGACTTAAAATCCCTTCATCATCCTGTTCAGATCAGTTTTATACTATGTTGTTGTGTATGAATTCACTGTATGTGAAGATATGGACAACTATTTGGATGAAAACAAGAGACAATATGATAGATAGTGAAGAACTCTGGTTGCCTTGCTTTGAAATTTATGTTTCTTACATTGCTTTCTAATGTTCTGTTTTGTTGTGTTTAATTTTACCCTCTTTAAAAGAAAAAGAAAAGAAAAATATACATTAGACCTACTGAGTCTCAGCACATGGTAAACCATAAACCTCAGAGTAAAATATCAGTCTTATCCTACCAGGCACAGAAAACTAAAGATCTCCCTTGATGTAGTAGATTCTAAAGAATAATTATGAATGATTAATACAGACTTTCTGTGCTATTTTATAACTGCTTTTGTTATTTACCTGTTTTTCTCTCATCTCTAAACCCATGTTCCTTATTTTGTTCTGGTGATTCTGAAACTGAGATTCTGTGGCTCAATTTTTCCAGATTTTCATGCCGGCTCCCTGTGCCTTCTGCCGATAGGATGAACTAGCAATAGATTAGAAGGTAAGAGGAGATGAGAGCAGACTCCCTTGATGTTTGTGATTATTCTTTGAAAAGAATCAGCAGAAGTAAACAACTGTGGCTCTAACATTATACTACCCTAGGTTCTTCAGTTCCCTATATTAAATTCTTGCTAGTTAAAAAAACTAGAGTATATTGGTTGTTCTTGCTAGACATAAGACAAAGTTATCAGGTCAACACAGGTAAACTAATAAGTCTCCAAACTAACTAGAGTCTCAGCTTCCTTGGTCTCTCTCAAATTCCTTTTGCGTAGGACAGGGTCTTTGGCCAGATATTGAGGTAGTGATAGTATATGTACAGGGTTATGTTTCAGCATTTAGGAACAGTACTATATCCTCTGCTGTTCCTACAGATACCAAATTTGAAAGTTTTATAGGCTGTTCAGCCACTAAGATAAAGAGAAAGACACTGGCCATCATTCACCTTGAGGAATACTTCAGCCAGCAAGTATACAAAATCAAGACAACTATTTTCCACACATAAGAAAAACATAAATCACAAGTTTCCCAAACATGTTTTTAAAAAAACCTCTATGAATCAAATGCAATGGGCACAAGTCCAAACTGAGCAGAAAAAAAAATGATGAATTGGGTAAAAGACTGTGAAACTATCAGAAATTATGCCACAACATTTACTTATTTCTTATTACACAGAATGGATTTGAAGCCAATTTCTGCTTTGCATTAAGTAAGGAGGAAGAAAACTTCACTCAGCATACAGAGAATCTAGAGATTGAATTGTAGTAATCATGCTAGCCAACTTCTTAAGAATATACCTATCCCATAGTAGGAAGTCTCAGGACCTTTATAATGGTCAAATAACAAAGAATGAGTTGTTAAAAAGTGAGATCCAACCAATGAAATTACTTATCCCAAGGGACATCCCATCTGTGATAAATCAGGGAATCAGTCACAGAAGAATGAGCAGCTTCCAGAGCAGAACACGAATGTGTGCATCCTGACTGTAGATGTGTGAAAAGAGAATGAAACAAGTGAGTCACAGTAGTGATTGTCTGCCTGATGGGTCTCCTTTGAATCACAGGAAGGATCCAGAAGTAGATTAAAAACACATAAATTAAAATTCCAGCCATGAGCACTTAACGGAAGCAAGAAAACACCGAACACTCAGGCGTGGTTACACAGCTCTTGGGAAGCCTGAGTAAAATCCCACCCACACAGCAGAACACTGCTTTTTGTGTGGAAATTTCAACTTTAAGCCTTCAATAGAAAACAGAGCTATGAAGACTTTAGGAAAATACTGTCTAATACTTGCAGACAAATCAACGAGGGAGATTCAAATTAAAACCTTTTTGCTCTTTACTTCAGTGAAAATGGTATCAGATGATCATCTAGATTCTATGTCAAATGAGAATCATCTTTAAACAAAGAAAATAGAGGCAGACATAGACTGACCCTTGTCTTGTTTTCCCCACACAACAAATAAAACTGTTAATAAACAGAATTATTGATAAACAATGCAATAAAATCCTGAGAAAAAAATGGGAAGTGTTGCTCTGTTCAACAAAGGTGGACGTTTGAGTCCCTCTGGGTTTATGACTGAGTCTGGGAGAAGCCAAGACCTCATGGAGAAGGTAGGGATGCAGGGAGATGGAACTAGGCTGAGACCTAAGGAATAGGCAGCAGGGACAAGATGTGTTTAGTACTGAAGCCCAGATCACAGTTCACTTGCAGTCCACCATTCTTTGTGAATCTCAACATCCAAATTGTTGCCCAGGATACAAACTAGGAAGCTAATCAGTGTAGTGACTAAGTCATATCTCATTCCCTCTTTTCTGTACTTAGGTGATGTTGTCCACTGTTTGATTGTATTGGCATATGTGCTCGGAGCTTTAGCCTGCGTTTCACATTCTAAGGATGGATTATAGCCTGCTAATGCACCCCAAACTGAGAAAACAAAGGAGTAGCCATCTTCATTGTACCAGGCTTACAGTGACCCAGTGTGGTAAACATGTAGTAGAAAACATAGACTCTACAGATGCAGTGTCTATTATGGTAGCCACAGTCTAACTGGGGCTTTATACATTTACATCAATTTAATTAAAATTCAAAACACAGTTCCCTGCTTGTACTAGTAATATTTCCACTATTCAGTACTCCCATGAATAACAAATACTCTATTGGGCAGTACAGATATAGAACATTTCTATCATTGCAGAAAGTTCTATTAGACAATGATGTTCTATCATCCTGGCCCTATCACTTTCTAATTGTGTATTTGGGGGACGTTTTAGTTCACAAAACCTTGGTTTCCTTGTCTGCAAAGTACGGTATTGAGAGATTCTGATCACAGTCAAGCACATAGTGAGACCATGTGTATAAATTACTCAGTCGAATGTCTCACCATAATGATAATGATCATTACTCTTTTCAAATAGATTGAAAGAGCCTTGAAAGGAGATCCCTAGCAGTGTGGATTGTCTGGCAAACTCCTCCAGAGTCTTGCATGGGTCATGCACTTGGCAGTTGTTCACAGACTGCCCTGCTAGATAAGCAATTGTCCAAGAAATGATACTGCTGTTTTTATATTGTACCCAAGCAGATTCAAATGGCTTCAGTACTTAATAGTTCCTAGAGAAAAAATTGTGAGCTGCCTTCACTTTGAGAAGTGCCAGATTATGCTAATTCCTTAAGGATGAGCTTTTAGACGATGAGCAAAGCAGAAAACTATCCAGATTTAAGATAAGCTTGGGAATTCTTTAGTCACAGATAAATTACCTCAGATTAAAAAAAAAAACTGGCTGAGGGAAGAGGTATCCTCGTGGGAATGATACACTTGGAATCACTCATATTCAGGCATTGACATTTTCCCAAATGTTTTTAATTATCATTACTCCTGGTACATTTTCAAGAGAAAGTCTACAGCAAACTTTCTGAGCTAACGGGAACTTTTATTGCCAAACCAAGAAGCATCAGGCGAGGCTGGAGTCCATCATCTATGTGCTGTAGGTCACGCGTTGTGATCTCAGGCCCAGGGTATAACTGCCCCACACTACTCTCACTCTGACTAGCTTCCAGACATTGACTGTACATTCAGATGGTGCTATCCTGCATCACGAGCCCTACATCTCTTCTCAAGTGCAGTCCCACTTCTCTGCTCTGCTTAGCAATAGAAGCTTGTTGCTTCAGGCCTCTGCAATCAGTCTTCTTTCCCCATATCTCCACTGAGACCACTGCTGGGGTGGTGCTTTCTTCCACATAGTCAAGTCTGGTGCCAGATTCCTATCTTCATTTTACTCCCCTCTTCATCAGCTTTCAACCCACAAGTTTCTTTTTATAAGTCTTTCTGTGGTTTCCTCAATTCCAACCCCTGCTTTCACTTTCACCCTCTGGGTACCTCCTTGTTCTCAGTCACATATTAGCCAGTTGGAATTTTCTCAAAGTTAATTCTTCTTAAATTTTCCTGCCTGAGGCTTTCAGAAACAACTCTGCTGTGCTTAGAAAACAGTCCCTAGTCCTTACAGCTCAGCAGGGCCCTCTGTGATTTGAGCTTTAAGTCTCCCCAGCTCTCTTGTACACTGTCTTCTTGGCCTGCTCCCTTACAGCCACATTGGTCTTCCCTTCTTTCCATATATTCCAAGCTCATCTTACCTCCCAAACACTATGGCTGGACTGGGCTGGACTTCCACTGCTAATCGCCGTCTTCCCAGTCACATCTCAGACCACATGCCCCCTCCTCTGAAAGGAAAAAGGCTGACCTGATCTTACGTAGGTTGTTTACAGTCTCTATTTACCCTACTGGATGAACATATTCAGACATATTCTGCACAAATATAACTGCATTTGTTAACTAAACCCTCCTGTAGGCATCACAGAATACACGATATATACAGTAATGTCTTCTTACATTATAAAAAATATGATTTCTGATTCCTATCTAAACTCAACAGTTAGAAATAAGGAGCCACAGGCATTCAAAATTCCTTATTTTACACATGAAATAACTCATTTCAGAAAAGAAAAATTAATTAACTTGAGTATTATAGCTAGGTTGCAAACTCAGATCTTTTATTTTCTATATCATTAATATTCACATTTTACTATGCTGCTACCTAATGGGTATAAACATATACCTGGGTATCTTGTAAAATAAACTTTTTTAGAATTAATTAAGTTTATTGGTACAGTTTAGACATACACAATGATCGCATTCATCATAGGGAACTTGGACCTACCTATACATGATATACCCTGATTCTTATTTGTCCCCATTCCCCTCCTCTTCTCTCTGCTCCTTTTCTATTTTTATTCACAAAAGGTTTGTTTCTAATTTATCTTTCCTTTCTCATTTTTTCTTTTCCTTTCCTTCCTTTCTCCCTTCCCTCTCCCTTTCACTCCTTCCCATTTGAACATTTTCTTCCTATTTCACAATATCTACTGTAAATGTTGGTCCTTATTTATTTACACTTTCAGTTTCTCACAGCAGGAAAACAATACAATATATACATGCATTTCCAATTATTTCACATAAGAGTATGGTCCCTAGGTGCATCCATTTACCTATAAATATCTCAAGTTTATCTGTTTTATGACTGAGTAGTACTCCATTGTATAAAAATACCACATATTTATCCATTCATTGGTTTTGCAATTGTTTGATTAATGAAGAAACAGGCCAAAGGAGGCAGGACTCTCTTAATCTTCACCATTCCCTTAAGACACTCAAAAGATGGAAAGAAGAGTTGTAACTTCAAGATGTGACTTACGGCTGAGGGATAGAGGATGAAACATACCAGAATTTGGAACAAGTATTCTTTTTTTTCTACTTTTCCTATAAATGTATATATTGGTGATAGAGTGGTCAAATGTTTTTAAAAATGCACAAATTGTGTATATTGGAGTAAGAAGAGGAAGTGCCACATATTCTCCCTTGATGACAGAGAAGTGCAATCACAAATCAGTCTGAGATCATATGGGAGAATTAGGTGGATTTTGGGATGACAACAAGGTTGAGTCAACTCTGCCTAGTTGGGTGTCTGTATCAATGCTCACTTGAAAGACTCCTAGTCTTTCCTCTCCTTATTGTACTGAATTCCTCCTGTCACGGTTCAGATCTTATCTTTTTAAAAAAATTTTATTTAAAGAGAGGAGGAAAAAAAGCATGACAGAAAAAAGGGTAGCAACAATACAGAATTTCAAAAAAATAAACAGTAAGAAATCATTAGTTGATAGATTAAATATTATCTTCTTGGATATAGTGGTTAAAGTCACAAAATTAAAGCATACAAAGTGGACATTCAAACAGTGAGGCTGCAAACAACAAAAAAATTAGCAACATGGTTATCAATCCTACACACTTAAACATACATGCAGTTATATCCCTTAGAGCACTTTCTTTTCCTCCTTTTGCTTTTTAAGTCCATTATCTGTTTAGTTATATCATATTTCAGGTTGCTCAGTACCTTACTGATCTGTTTTGTTGTTATTATTTTTTCTTATTTATTATTTTATTTATTTATTTATTTTGAAGGTAGTAAAATACAGCAGAACAGACAGGACAAAGCCAATTGAGGCAGTGCAGTGAAATTGGTACAGAACCTCACAGCAGGTTACCAGGATAACAGCAATAGGTACAATAGTATATCTGGTTTTCTTCACAATAGTTGTTCCTTCAATCAGGTAGAGCAATATCGAAGGAAATGCAGAAACCATAAAAACAGAGTATTGAATAGAGCAATACCATTTATCAGAACAGAGCAAAACAGAGATAAAAATATTTGCCTTCAAAGAGATGGCATATAGACAAACTTGCAAGAGATGTTCAGATTGCTGGCTCTCAATTGCTAGCGGTGTGTGTGTGTGTGTGTGTGTGTGTGTGTGTGTGTCTGATGGATGTTTGATTCTTAGCCCGTGCGCGGGTAGACTCACAGCTGCCCAGGAGTGTGGCGAGCTGGCTGCCTGTTTTCCCAGCGCCCCAAGTTCCAACATGGCTTGGATCTCAGGGAACGATGATATGGTTCTTGCCCTGGGGTGGCTGCGGCTTGGGAGGCCACAGCCACTTACCAAGGTGGCATACTGGTTGCCTGTTTTCCCAGTGCCCCAAGTTCCATCATGGCATGGATCTCAGGAAATGCTGATATGGTTCTTGCCCTGTGGTGGCCACAGCTTGGTAAGCCACAGCCACTTACCAGGGCAGGTGCTGGCTAAGATCTTATCTTTACATAGCTTCTGCCTGTGGGCCTTTTGTGCCTGGTTCAACAATCAAGAACTATGAGCCAACAATCATCATTGATTGAGCACTTTGGAGCCATGGGTAGGGAAACTACAGTCTTCCCATCAATGGCCACAACTCAGTCTTCTGGCCAAAGAAAGGACTCAAAGTTAGAACAATAAATGTTGTTTTAGGACAAGATGACCAACAGAAATAAATCAAGGCATTGTACAGATGACAACAATAGTAAAGACAGCTACCATTTATTGAGTGCCTACTAGCTGCCCATTTGGTTTTGTAGTGAGTGTTTTACATTTGCCAAGTAATTTTATCCTCATAATAACCTGAGCTCAGAGCTTGTGAATTTATGAGAGAAACATATCTACTCTACCTTTCAGATGAAAACATTAACTACATGCAATTAGATCCTTTGCAACCTTAGGAAAGTCAGGAATGCTGCTATGATAGTTAACTATAGTGCCAATTTGAATCAGAAACACTGAGATGAATGGTCCAGTACCATTCTGGGTGTGTCCAGATGATGAACTTACCGAAGAGGGAAGACTCACTATACGAGTGGGTAGCACAAACCAGTAGGCTTGTAGCCTGCATAGAATAAAAAAATCAAAGAAGAAGGAAGTCTCATTTTGATTCCTTTGAAAGAACCTCAGTCTTCTAAACTGCCAATGGACATCTGTCTCCAGGCTTCTAGGCCAAGCTCATCAGCCTTCCTGCAGAGATCCTTGGCCTCCAAACAGGGACTCACACAGGACTTTGAGAGAGCTCAGGCTTTAACTTTGCACTGGAGACTCTGGCTCTGCAGCACAAAGGGCCCTTCCATATTCTTCCACCTCTGATTCTGCAAGTGGCTATTGTAAGCCTACCATGTAAATCCTTTATATATCAGGTAGATAGATAGATAGAGTCAACATTATTATAAAATATCTCAAATATATCTTAAATCTGTTCCTCTAGTGAACTCTAGCTGATACAAAATACAAGGTACCTATGATTATCTGAACTGCTGTAGCACTTAAGGAGCTATGCAAACCCCAAACAGGAGTGAAATCTATTTGATGCTCAGTCTACAGGCTGTTAGTTATATGGAGGAAAAAGACAAAGTTAGAAACAAGGAAAAGTATAAATACAAGTTTAAATGAGTGATATATTGTCTGTGAAAATGTGAGCTAAAAATAGGCTAATCATCTGTCCCAGTATCCCAGAATAGTTATGGTATATGCCTACTGTCCCAGAATCCTGTTTAGTTTAGGCTCTATCTTGGTGCTTTCTCATAAGGAAGTATTAATGATAAGTGTATGTAAATAAACCAGGATGTGTGTGGCACTCTTTTTTGTGAGTCCAGCTTCTGCTGTGGTTTCCTCTCTGAGTGTGTGAGAGACATGCACCATGAACAGATTTCTCACTGTAACAGTTGTTTAACAAAAAAGGTGCCCACCTCTGCTGATCCATGATTAAAACTTCCATTTCACAGACCCTGCAGCACACTTATTGCTAAAATGAAGTACTCTTTGACCTGAGATGCTAAAGATAGATACTTCTTTCTGGATGGAAGTGGTACAGTGGATCTTTTTCTCTCTAACCAGACATATGACATACCAGCCAAAGGTGTTGTAGTTCAGGCATTTGCCAACAAGCTGTTCAAAGCAATATATGGAAGGTGTTTGAAAAAATATGTGTGTGGAATAGAGACAGTGACTTTGCCATGGGCCTGTATGGAAAGTATTCTGATATTTACTCTCCACTATGGGAGCCAAAATGTTATCACTGTCCACATGACAACCAGAAAATACAGTCCCAAATGCAGCAGCATCTACTGGAACATTTGGTAGGTTTTTAAAGAAGAATGTCTGCACATAAAATATGTACCTGAAAACAGTAGGTTTACCTATCACTTTGTGAAACATGAGTTTTGTTTAGATCAAATAACTATTCTTCATTAATTTAACACACTTTTAATTTTAATTTCCTAAGGTTTAAGGAAAAGTAAAGCCACAGACAATATAATGATTGCATTAGCAGAAAAAATTTCTGAAGAGTCTAAAGATGCTAGTTATAACTGGGTCATCAAATTCTTCAAACAAATTCTCCAATAATTGTATCATTTCTTTCATCCAATTCATGGAATCAAAGATTTGGATTTTAATTACAGTGAAACATGACTTTGTTATGAATTTTATTGTAAATTTAATTAAAATTTCAACTTTGGGTTCAACACTGAAAATAAAATAATTCTGGATTACCAACACAAACAAAATGTAAGTGAAACACAGTTTAACTGTAAAAACATCATTTTTACTAATTTAGGAAGATCATAGAGCACAGAAATACATTTCAATTTATTTGCTATGCACATATAACAAATTCATATGTACACAAAGAAGGTGGATATCTTCCAATTGAAACAGATGTTTTACTTGTTCAAATGTTCAAATATTTTATCTGTACATGTTTATAAACCAACTACATTTTCATCAAGAAGCTAATTTGAATGCCAAAAATTTTTCCAGCACATTAGTGTGTACAAAATGTGATTACAAACTACAGCAAATGTATTAGGTGTTTAAAAAAATTAGTAAAGACACCTTGCCATTTGTCTCCTTCAAAATACTACTCCTGACACACTTATCCCTCATTCTTGCCACTTCTTGAAGCAATACTGGAAGTCTTCTTTCAAAAGTGTCTTTAGTTGCATGGTTGCGGCTGCTGTGATGTCCTGAATCAACTCCAAAAGTTTCCCTGCATAATCATTTAGACTTTGGGGAAGAGCCAGAAGTCACAAGGTGTCAGGTCCTATAAATCAGGTAGATAAGGCAAACTGTGATGTTATTATGAACCTGCCTTTCTGTTGGGTGGTACTTGGCAACCACACTCATCATGATTTTTATAATACTTTGCAAAGACTCTAACAAAAGAGGACATCCAGAACTGCTTTTGAAAGTGGCGAAAATAATAGCATAAGTGTGTTTGAAGTGAATGGGAGTATTTGGAGATAGATTAACGATAATTTGTATATTTATTACTATAAAATTTCTTTTATTTTAAAGTCACTGTATATGCTGATCACCCCTTGTACTTTCTTACTTTGATAACCAACATCTATTAGATTTTATATATTTTCAATGCTTTGAAGAACTACACTTTACATCAATGTAAGTGTTCTATAAACTGATCTCTTATAAGTTAGTCATCTATATTTTAGGCACATTTCATTTAAAAACCATAATCTGAGTCTTTAATAAATGGATTGACAATACTTCAGTTTTTAAAACTTTTAACAAATTCTATTTAAAATGAAGTCTTGTGAAAATCGGTTGCTACAAAAACAAAAAAAGACTGACAAAATCAAAAAATGACAGTGCAGATGGTATATAAAATTTGATTTTTTAAAATTCTCAGACTATGATTTACAGTATCCTTACTCATAGGAAGAGTATTTTTAAGAAGCTCTTGTTTTTAATGGGATATATATATATAGGTGGTACCATGATAGGATGAACCTAGCAAAGTCCTAGATTTTATATTATTTGAAACTAGCAAATTTACAAAGTCATAAATATGGGCAACATATTTTGACAAGTTTTGCCTTATAAAAATATTTGATGAATAAAGTTATGACCAGAGACAAAAAGTTAGTAATTGTGAAGAAATTTGTATTAAAATATTTGTAGAATTAAACATGAAAAACTAAAACTTAAGATTATCCTTTAACAAAGATTCAGATTTTCTCTGGATTTACCAGAATCCATAAACATTCTTGGAGATTTATTTTCTCAGTTAAAAAAATGGAAGCTCACAGAGAAAAAAATCATTAAAAATATATGTAGGACCCTGCTTGTATCTTTCTTGGCCAACCTGCTTCAGTCTTCTTTTATTGTTAAGTTTCCTCATATGACCAAAAAGAGACCCTGACCATCAGTGATATAGTGAATAGGTGATTCTCTGAGTTTAAAATTTTAAAATCCAAGAGAATGGATTTATTAGTGAAGATTCAGCTAAATGCTTTGGGACACATTGGAGAATGTCATTTTACACCCACTTGAGGGGGCTGGATGAGAGGTGGTTCCCAGAAAAAGAGTTTGGAGCAAGTAATACATAAGTGTTCACCATAATGCAGACTACAACACCATTCTTGAATATCAGGACTTTAGAAGGAGGAAATGGCTTAGGACTGATGAGATTATAAACTTTTTGTTTAACTATTTATTAAAATTTTCAAACATTCAAAACTTATATAATGTTACAGTGAACACCTCTATAGAACTGCAGTCTAGACTCACTAATTGCTAACATTTTTTCATATTTATTTCATGTTCTTATGTATGGTTGTGTACATGTGAGTATTTTTCTAAACTACTTAAAAGTATGTTGCAGCACCTCGCAGGACCCAGGAACTCCAGCCAGCAGTGTGCACAGTGCCATGTTAGACCCGGGCCCCTCCTGCAACCTCTGGCATCCCAGCAGACTACCTTGTGGGTCCTCAGAACCCCAGTCAGTGGCACGCATGGGGCCGGGCTAAACCCGGGCCACTCCTGCGACCCCCATCATCTGGGCAGACCATCTCACAGGACCGAAGAACTCCAGCCAGTGCTGTACATGATTCTGGGCTAGACCTAAGCCCCTCTCCCTACCCCTGCCTTCCCAGCAGACCACCTTGCAGGACCCAGTAACTCTAGCCAGTGGCACGGGCAGGGCCAGGCAAGAACCGGGTCCCTCACGCATCCCCCCAGTCCTGGCCACCCACATCAGGACCTAAGAATTCCAGCCCCCAGTGCATGCCCCACAGTCCCACCACTGCCATTGGGGATTCCACCACCTACTGGATCTAGTATTGCTGTTGATCTTCAGTTCTCAAACCTCCCCCCCAGAACCTTGGACTGCAGTGGATTAACCATGCAGTATCTAGGGGAAACTCAGTAACCCCTTATCCAAATAGAAGAACTCAGCAGGCTTCCATCAATGGGGTGAGTCTGCCCCTAAAATAGGAATAGAGTTTGCCGCCTTCAGTGGGTAAACAGGAGCAATAGCAAAGTCCCCACCAGAAGTAAGTCATAGGTGAGCTTGGCAAGTGGGTTGGTGAGTCCTTCCTCCACACAGAGAATATCAGTTAGGTTGAGGAGAGTGCCAATAAGGCCTTCCCCAACATGGAGAAAATTAAGGGGCACTATGGGACAACCAGAGACACAGTACAGTCCCAGCCAAGATAAATACTATAAACAAGGAGATCCAGTGACTCTGAACAACCTGAAGACATAATAACAGCAGGAACTAGGGGATGATTTTCATTAGTATTCCTAGGCTTGTCAGCCAAGGAACAATATAGGACTCACCCAAAAGGCCCTACAGCAGGAATTCAGGTAACTGGCCCACCTCTTCATTGTGGGACCCAGCAATTGGAAAAACATCAACCTTACAGTATGACCCCAAGATACACACTAGCAGTTGACAATAGTGAGACTGAAGGACCAAATATTAACTCAAAAGAAGAAAATGGCAAAACAAAAAAGCAAAATGCAATTTCAAACATCTAGTCCATCAGGAGCAAGTACAGAGGACATTGAAATGCAGGACTTCAAAAGTAAGACACCAGAAATCTCTGAAAAGATAGTGAGTGAAATAAGAAAACAACTCCATGAGGCTACAGAGGAAATCTAATTCAAAGTAATCTCTCATGTAAAGACAGAAATGACAACATTAGTAAAGGAGTTGCTCAGCTTATTTAGAGAAGAAATAGATTAAAGTATAGGAGCATGGGAAACTGATTGAAACCTTGAATGAACAACATAGAAAACAATCAGAATTCATGAAACAAACTCAAAGAGACGTCCAAGAAACAAAATACTCTATTGAAAACTAGCAATACTGTTTAAATGAAGCTGAGGATAGAATTTTGGACCTTGAGGACATGAATACAGTTCGCGATCATGAAAGTATAGAACATTTAAAAGTAAAAAAGTAGCATGAAATGACAATCAAGCAGCTTCAAGATGATGCCAAGAGAAACAATATAAGAATAATAGGCATCAGTGAAGATGAAGGAGTCAATGCAAATGACATAAGTGAACTATTCACAGAAGTAATAGAAAAAATTTCCCACACATGGGGAAAAACCTGATATGCAGATAAAGGAGGCAGATAGAATGCCAAACAATCATAACAAACATAAATCTACACTCAGACACATAATAATTAAGATCACAGACATGCAGCATAAAAACACAACATTAAAAGCTGTGTGAGAGAAAAGAAACAACTCACCTATCAAGGAAAGCCCATTAGAATCACAGCAGACTTTCCAGCACAAACCTTCAAGGCAAGAAGACCTTGGAGTGAGGTATTTTAAGCCCTGAAAGAAAACAATTTTTATCTCAGACTGAGTTACCCAGAAAAACTTTCATTCATATTTAATGGAGAAACAGATACTTCTGTGACAAAGAACAACTGAAGAAACTCATGTCCACAAAATCAACCTTAAAAAGAGTACTGAAACACATAATAGAGAGAGATAAAAATGACCACAATCCCAAGAAAAACAACACAAAGAAACCACCAGGCAGGACAAGCAATTAAACAAGGGGGAAATGTAGAGAGCAGACAACTGCAACATAACATGGCAAAGTGGAGACAGTATATATAAGTTATAGCTATCAATGTAAATGGCCTCAATTCAACTATCAAAAGAAATAGATTGACAGAATGGATCAAGGAAAATGATCCCACAATATGCTGTATAGAAGAAACACATCTGAAACAAAAGGAAACTCATACATTAAAATTCAAAGGATGGAAAACAGTATTCCAGGCAACAGGAACCCAGAAAAAAGCAGAGGTAGCTATTCTATTTGCACACAACATGAAGTTCAAACCTAAAATGGTTAAAAGAGATAGAGAAGGTCGCTAAATACTAGTTAGTAGTAAAATTCAAGAGGAAGTACTAACAATTATAAATATATATGTGCCAAATACAGGAGCACCTAACTATATAATACAGATACTAATAGAAATGAAAAATCAAATAACCAAAACACAATTATAACAGGAGATCTTCATAGCCCATTGTCACAAAGTGATCAACTAGACAAAAAGTCAGCAAAGAAGTAACAGAACTGAATCATAACTGTGAGCAATTGGACTTAGTAGATGTTTACAGAGTGTTCCACCCAACCACATCAGAATACACATTCTTCTCAGCTGCACATGTGGCATTCTCCAAAATAGACCATATATTATCCCATAAAACATTCTTAAATAAATGCAAAGGTATTGAAATCATACCATGCATAGTATCTGACCATAGTGCACTGAAATTGGAAATTAATGGCAAAAGAAATTGTAAAACATGCATAAATAATTGGAAATTAAATAACAGCCTTTTGAACAACCAGTGGGCTACAGATGAAATTAAAGAAGAAATAAAACAATACCTACAATTCAATGAAAATATAGAAAAAACATACTGTAATCTGTGGGATGCAATTATGAAAGCAGTCTTAAGAGAGAAATATATAGCAATAAACTGTCATATCAAGAAAACAGAATGAGCACAAATAAACAACCTAATGCTCCATCTCAAGCATCTAGAAAAAGAAGAGCAAGCTAAACCCAAAGCTCATAGAAGAGAGGAAATTGTAAAGATTAGATCAGAAATCAATTCAAATGAAACTAAAAAAAAAAACTAAACAAATAATTAATGAATCAAAAAGCTGGTTTTTTGAGAGAATAAACAAAAGTGACAAACCACTAGCTAATCTTATCAAGAGAAAGACAGGAAAAACCCAAATTCATCAAATAAGAACTGAAAAGGGAGAAATTACTACAGATCCCATTGAAATTCCAATGATCATGAATACCTACTTTGAAAATCTCTACTCACATAAGAGTGGAAAACACAGAGGAAATGGACAGATTTCTAGAAACATATGAACTACCAAAGATCAACCAAGAAGATATAGCAATTTTGAACAACCTAATATCAACTATTGAAATAGAAAATGTAATTAAAAACTTAGCAACAAAGAAAAGTCCAGGTCCTGATGGATTCACAGCTGAATTCTACAAGAAATTTAGAGAAGATTTGATGGCAGTACTCCTTAAACTCTTCAAGGAAATTGAGAAAAAAGCAATCCTGCTTAAATCATTCCTGGAGGCAAGTATTACTCTGATACCAAAACCAGAGAAAGATGCAACCAAAAAAGAGAACTATAGGCCAGTCTCACTAATGAACATTGATGCAAAGATTCTCAACAAAATACTGGCAAATAGAATACAGAAAATCATCAAGAAGATTATACATCATGACCAAGTGGGGTTCATCCCAGGAATGCAGGGATGGTTTAACATATGCAAATCAATAAATGTAATCCACCACATCAACAGAGCCAAAAACAAAAACCACATGGTCATCTCAATAGATGCAGCAAAAGCTTTCGACAAAGTCCAACACGTTCATGATAAAAACCCTTCAGAGACTCAGAATACACGGCGTCTACCTCAACCTTATAAAGGCCATCTATGACAAACCAACAGCCAACATTATACTAAATGGACAAAAACTGAAAGCTTTCACTTGGAAATCAGGAACAAGACAAGGATGTCCACTCTCACCACTCCTTTTCAACATAGTTCTGGAAACACTAGCCAAGGCAATCCGACAAGAGAGAGAAATAAAATGAGTAAAGATAGGAAAGCAAGAAGTTAAATTGTCACTATGTGCAGATGACATGATACTCTATATAGAAGACCCAAAAAACCATTAAAAGACTACTAGAGGTAATAAACAAATTCAGCAGCATAGCTGGATACAAAGTCAATGCTCAATAATCAATAGCATTCCTATACACTAACAAAAACTCATGGAGAGAAAAATGATGGAGATATCACCTTTTACAATAGCATCTAAAAAAATGAAATACTTAGGAATCAACCTAACTAAGAATGCAAGAGAACTATAGGATGAAAATTATGCTATGCTAAAAAAGGAGATTGAATAGGATATTAATAAATGGAAGGATATTCCTTACTCTTGGCTAGGAAAAACCAACATTGTGAAAATGCCCATATTCCCAAAACTGTTATACACATTTAATGCAATCCCAATCAAAATACCATTAACATGTCTCACAGATCTAGAGAAAACACTCCTAAAATTCATTTGGTAACAGAAGAAACCTAGAATAGCAAAGGCAATGCTGGGCAACAAAGGCAAAGCAGGAGGCATCTCAGTTCCTGACTTGAAACTATACTACAATGTCACAGGGATAAAATCTGCATGGTATTGGCAAAGAAATAGACCTGAGGATCAGTGGAACAGATTAGTAGATGCAAGCACAACTACAAAGAATCTCAACAACCTGATGTTTTACAAAGGTGCTAAACATGTTCACTTGAAGCAAGATAGCCTCTTTAATAAATGATGTTGGAAAAATTGGCTCTCCACATGCTGAAGACTGAAACTGGACCCATGCCTATTACCATACACAAAATTAAAGTCTAAATGTATCAAAGATCTAAATATTTTTAAAATTTATTTTACAGAGAATAAAACAAAAGAGGACAGAACAATGCAGATCAGAACAGAACAATACAAGCAACATAGCACTTCACAACAAGATAATTGGATATCAATAGTAGTTACCATAATATCTCTTTCTTTGAAATAGCTGAGCATAGCTTCACAAACAATAATATCAAACATAATAAAATAGAATAAAAAGCATTCAAGAGAGTGAAACTATTAAAAGGCATTTTGAACCAAATAATGGAAAATGAACAATGGCTACTATAGTATTTCATTTTCCATAAAAAATTATTTATATTATTACACATATTAAAATCCAGTAAGATAAAACATGATAGAACCAATGGTAATAGAAGAACAAAAGCATGGTAGGACTTCAAAGCAAGATGATATTAAATCCACAATGGCTGCCATAATGTCTTGTTTTCTTCAGAGTAGCTGTTCATACCATCACACATAATAAGGTCAAACAAAACAGAATAAAACCATTCCACCCAATGAATGAAAGCATTACAAGTGTTCAAAGCAATATAATGGGGAACCATTATTACCGTAGAATCCTATGTATTTTTATTTTTTCTTACACTAGGGTGACTATACGGTATTTATAAGTGTGAGTTTGATTTATTTCACTTATTTTTATGGTCTCAAGTTGAATTCATTTATTTATAAATATCTCAATGTGATCATTCTTTATATCTGAGTAGTACTCCATTGTATAAAAGTACCACATTTTTTTATCCATTCCTCGGTTGATGGGCACTTAGGTTGTTTACAAGATCTGGCTATTACAAATTATGCCACTATTAACATGGGTGCACATATATCACTGTGGTATGATGTTTTCAGTTCTTCTGGGAATACGCCTAGGAGTAGAATAGCTGGGTCAAATAGGACTGCCAATCCCAGGTTTTGAGGAATCTCCAGATTTACCTCCACAGTGGTTGCACCAGTCTACACTCCCACCAACAGTGCAGAAGATTTCCTTTCTCCCCACAGCCTTTCCAGCATTTGTTGTTGGCAGTTTTCTTGATCCTGGCCATTCTTTCTGGAGCGAGATGAAATCTCAGTGTGGTTTTAATTTGCATTTCTCTAATGATTAATCATGATGAAAATTTTTCAAATGTATTTATTTGCCATTCGTATTTCTTCATCTGAGAGCTGTGTGTTCATCTCGATGTCCATTTTTGGATTGGGTTATTGAATTTCGGGGGTGTGATTTTTATTTAATTCTTTATAAGTTCTAGACAGAAGTCCTTTGTCTGAGTGACAGTTCACTAAGATTTTTTTCCCAGTTTGTGGGTTTTCTTTTCACTCTGCTTGAGATTTCTTTCAGCATGCAGAAACTATTTAATAAGACATGATCACAGTTATTGATTCTGGGAAGTATTTCCTGTGCAGTTTGTTTCTTGTTCATGAACTCTCTACCTACCCCTATGTCTTCAAGATTTTTACCTAGTTTGTCTTCCAACAGACTTAGTGTTTCCATTTTAATATTTAGATCTTTGATCCATTTAGATTTTAGTTTAGTACATGGTGATAGGCATAGATCTATTTTGAGTTTTCAGCATATGGATAGCCAGTTTTTCCAGCACCATTTATTAAAGAGACTATTGTTCTTTTAGTGAACGTATTTGGCCCTTTTATCAAAGATAAGATGGTTGAGTGTGTTTCTATTTCTTGTGTCTTCTAGTCTATTCCATTAATCTTCAGGTCTGTTTTTATTCCAATTCCATGTTGATTTTATTACGGTAGCTTTGTAGTATAACTTCAAGTCAGGGATTGTGATGCCTCCTGCCTTGGCTTTGCTGCTAGAATTGCCTTTGCTATTCTAGGACTCTTCTGGTTCCAGATGAATTTTAGGAGTGATTTCTCTAGATCTATGAGGTATGCTAGTGGTATTTTCATTGGGATTGCATTGAATGTGTATAACAATTTTGGGAGAATGGCCATTTTCACAATATTTATTCTTCCTATCCATTAACAAGAGATGTCTTTCCATTTTCTGATGTCCTCTTTGATTACTTTTTTCAGGGTATTATAATTTTCCCTGTATAGCTTTTTACTTCTTTCATTATATTAATTCCTAAGCATTTCATTTTTTTGGATGCTAGTGTGAAGTTTGTGGCTTCTCTTATTTCTCCCTCATTGATTTTGTTGTTAGTGCGTAGAAATGCTATTGATTTTTGAGTATTGACTTTGTATCCAGCTACATTGCTGAATTTATTTATTATATCTAGGAGTGTTTTGATAGAGTTTGTGGGCCTTCCATATAGAGTATCATGTTGTCTGCAAATAATGATAGTTTAACTTCCTCTTTTCCTATCTTTACTCCATTTACTTCTCTCTCTTCCTAGTCTAATTGCTCTGGCTAGTATTTCCAGTACAATGCTGAATAGGAGTGGTGATAAGGGACATCCTTGTCTTGTGCCTGATTTTGAGGTAAAGGATTTCAGTTTTTGGCCATTTAATATGATGCTGGCTGTTGCTTTGTCATAGATGGCCTTTATCATATTGAGTTAGAGACCATCTATTCCAATTCTCTGTCATGTTCTTATCATGAATGGGTGTTAGATCTTATCAAAAGCTTTTTCTTCATCTATAGAAATGATCATGTGATTCTTACTTTTGACTCTATTGATATGGTGGATTACATTTATTGATTTATATATGTTGAACCATCCCTGCATGCCTGGGATGAATCCCACTTGGTTATGGTGTATAATTTTCTTGATGATTTGCTGCATTCTATTTGCCAATATTTTATTGAGAAATTTTGCATCTATGTTCATTAGGGAGATTGGCCTGTAGTTCTCTTTTTCAGTTGGATCTTTCTCAGGTTTTGGTACTAGAGCAATATTTGCTTCCATGAATGAATTAGGGAGAATTGCTTCCCTTTTGATTTCATTGAACAGTTGGAGGAGTGTAGGCATTAAGTCTTCCTTGTATTTCTTGTAGAATTCCACAGTGAATCTGTCTGGGCCTGGGCTCTTCTTTGTTGGTAAGGACTTAATTACATTTTCAATTTCACTAATAGACATTGGGTTATTCAGCAGTTTTACATCTTGTTGATCCAGCTTTGGTGGTTCATATGTTTCTAGGAATCTGTCTGTTTCTTCTGTTATTGAACCTATGAGAGGAGAGGTTTTCGAAATAGGTGTTGATGATCTTCTGTATTTCCACAGGGTCGGTAGTGATTTCACCTTTTTCATTCTGTATTGTATGAGTTTGAGTCTTTTCTTTCCTTTTTTAACTTAGGTTGGCTAGGGGCTTATCAATTTTATTTATTCTTTCAAAGAACCAACTCTTTGATTCATTGATTCTCTGTATTGTTTCCTTAGTCTCAATTGCATTAATTTCTGCTCTGATCTTTATAATTTCCTTCCTTCTTTTGGCTTTGTTCCTGGCTTGCTCTTCTTTTTTCTAAATGTTTGAGGTATAGCATCAGGTTGTTTATTTGTGTTTGTTCTGTTTTCCTAATGTGGGAACCCAGTGCAATATAATTTCCTCTGAGGACCACTTTCATTGCAACACATAGATTCCGGTAAGTTATATTTGTATTTTTGTTTGCTTTTAGATGCTTTTTAATTTCTTCTTTAATTTCCTCTATGACCCATTGATTGCTCAAGAGTGCATTATTCAATTTCCATGTGTCTGTGGGGATTTTGTAATTTATTTTATCATTAATGTCTAGTTTCATGATGCTATGATCTGATAACACGCATGGGATAATTTCAATTCTTTTGCATTTGCTTAAATATGTTCTGTGGGCTAGTATATGGTCTATTTTAGAGAATGTTCCATGTACTGCTAAGAAGAATGTATATTCTGATGTTGTTGAATGGAACACTATGTATATGTCTATCAAGTCCATTTGTTCACAGGTGTGATTCAGTTCTGTTATTTCTTTGCTCATTTTCTGTCTAGTTGATCTGTCTCTTTGTGTCAATGTCGTGTTTAGAACTCCTGTTATAATTGTGTTATTGCTTATTTGATTTTTCTCTTCTGTTAATACTTGCTTTGTATAGCTGGGTGCTCCGGAATTTGGTGCATATATATTTAAAATTGTTATCTTTTCCTTTTAAAGTTTTCCCCTAACTAGTATGTAGTGACCTTCTTTATCTCTTTGGACCATTCTTGGTTTGAAGTGCACGTTGTCTGCAAACAGAATAGCTACTTCTGCTTCTTTTTGAGTTCCTGTTACATGAAGTTTTGTTTTACATCCTTGGAATTTCAGTCTAAGAATTTCATTTTGGGTTAGATGGGTTTCTTGTAGACAGCATGTGGTTGGACATTGTTTCTTGATCCATTCTGCCAGTCTGTTTCTTTTAATTGGTGAATTGAGGCCATTTACATTAATGGTTATAACTGTTATATATTGGTTTATTGTTGACATGTTATCCCTCTGATGTCATATCTTAACTTTCCATTCTGTTTAATTGTCTTTCTTGCTTAGTCGTTTTTTTCCTATGTGTATCTAGAATATCTTTGAGTATTCTTTGCAGAGTTGGTTTGGTGATCATAAAATTCTTCAGCTGTTCTTCGTTATGGAAGTATCTTATTTCTCCATCCATTTTGAAGGACAGTTTTGCAGGGTACAGCAGTCTGAGTTGGAAGTAGTTTTCCTTATGATCTGGGATATTTGTCTCCATGCTCTTCTTGACTTCATTGTTTGTATTAAGAAGTCTGCTGTGATTCTGATAGGTTTTCCTTTATAGGTGATCTGTCTTTTCTTTGTAACAGCTTTTAATATTCTGTTCCTCTGTTGTGTTTCTGGGATGTGATTATTATATATCTGGGTATAGTTTTATTTTGGTTATGGCTCTTTGGAGTTCTATATGCTTCATTAATCTGAATGTCAGTTTCCATTCTTGTGTTTGGGAAATTTTCAGCTATTTCTTCTATAAATAGCCTCTTTATATCATTTATGTTGTTCACTTCTTTTTCATTTATCCCTATTAATCTTATGTTGTTTTTATTTGCATCATCTTGCCAATATTGAATTGTTATTTCCTGATTCCTTGTTATTTTTAAAAGAGCTTTTCCTTTCTGTTCACTAGCTGCAATCTTATCTTTGAGATCTGAAATTTTATCTTCACTTTTGTTGAGGCAGTTTTTGCAACTTCCAATAGAATTTTTTATTTCATGTATATCTATTTAAATCTGCTTCATGTATTCTGTTTGTTTCTTATACTGTTCATTCAAGGATTCTATTTGCTTTGTTCCTCTAGTTTTTTAGCTGTGTCTTCTTTAGATGCATTTACTTTTTCTTTTACTACTTTTATCATTTCTTCTTTTACCTAGGAGATTATTTCTAATTTGAGTTCCTTCATAGGTTCCCGAACTTGCTTCTTTATTTCAGTTGATATCATTTCAGGTATTTCAGCTGCATGACTAGTATTTTCTTCTATGTATGTGGCTCCCAGGCTTTCTCAAGATGGGCTGGAGGTTTGAGATTGCATTTGGGTCTTTTGTTTTGTCATTTTCCTACATTTCCTTGTTTCTAGTGATGGTCCAAAACTTTCCCTGAGCATGTTGGAAATCACCTCCTGTGCTCTTAGCTCCCGAGTCTCATCGCCTTGGCTCCTCTGGTTGAATGAAGGTCACTGGGCATGGTCCACTCAAGCCCACAAAGCCTTTCAAGGCTAGTCCAGTGTCCTGGGGGGTTGGGTGGGCACCCAAGTACCAGAAGCAATGTCCCAAACTTTCCCGGGCCAGAGCCAGGGAGCTGGAGCTTGCCTTGCCACTGCGTGGGCCTAACTCCCCTCTTGGCACTGGCCTGGTCCCCTGGTTGAATAGAGGTCACTCAGTGTTGTACACTCAAGCCTGTGAAACCTTTCCAGGCTAGTCCAGTGTCCTAGGCTGCTGGGCAGGCATCCCAGCTCCGGGAGTGATGTCCCAAACTCCCCCGAGCCAATGCCAGCAAGCTGGAACTTCCTTTGCCACTGCGCAAGCTGGAACTCCACTCGCCACTGTGTGGGCCTACCTCCCCTCTCAGTGCTGCCTTGTTCCCCTAGTTGCAAAGATCTAAACATTAAAACAGGAACACTAAATCTACTGGAAGACAAGGTAGGTGGAAATCTTGGACACATAGGGGTAGGCAGAAAATTCATAAACAAAACACAAACTGTACTGGAAACACTTCAAAGCATCAATAACTGGGATCTCATATTATTGAAAAATTTCTGCACTTCAAAAGAAATCACCAACAGAGTGAAAAGGAAACCCACAGAGCGGGAAAGAATACTAGCCAGCAACCCCTCAGACAAAGGACTTATATCCAGAACATATAAAGAATTGAGAAACATCAAACCCCCCAAATTCAAAGATCCTCTCCAAAAATGGGCATCTGAGATGAAGACACATTTCTCAGATGAAGATATACAAAAGGCAAATAAATACATGAAGAAAGGTTCACCATCACTGGTCATTTAAGAAATGAAAATTAAAACAGCATTGAGTTTTCATCTCACTCCAGAAAGAATAGCTGCCATCAAGAAATGAACTGATAATAAATGTTAGCAAGGCTGCAGAAAAAAAGGATCACTGCTCCACTGTTGGTGGGAGTGTAGACTGGTGCAACCACTATGGAAATCAGTATGGAGATTTCTGAGAAGACTAGGATTGGAAGTTCCATTCAATTTAGCTATTCCTTTCCTGGGTATTTTCCCAGAAAAACTGAAAAGGTCATGTCAGAGTGATATATATGCACCCATGTTTATAGCAGTACAATTTGCAATAGCTAAAATTTGCAAACCAAAATGCCCATCAACTGCAGAGTGGATGCAAAAGATGTGATATTTTTATACAATGGAATATTACTGAGCTATAAAAAAGGATGACCTTGAGGCCTTCATACATAAATGGAGGCAACTTGACACAATCCTCATAAGTGAAATAAATAAGAATCATATTTATAAATATCACATTGTGTCTCTAGTGTAAAAAGTAATAAGAAATGTAGGAGTAATTAAACCCAAAATGTGTAATTGTTATTTGAAAACAGGAAAAGAAAGTGCTCTAAAGTATATAATTGCATGTATCTTTAAGTGTGTAAGATAGATAATCATATTACTCACTTTTTGTTGGATTGTTGAGCAGAACCCTTTGAGGTTTCACTGTTTGAATGCCCAATTTGTATGCTTTAATTTTGTAACTTGAACAGCTATTTCTAAGAGGACAACATGTAATTTATCAACTAGTGATTTCTTACTTTGTTTTGAAAGTCTGTATTATTTCTATCCTTTTTTCTGTTTTGCTTTTTTTCTCTTTAAATAAAAATTTTAAAATAATATTTAAAAAGTATTTTGCAGATACTATATCATGACTCTTTGCCCCTCATTACTTCAAAATATATCTCTTAAGAGTAAATTATTTTCTTACAAATCTACAAAACCATCATCACACCTAAAATGAATAATCTTCTAATATCACATTTACTGTATATTGAACTTATTTAATAATATCTTTTAGAGTTGGGTTATAAAAAAAAAACAGAATTCAACTAAGTGCAATTTATTTCCAGGTGTACACTAAAGTAACTGCTGAGATTTAGGTGTTCAACAGACAGGTCAAATTTCAGACTAGGAGTGCAAAACACATTCCACAGTTAGAAAGAAACAATATTAGATGATGACAAAGTTCCATAAAAGAGAGCAGAAAAAAGATGAGAAGCTATCAAATCGAATACCAATGAGTTAAAGGAAAGGGAAACAGTGTCAAAGGCTGCAAATCAGATTAGGTGGATGAGATCTGAGGAAAACCCATTGATTGGTGAGCCAAATCCCATGCAGAGAATTTCACTAACAGAGGGCGTCAGATTACAGAGTTTAGCACAAGTGAATTACACAGAACTGGAGTTGCAGGAATAGTCTTGTGTCTGGAAGTTTCAAGTTAAAAGTGAGTAAAATGGTTAACTGGAAAAGAAATTCTCAGCTTTTCACCATTTTATTTTTCTCTCCTCTCACTGACCCACTACTTTGGAAACAATATTTTAAAATATGCAACTGCTTAAATGGTGTTTAACACTAATAGGGTTCATAGATCTTTTTTTCTTAATCTTGGTCAGCCACCAGTGAGAATTTCTCAAAATCATAGATCAGAGCTCCCTTTTAGGGAAAGGTTAGTAGACAATGCAGTAAGTTTTGCCAAAAAGAAGGGACATCTGTCTCCCCAAGACACAAGTAAATGAAGAGAAAGTCAAAAAAATGTTGAGGCAGAGAGGACGCATACAAAGACAAATGTTGCCTTCTATAAGCAGGAGAGAAAGACAAGAACTGGAGAGAACACTTGGCAGAGGACCTCAAGCTACACCATGTGATGACAGGAGGGAACACTAGGAGCACTTTGGGAACTTGAAATATGTGTAGAACTTGAAATATATGAAGAACAGCTGTGGTATCAGCTGTAAGAGGGCAGGAGTAAGATTAGTGAGGTCACTTTTTTCCATTTGACCTGTGTCCCTTAGCTCTTACTGTACTGTAGGCATTCTGACAAACACTACTTTACAAAGACACAGGATCCAGATTTCACCTCCTTTCTAACAAGAAATGGTTCCCTTCTATCTTGGTTCTCATGAAGACATACTTTTCTGCTTTTTCTCCTGCATCTCTACCTTTCTTCTTAATCCCACCAGAAGGCCTCTTTTCTTCTCAGGTCCTCTTAAAATCTGAGGCTTAAATAGTAGTGTACACTGGGTGTCTGCCTTAAACTGTCTTCTCTTCTTTAGGGTGATCACTTCCATTCCTATTGCTTCAAGTCGTAGTTTTCCATTGTTGACCCCCAAACTTCCATATCCACACCTTTCTCAAAGGCCAAATTAATCTGTTAAGGAAGGGGGCAAATGGATATTTCAAACCAAAACAAGGAACTGTGGCCATTTTCCTCCTAGGGATATCATTCACAGGAGTGGTGAAATAACTCTCTATACCTCACCCAAGAATGGTGAAATATACCATCCATAGCAGAGCACATTAGCAAATCTTTGCATATGCAAATATGGCTTGCTGAAAGAAACTACAAAAAATAATTGCATAATACAGTGGGCAGTTTTATTTTCTTTTTTCTTGCTTTTATTTGTTTGTTTCTGTTGCTAGGAGGCACTGAGAAATGGAAAGCAGAGAGGGAAAACCAATTCAAGAGGGAGCTGGAGCCCAGGTTTGGCAGGATAGCTAAGGGCTTCTTAAAAATAAGGGCAACAGTTATTCTTTTATAAATTATACTGCATTGCTGTCACCCAATATCCTTTCATCTTCATAAATCGTGAGTCAAGCTTGCCACTTACACAAAAGCCTTGCATGATTGGGTTTGAGTTTTGTAACAATTATGGAAAAGGAGCTTAGCTCAACAGCTGGGATGATGTGGCACAGAACCAGAACAGGGAGATGATCCATCATCAGAACTAATTCAGCAGAGGCCAGGATTGAGGTCTAGAGGCAATGAGCAAAAAATTAATCACCCTCCCAAGATTCTGTAGAAACTTTGGGAAGGATATGAGACTCCCTCTGCATGTAGGATGGGATTTGGATTATTTCCATTTCAGTTGTAAAGGCAACATATCTCAGCAGACCCTGGTTATACACATATGCCTCTGTGTGCAGGACATCCCTTTTTAGAGACTGCCGGAGAACACTGGCTTCAGTGTGGCTCTGTATGGTCAGGTCTCCTGGTGCTGGGACCAAATACATGCCATTCACAACATAAAGAAGGAGAGGCCTATTTGGCCAGTTTCACAGGCTTCAATCTGTGGTCAGCTTGATCCAGGGCAGGAATATCATGGTGGAAGTGCAAGGCAAATCAAAGCTGCAAACTTCATGGCAGCCAGGAAGCAGAGCATAGAGGAAGAGTGACAGCAAGTGATCAGATACTGTCCCCAAGGTCATGCCTCCATGACTCATCCAGAAGTGTGCTTTACTAATCTGCTAGGTGTCTCAATCTTGTGAAACTGACCATTGCAAGTAACTGTCACAGCGCACAACTGTCTTTGTGTTCTTACCCCTACCCCCAGCATCTTGTGCCACCTGCAGTTTTCTGTATTTCAGTGAATGGCAATTACCACCATTCACCCAGTTGCTACATCATTCTTCCTTGTCCCTGTCCTGTCAGATCCTATCAGCCACTAAGGATTATGGTCTTTGCTTCCTGATGATCTATCAGACTCTGCCTCCTTCCCTCAGTTCAGACCCAGAGCATTCCCAGCCAGGGCTCCATAGATCTCATAGCTTCAGTTCTCACCCTTCCCACAGAGCAGCCAAGTCACCTTTCTGGAAGTCCAGCCAGATCGTGTCACTTGCTCTCCTACAGCAGGTGCTCATTGTTCTTCGGTTAAACTAAAGCTTTAACTTCCTTAATTCTTTTGTGATCTTGTTCCTGTTGACCTTTCTACCTCTATCACAGCAAGATGCCCTTGTCCATCGGGACTTTCTGTTTCAGGCATGCAGAATGCTTTTCATTCCCTGGGACTTTGTTCCACACTCCCTTTCACTTCTCAGCTTTTGCACATCCTGTTTCCTCTATCTGGACTATTCTTCCTACTCAGTTCACACCTGTCCTTAGCTAACTCCTTACTGGCTTGAAAGTTTTGCTTTAGATGTCACCTTTTCCAGGAAGGCTTCCCTGATCATCCCTGTAACTGTGGTATGTGACCTGGGTATGTGACTTTCCTACAGATTTCTTAACAACTGCTTCTTCTTCTACCATATCTCTTACTGCAGTCCACTATTACTTAATTCCCTATTTGTCTGTCTGTCGCACCAACTCTCCGTGAAAGCAGCAATCATATCTGCCCATCTCATTCACAGCTATACATCACTGCCCTCTAGCACAAAGCCAGGCTCACAGAAGTTATTAAAGAACTAATGAAAATGAATAAATAACACATGTGAAACATTTTGCAGTTTATAAAGTACCTTTTCTCATTTGAACTTCATCACCCTGTGAGAAGCATATTATTATCACCTTGAAGCAAAGCTGTGTGTTATTTTTATATTTAAGTTCAACATAAACTATACTTGTGAAGTTTAATTTAGCTAAGAACTGTGTGAATTATTAACAAATCTGACTTTTAGACACTTTTAGAAGAAAGTCAGTATATAAATCTTTCGAAAACAGTATAGTAATAACTGCTAACAGAAAGTCCCAGGGAAGGTCACTCTGTTAGTTGTCCTTTAATGAATATAGGACATTCTGCTGTGCATAGCAGAATATTTTTGCATTCATAAATGTTGTGCTAATGTCCCAGAAAACACTTAATGCTCTTAAGTGGATTAAACATGCCCGCTATGATCTGATTTATACAGCAAATGTGCCAAGCAAAGCCTTTCTCCACAGAGAGATCAGATTGTAAACTTCAGTTGAACTCTGATAAAATTATCATAAATTCCAAACTAGTGGATCCTGAATTAACAAAAATTTGTTTTAAGCTCTTCTCATGGAAGTGTCAGCCAATTCTTGTAGATATTTTAAATGTATCCAAAATGTCCTAAAATCATACTGCTTAATTTAACAGTCAGACTAGACACATGTGCCAGAGAATTTCAAATGTAGTATGTATGAATGGGGAAATTAAATCCATTTAAATAATCTAAACTCAAAAACTGAAGCAGTCTGATTTTATAGTGACTGTTAAACTGAAGATATATTATATAATGGGTTAACTAAAATATCATTGCAATTATTTTGTCTATTTATTTTTACTTTTGAATGTAGCTACTAACATTTTGTAAATTATACAAGACTCCCATCATATTTCCACTAGATATAGCTGCAATAAAACATGACCTAATGTTCAACTCAGATAAGAAAACGGATTGTACAATTTATGTAAAATGATACTTGCAATTTTATAATGCTGTTTCTTTTCTCTGATAGCAAGTTAAACTCTTCGTGCTAGATGATTTCTTAACATCTCCAAAATGTTAAATGCCTTCCCAACCCATAATAGCACCACATTATAACCCATGTTCTAGGAGAGAGTAATTGAAAATTTACCAAATTATACTATATTACTTATCCAAGTTTGTCCTTTTTTGAAAGGAACAGAAGTTTTCTAGTTTTTGCACTTGTTTTTGGTTTTTATTTCTCAGTTTGAATGTCTCTCAATGAAATGATACCAATGATTGAAAAGGGGCAGTTCTCTGGTTAAAATGGAGCACAGAGCTCAGAGTGCTCATCACTGTGCTGTGATCCTACCACTGAAACTGCACACACACACACACACACACACACACACACGCGCACTTCCTGGCAGCCTCTGGCACCTCTGCAGAGTTGTAAGAGCCTGAAATAACAGACAGTATGAACCACACTGGTCTAGAATACAGCCTAGGATGGGGAAGGAAATGAAAAGAGTCCCTGAACATTCAAATGAGATGTGACAACATTCTGATTCTTTGATTTCTGCATTTCCCATCCATTAGCACTCGCTGTGTCCCTACAAAATCTGTTTATTCCCTCTCCAGCATCCGCAATTCTAACATACTCAGTTTCCCAGTACACAGAGATCAAATGCAGGAAACTAATAAATGGGCCTTCCAGAGCTGGGAGTGGGGAGTATACGGGGCATTGTGCAGGCAAGTAGAAGAGGGAAGAGATTATGCAACCAGAAATGCTGATTGCTCTAAGAAATGAAAGCAAGGCAGGGAAAGAACCTTCCCAGGCAGGTATCAGAATTCAGAGTGACAGTGGGGGCCACTGAATATTGGGATGCATTGGCTCACATACCTGAAGAGTCCCTGAGAAGAATGTTCTGTCAGGAGACAGTAAAACCACTGCTGCTCATATTCACCCTGAAGCTGTGAGGCAAGAATTGGTGTGGTTTATCCTGTTCTGTGTAAAATGGAGAGAGTATACAAATTATTCAAGTAATATAGGCACAAGATGGGCTAAAAACAAGCAAAGCATTGGTACATGAAAGTTCGTATCCAGCAGCCTAAATAACTCACATATGTGAAATAGCTCATTTCTTACAAGAGTTTGACATACTAGGTGTTATGAAAAAAGAATGAGCCCTCCATGAATTTCAACATAGTGCTAACATATACCTCCAACTAAGCAATGCATGCTTGGAAGTATTCCATGCTTATGGACTGTAAACTTGGAAAATGAACAGAAGGCTGGCTCTGGCAATCCATCTATCCCATGTGGCTATAAACTGAGTCTGTGCTCTGACAAGTGTTTCCTGATTCAAAGCAGCTGTCGGGGAGCTGGGTCCAGGTCACCATATCACTGTGAACTTGCGTAATACAACAGACACCTTGAAAGCTTGGCAGGGTGGGAAAGAAATTGATGGAGGAGAACGCAGGGGCCTAAGGAGACCATTTGAGAATAGGAAACAACACAAAGAGAAATCAGTAGCGGCTTTCTCACCAAGGAGAAATCTTCAGCCCTGGAGCCCACCACACCACCTCAGCTGTTGGTACAAAAATATTTATTTTTTATTCAATAAGCAAGGTATCTATCACAGTGTTTCCTCTTTTTTCCCAAAGGGAATATGCTGAACATGTAGGTGATATTATGCAGTCTTTGATATAGATAGCCCCAATTAGACGTGATTGGTTAAGAGTTTGTAGCATTTCTCTTTTGCAAGACAGTTATTCAAAACCTCTCAAGTGGCACGGTAAAAACAGGGGAAAATACATTTGGTAGAAAGATGTTGGCAAGTGATGCGCAGGGTCAGCTCATCTCCTTAATAAAGCTGCTATTCTTTTGGTTATGGATATTATTCAAACCTAAGAAAAATGTCAAATGGCAGTGGTGATTGCAATCACTTTCCTTCCCCCACACATTCCAGAAGCTGCATGTATTATGTTCAATGTTCAGGGTGAACCATTCCTTGCCTCAGACTAGGAAACCAATTTGTGTGCATGTTAGTTTGCCAGTATGCTCTAAAAAATAAGCCACTTCTACCCAGTGACCTCTGAGTGTGTACTATTAATACAACCTCAGATGTGGTCCAAAGAAACCTTTATGACTAACTTTAGACACAGTTGTGGTGTCCTCTTGTTCACAGGTGTACCATCCTGATACTCTTAGTCACTGACATTGCCATTACTATAGGAGTTTGGCTTGGGGTACCAAGGACAGACTATCCTTTATGACTGATGCAGGAGCCTTATTAGATGTCTTGATGTGGCTGGCAATATACCAAGTTCTAACGGGCCATCCACTTGTTGTGCTGAATTTTATTTTGTTTTGTGATGCTTCCCATTCTCCCCTTCTCTTGAAGCCCCTTCAGTCAGCTCATTTTGGGGCTGACTTACTTCCTTAGTGACTCATATCTCAATTGTTAATTCAGAGCAGATGAGGACAAACTCCAGGAAATACTTTCTACTTTCCATTCTCAGTTCATTCTCAAAATGGTCACCAAGAATCACTCCCATCCAAAGCGACCTCATTTGCTGCTATTTAGACATTTCAAATCTTTACTCTTCTCCTGGATTGAGCGATCTCATTTATGTGATACCAAAGTACAAGAAATAGTGGAATCGCATTAAGGTATTTACATGATATCAGTTAACACAATTATTGCCAATTAAAAGTAAACTTTTAATGACAACAAATGGAGAAATACTTCCTTAGTCTTCCCATATATTGATCAGTATTAGCAATTTCCCAAGCACCTGCTAGTCCTCAGATGAGTTTATTCCAGCTGTAAAAATTCATCTGAAAACTTTGTTCCTTACAGACTGATTTGTACTGTTCTCATGACTGTTTTTCAACGTCAAGAATAAAATCCTCTCTATTATCTTATACCCAAATATCCTATACATAGTAGATGTGTATAATATAGCTAGCAGTAATCAAGTCATCGATGAAAATTTTATGCTGAAGTTAATAAGTTCCAAGAAGGGGTTAATTGAGACAACTTAACTTTTCATCCTACTAAATTCCATTTCATAAATTATTAATGTGAAATCCATTCACCATTATTCACACATGTTTAAAGGCTTTACAGTTTTCAAAATCTATTCCCACTTTACAGAGTTGGACATGAAGACACAGAGAAATGTCTACATAATTTATCTCATTTGTTAATATTTTAATATATTTTGTGCTTGAAGCAATGTCCTCTGCTACAATCAGCAATTCAATAGCTCGCATCATGGAGCAGCATCTTCTGCTTTTACATCTTTTTATCCTCCTCAGCTAGAAGGAAAAGGAACAAGGCTTCCATCCCTCACCCCACCACAGTCAATTAACCATCCTTGGTGGAACAAAGCTCCTTTCAAGACATCAATAAATATTAAAACAATAACAAAGACAGAAGACAAATCAGACTTTAATAGGGATTGTGCAAATCAGTGGCAGTGTTGCTGCCCTGTTGTACTGCTGTGTATTCTCACACACTGAAGCTAGCTTTTCCTGTAGCTTCTATCCACTCCTAAACAGTCCAAGATGGACACGACTTGTCCTCAGCAGAAATATGATGACACTGGCAGTCTGCCTTCCACCTCTCAGGAGCAATCTACACCCCTCCTTTCTTTTGGTGACCTATGTTTTCTGTTATAAATCCTCCTCCCTTTACA
The DNA here is from genome assembly GCA_004027455.1 of Hydrochoerus hydrochaeris. Classification (NCBI taxonomy): domain Eukaryota; kingdom Metazoa; phylum Chordata; class Mammalia; order Rodentia; family Hydrochaeridae; genus Hydrochoerus; species Hydrochoerus hydrochaeris. The sequence continues at coordinate 190,443 of PVLA01003087.1, forward strand.
AAAGAACAGAACTTGATTTGAGTAGGTACACTTTGGAAAGGCATTTCTGTCCAATAGCTTATAAAAAGATATCCCATAAACCTGGATATAAACTAGAGTCCAAGCCCCACTGGTTAGCATCTACTACCTACGAATGTCAATTATATCAATATCTCTGCATAATAGGACAATAAAAGCAAAAATTAATGAATCAAAAATTTTCTTTTGTCTAATCTGTGCATGCTTGTATGTTCTGCTGGCCCCGATATTGCTTATGTCATGTTATTTGGAGAGCAAAATATATCCACATGAACTTTCATAATAAGAGGGTTAGAGCAAAGATAAAAATTTAGAACTTGAAAATATCTTAAAGATATTCTAGTTCAACATATCCTTTTGAGTTGAGAACTGTGAGACTACAAGATAAGAAGTATTTTGCCCAGGCATGACTTAGGAAGCAACAGAAAGCAAGACAGCTACTTAAAGAAGAGAATCTTGCTCTTCTACTGTTGCTACTTGGATTTATGTGTCAAGTCAGAGTTCACATTGGGCTTGGCCACTGGCCAGCTAGATTTTAAAAACTGCTCTAGACCAATTCTAAGGACAAAGCAGGAAGCCAAGCCTTTACCTAAACAACCACTAATAAATTATAGACCCCAGTGTCTGATTAGGAACCAAGAGCCGTGAGAGTCAGTGGTGCCTGGTTACACAGACCAGAAAGACGTTGCTATCTTCTTTCTTATGAGAGGTTGAGGTTTCGAGCTCCCTAGAAGATAGGATGCAGGAACTTACTCATTTCTAGTTCTTTTACTGAGAGTGGACCTCAATAATCTCTCTAGCCCTTCTTTCTCCAGTTCTACTAAAATCACATTTATATTTACCAATACATCATATTTTACCTTACAGTGAATTTTTCCTTATGATCATCCCCCAAATATACCTTTCCTAATGTCGCCAAGAATATTTCTATGCCTCCCATAGGATTTTTGCCTTGTGTGGCAAAAATAATTATGTTTATTAATAAGAAAGAAAATAGAAGATACAGCAAAGCAGAAATAAAAATAACCCATAATCCTGTCACCTCTAGAATGACAGCAGGTAAAATTTGTTAGATTTCTGAGGAAAACTTGGGTCACATCCAGTTAACAATGGTAGGACCATTGGATCAGTGTAACCTAAAGATAATTCATCATTTTTCTAGCATTGACAGCACTAACATTACTTCTACTCCCAGGACTTTTGCACTAGCTGTTCCTTTGCCTAGAATGCTTCTCTTATGTTTTCCCACACTAGTTCTTTTCTTGTTATTTCAGGATTGTGCTCCTTTTAAGGAGCCTTCCTTGATTTACCTCCTCCTAGTCATTTTTAGTCCTTCTTTTTTTAATATAACATTTATAACCGCCTAATATTTTCTGATTATTTCTCTAGTTTTTTGTTTTCTGTTTTCTTAACTAAAATCCAAGAAGACGGAGACCATGTTTGTGTCATTCACCATGAGATTTCTTGGCACACAACACAGTACATGGCACAGATTAGGTGGTTTGGAGTGATTTGAAAGAATAAATCAGTGATAGAAGACATGCACTGAATAGAAGCATTGCACAGAATTAGCGTGCTGTCTGTAGCCAACATGACAGAACAGCCTGTAAAGCTGTGGCCATGAATGGCACTAACTGACCTGCACAGTACTTAGAATTGTCACTGAGAAGATCATTTTTATCTTTAACTGTTTGTTACATTGGAAACTGCTTGAAATCACTGATTACTACACTATAGGCAACTAAAATAAACACAGATGATAAAGGCTGCCTTTTATTGTACTTCTATATTCAACCAGAACACAGTAGACTTATATGTAGCTGTTCACTTTGAATAAGTATGTTTTTCATAATTCATTAACATTTCTACACCAGCAAGTAAGGATCTGCTATGATTTGAGATAAACATGAGATCCTGTCTCTAAAAATGTACCCTAAATTTAAATATTACTAATCAAACCAAACTTGCTTCTAGCCCACTAGGTGCTCAGCAGGTTTTTCCCTCAAAAAATAAAAAGGAAGATCTTTTGATATGTAAATTCAATCTAAGTTGAGGAAAAAATAGAACTTTTACCTTTGAGACATATATTCAGATTGATGTTAATTATGTAAAAGTATACATAAGAACTGTCTTTGAAGGAAAAAAAATTCCCATTGCAAGTAGAGTATAGGGATTATTATGCCTAATCTATCTTTCACAAAGGAAATGGCTAATAATAAATGGTGCAATAATTGATGGTATGGATTCTACAGCCAAGAATTCTATCATTTAAGTAACCACTGGTAAATTACTTTACCCTCTATAAACTTCTATTTGATTATCTATAAAACAATAATAATGACATCTGTCTCCCAAATGAGTTGAAAATATTAAATAACATCTACATCATTCAAAATGGCATCTACTACACATTAAGCATTCAAGAAAGAATGCCTTCCTGGAATGACGCTATTGATAGAAAAACATGAATTACTTCACTTCTTTACCAAATTGAAACTCTCATTAAGTTTCAGAATGCAAGAGCTAGGAACTATCTAAGACATAAGAACAAATCAGTCATTGTGCCACTTCTCAAGTTTCTTAAGGCCTCATATCTGGGTGCTGGGGATGACATGAGTACACAAATAAGTAGAATCCAAGGGAGAGTGTATTCAAATTTGCTACAAAGTGAAGTTGTATCAGTTAGCATTATTCTAAATGAAAGTGACAAAAAACAAAGTCCAACCCTGCCAGTCTAAGCAGAGGGATGATATATTATTGGCTCTTAGATTCTAAAAAGCAAATAAATCACCCTCAGAGATTTGAACAAGAAACTTCATGCTCTTGGATTATTTAATCATTCACTATTTCACCTCAGATAGTGATCACCTATTTTGTATGGATCCTCTCTGTTTAATGAGGGATTACTTTACCCATGTTATAGGAACTATGGCTATAATTAGTCACAGCTAACTCAACCCACCCATGGATCAATCAATAAGCACTGAGGATGGGGTATTAAGAATGGATGTACTTGGAATGCCAACCAAACATAAAATGCAACAAGGAGAGAAAAAAATCCCCAAAGAGAAGTGGAAAAAGGCTGGTAAACATATATATATATATATATATATATATATATATATATATATATATATGATTTTTGTTAAAATGGTGATTTGATAACCCTATTGATAGTATATCATACTATGCATTTCTATATTATTAGTATAAATACACTTTTATCATTATACGATTGGGGAAATTCTTAACACCAAAACAAGTGATTTTTTCTGGATTTTTTCCTTTTATTTGTTTGCTTATATGGGAGAAGCTAAAGAGGAAGCTATATATTTGCTTTGCCATTGCTGAAACCCAATACTCAAAATTGACAATTTATAGGAGAACAGATTTAACTTCACTCATGGTTTCAGGGGATTCCATCCATGATCAGCTAGGTCCAACACAAAAACATCATGGCACAATGGTGTGGTGGAGCAAAGCTGCTCACCTCAGAGGGACTCAGAAACAGAGCAAGGGAACAATGCCAAAGAGGAAGAGGTCAGATACCAGATACAGAACCCAAGTTCATGCCTGCATGACCTACCCACTTACACCTAGAAATGTGCTTTACTTGTTTCCTAGGTGGCTTCCAAGCCAAGTTGAAAGTCTTACTGTCACAAGCTAGAATTTAAAAAGAAACAATTATATGCATAAAAATTCAATCTTCATCAAATTTCTTAATTAAGAAATCTTGTATAGTCAGTTGGTCTACTGAAAAGTAAAAATAAATTAAGTTTTTCTTAAGAGACTTCTAACCAGAGTAAGAAGAACCAATTAATTCTCTTCAAACTCAATCTTAAGCCACTCAGCTTCTCACTTATACTGTAGATGAGAAGATTTTATGGCAATGAAGTGAGACATTTTTCACAAATTCATGATAAGAAAAGGTCTCATCACTCCAGACGCATTTGTAGTATTCAGTAGAATTTGTTATACTTCTTAAAAAGAGTAATAAAGCATCTGTAAAGACAATGTAAAGGAAGCATTCTTCCCTGGAAATCAACACCTGGATAAGGCAAATACTGACTATTGTTTGCAAGGGAATAGATTAAATACAAGACATATAAGTTCTAGGACTATTTCATAATATTCACCCAAAAAGTCAAATGCAGAAGGGTGTATGAGATCTGCCATGCACCAGAGACCCAAAGAATCCAGTTGACACAAGCCACCACTGCCACAACAGGACAAGAACTATTGGTGTTTCCTGAGCTCTGCATCATGTTGAAACATGGGGCATTGAGAGAACGGGCAGGCAGCTCACCACCCTGGTAAGTAGGTGGGGGCCTCACAAGCCACTGCCATGCCAGGGTGAGAACTATTGGCATTTCCTTAACTCTGTATCATGTTGGAACTTGGGGTGATGGGAGAACAGGCAGCCAGCTCACCGTCCTGTCCTGGTAAGCAGCTAGGGGCCTCATAAGCTGTCACCACTGTGCCAGGGCGAGAACTATCACCGTTTCCTGAGCTCAGCATCATGTTGGAAGTTGGGGTGCTGGGAGAACAGGCAGCCAGCTTGCTGCCCTGGTAAGTGGCTGGGGGCCTCACAAGCCACCACCACACCAGGATGAGAACTATTGGCGCTTCCTGAGCTTTGCATCATGTTTGAACTTGGGGTGCTTGGAGAACAGGCAGCAAGCTCGCCACCCTGGTAAGCGGCTGGGGGCCGCACACATGGCCACCACACCAGGGGGAGAACTATCGGCATTTCCTGAGCTCTGTATCATGTTGGAACTTGGGGTGCTGGGAGAACAGGCAGACAGCTTGCTGCCCTGGTAAGTGGCTGGGGGCCTCACAAGCCACCACCACATCAGGATGAGAACTATTGGCGCTTCCTGAGCTTTGCATCATGTTTGAACTTGGGGTGCTTGGAGAACAGGCAGCAAGCTCGCCGCCCTGGTAAGCGGCTGGGGGCCGCACACATGGCCACCACACCAGGGGGAGAACTATCGGCATTTCTGGAGCTCTGTATAAAGTTGGAACTTGGGGCAATGGGAGAACAGGCAGCCAGGTCGCCACACTGGTAAGTGGCTGGGGGCCTGCCTGTGCACTGGCTAAGAATCAAGACATCAATCCATTCTGTGCCCCCTCCATTAGCAAGTGAGAGCTGGAGGTCTGAGTATCTCTTGGGAGGATGAATATACGCAGTGTGGCAAGTAAGGAGATTTTCTTCTGCCATCTCTTTGAAGGCAAATATTTTTATCACTGTTTTGCTCAGTTCTGATTAATAGTACTGCTCTATTCAATATTCTGTTTTTATAAGTTCAATATTTCCTTCCATTTTGCTCTACCTGATTGAAAGAACAGCTAATGTGAACTAATGGGATGTACTATTTTGCCTATTGCTATTGTCCTGGTGACCTGCTGTAAGGTTCTGTGCCAATTTCACTGCACTGCCTCACATGGGTTTGTTCTGTCTTGTTCTGCTGTATTTTGCTACCTTGGGAAAAAAAGTAGATAACAAAGTAACAAAATACCTCCAAAAAACTCCCAACTCCACCAAAGATGATCCATGGGGGAAGGATGAGGAGAAACTCAAAAACAAAGCAATAGAATAATATAAGGTGATTAAAAAGTAAATAACAACAAAACAAGTCAGTAAGGTACTGAGCAACCTGAAACAGGATATAACTAAACAGATAATGGACTTAAAAAGTAAAAGGAGGAAAAGAAAGTGCTCTAAAGATATAACTGCATTTATGTTTAAGTGTGTAGGATTGATAACCATGTTGCTAAATTTTTATTGGATGATTGAACAAAACTGTTTGCATTCTCACTGTTTGAATGTCCACTTTGTATGCTTTAATTTTGTAACTTGAAAAACTATGTCTAAGAAGACAATATATAATTTATCAACTAGTGATTTCTTACTGTTTTTTTCTGAAATTCTGTATTGTTTCTACCCCTTTTCCTGTTTTTCTTTTTTTCTCTTTAAATAAAATTTTAAAAAAAGAATCCAGTTGACAGCCTGAATCCCATGGCAATGTCCTCCATGAATCTAGTTGGAGGCCTAGAGGCCCATAGCAATGTCTTCTGCAAGTTAGTGTCAAGGACTCATGGTCAGTGTTGGAAGCTAGAAAGTCTACACCAGTGGGATGAAGGATCTGTGTCAGAAGGCTGAGGGATCTGCACTGGAGCCAGGAAGCAATGCTCAAGGTAAGGACCAGAGCTCCCCCAAAGAGAACCACAGCCATCCTCAGTGACTGCGAGGATCTGAGCTCTTCTGATGATGAGAATAGCTGAGTCCATATCAGGAAAACCAGTGCAATAAGCTTTTCTAGGAGAATCAAAAGTACACCATCTTCCCCTGCAGTTCTGCTTTTATGCTTTTGGCAACAATCCTCAGGTGGCCCTCCACACCCAGTATCATGCTGACTCAGTTCACCTGGCTGTTACAAACTGATCTTTCGTTAGTCCACCACTGCCATTTACCTTCCCAATATTCATTCTCTCTTTTCCTTTAATAAAAGACACCAAGGTTTTCAACTCAATAAAATGCCACAGAGCTAAGAAAACTACATTTCAAAGAACTATTTGCAGTTTGGAATGCCCATGGGACGAAGTCTCCTATGGTACTTCCAGGAAAGATGGAAGTGATATCTTTCTTCCCTCTGCTGCTTTTCTGCTGCAGAGAATATGAACACAATGGCCGGAGCCATTCTAGTCTCTCAGAGGACCTTAGAAATGTAATCTGAGCATGGCTGAACGGTACAATAGAAAGGTACAATAGAAAGACTTTGTATCTCTGAGATAATGAAAATGCCTCTAGTCCTGAGCTGCTTCCCTCCAGATTGAAATACATCTACATCTTGGTGTAAAGCCTTAATTTTTGTATTTGTAATTCACAGGCAAACCTAATTCTGATGTAAAAAGTGACCTTAATGATACCTTTTTTTTCATTTCACTTAAGAATACTAATGGCCTTTTCTCTGGGAATACAGCTTGATACAATCCTGAAAAGAGAAAACAACTTCTTAATCGTTTTGGAGACATTAGATATTTTTTGTAAGCTTAACATTGCTATTACTTGAATGATAAACTAAATTAACACAAATGTTTTATATGAAGAATGTTTTCATTCTCCTTTAATCATGTTTAAATTTAAACATAAATATAAAAGTGAATATAATATCTTTCTAGTATCAGCTCTTTACAGATTCATTGCACAACTGAATAGTTTAACACCATTTTAGATGAGTCAGCTCTGAACAGCTAGCTCTAAGAGGTGAATTAATCTAATTGTTCTGTCAGTGCTTATACATTTTATGTTAATGTTGGAAAGCTCTTCCATGAACATATTATGTTCTTATTTTTAATATGCTGGCAACTCTCCCAAAGAGGTAATAGATTTTTGCACCAATGACAATGAATGAAAAGAAAAAGTGGAGTTTAGGGACTTCTGAATTATTTAAAAAGAGTGATAATGTTGAGACTGTAACCAAGTTAAATCCAGAAATGTTAACTTTTCTCTCTTCATAGAAACTGAAAATGTTCCAATCAATATAAGTGAAAAATGTAACATGAGTCTTTCAATGGTATAAATTTAACTGTCTACACTAGATAGTGAAGTTGATAAAGCAATGATTTGATGGAATTTTATAAAAGTTTTAGTGCATCAGTGGCTTCATTCATTCATTCATCCACACATTCAATGTTCTGTGATTGTATATATGATGGTCAGAATTCTAGGAGTTAAGAATAAGTAAATGCGAGAAGAGGCAAATAATCAAGTATAGCTACCAAGTAATATATGTAGAAAAATAAATCAGGAGATATTCCTGTTCATTCACTCTACCCTTCAGTCACTCAAAAAGTATTGTATACCTGCTGTGTGCCTATCTAGGCACTCTGGTTATTGTTATAACTTGCGTCTAGATGTCCCTTCATAGACTCATGCTGTCATAACTGGGCCTTTTTGGAGGGGGCAGGATCTAGAGTACATGATGCTAGGATTTATTCATGGTGCACAGCTAGGATCAAGGGCACTAGGATTAAGGGTGAGGGTGCCACCTGACCTAAGCAGCCTGGATAAGCTATAAGGAGTAGAAAGAGCTGTGGCTGACCCTTCTTGTTTTGCTTCCTTCTGCCCACCATGAACTGTTTTTCCTCTGCAATGCCTGTCTGCCATGCCACCCTACCTTGGAGCCAGCCAATTGTAGACTGAAATCTCTATAATCTGTAAGGCAAATGTTGGGTATTTTGTCTCAGCAAGAAAATAAAAGTAACTAAGACCCAAACAAAGCACAAATTTTTCCAGAAAAGTATTTAGTTGAGTACAAGGCTGATGTTAACTTATAATAGCTAAAATATTATACCAATATGGAGAGGAATTCTTATTTTAAATGGTGTCACAGATGGTATATATAGTACAAAAGAAGCTCAGACTCAAGGCAGTGTAATAAGGAATTTGTTTATGGCAGTCAGAATTGTAATTTATTCTGTGGTTTCCAATTTCAATGTGTAAGAGGACATGAATGTCTAAGGGCCATTGTGTGAGGCATACTCTCTTGTTCAGAGCTGGCCCTAAGTTAAAATTTATGTAGCTGGATTGATTTGGGCAAGTCTCATTGCCACACAGAAGTTTAGCAGATTTCAGACATATCATGGCAACAAGAGGGTAAAAATGAAGTCATTGCACACAGATTTGCAGAGGCCAGATCTCCTGCCAGTCCAACTTGACCTCCAGGAAGAGTTTTCTAACTCACTATTGGCCCTACTTCCACTGCAATTTTCTTTTTCCTTTGCCAAAGCAGAAATTGTCAGACACTCTTATCTGCTTTTACTGCCAAGTAACTTTATGGAAAAAGCAGTTTCTAACTTCCTTGGATTTTCTATAGGCAGAATATGGACTATTAACTCTCTGTAATCATTTTCTCTTGGGTACTTTGGAGACTAAGATAGTAAGCATCATTTCTATATCCTGGGTCCTTAACAGCAGGAATTTGTTCATGATGCAGAATCTAAGAACAATGATTTTTTTCTGGTAAGGACACTGGGGACAATGTTATCAAATTGCAATAGAGCAAAATATGTAAGAAACAGTCATATTCAGACATTTTCCTCCACTCTATTGATACTTGTCCTCAAAATGACCCCATTTCAATTACAAATGTGATTACCAGAAAGCCAAGCATAGTGTGTTTTCTTAATTGAAAATTCTTTGTGATAATTGTAGATTCTTATGTAGTTGTAAGAAATAACACAAATAGGCTCCACAAATGGTAACATCTTACAAATTATAATACAGTATCATGCTAGGATACTGACATTGCACTAATGTCACCCACATTATTCAGATCTCCCGTGTTACTTGTACTCCTGTGTGTGTGTGTGTGTGTGTGTGTGTGTGTACATCCATATATATACCACAGCCAGAAATGTCCAAAATGCTACAACATCATAAAAGGAATAAAATTTATAGAAAAGACATGATTGTTACAGGAGAGTCTCAAATTCACAGGGATAAAGAGACTTCTCTGGAATCTCTCGACAGTGGCAGATGAGTGCTTCTGATCCCTTAGCTTACTATGGCAGGTTCATGTTACTGCAGTATCTCCCAGCGGAACAGGGGAGGACCAACCCCCTTCAGGAAAAGCACTTCCCACCTTCCTATCATTGGTGACAATGGAAGAAGTGCTATAGGTTGAAGTGTGCCCTAACTCCTAATATTAATACCATCAAGCCCTGTACTAAAATATTTCAGAATGAGACTGTGTGGAGATAGGGTCTTTAGAGAGGTAAAAAGAAGGAGGCCATTGGAGTGGGCCTTAACCCAATGTGAAAGGAGTCCTTATGAGAAAAGGAAGACACCAGCAATTCACCCTCAGGAGGAAAACCATGTGAGGACAGTGAGTAGATGGCTCTCTGTAAGCTAAGGAGAGAGATGTTAGAAGAAATGAGCCCTGCAGACACCTTGCTCTTGGATGGCTAGCTTCTAGTATTATAAGAAACAAGGTGCTGTTGTTTCAACCACTCAAGGGCTATTGTTAGGGCAGCCGTAGAAAATGCATACAAGGTGCTACTGCTCTATCTCTTTTATGGATGTTACTGGGACATCTGCCATTATATCATGTACTTCCTTCTGCTGTTAGGTTAGGGGTTGATCGATGCTGGGTATGAATTTTTTTTTTCTGCTGTTAGGCAGAGAAAAAGTCCCAAGTCACTTTTTTGCTTCTTATTAATTTTTCCCATTTTTTCAAATTCTCATTGCTTGCCTCTTTCATTTTTTCCATGGACTGTAGTTGCACTTAATAAGGAAGCCCAGGAAGAAAGAAGTCTGCACCATCTTGTCCATACTGAAGTTTGAATACAATAATTTACTTAAGAAAGGAATGTGCTTACAGAAAATTAAAGACAAAAGGGGTGTCTCACAGTACCTAACCTAGTGTTGGGCGTTTAATAGAGACTCAATGAATATCCTCTAAGATTGAAATTGTGTGAGTAAATGATTACTGTGACTTTTTGTGGCCCAACCTCCAAAACCTGAATTACTTATTTATGTCTGAAGGTAAGGATATGTAGCATTGAAGATGAGTTCAACCTCAACCAATGGTTTGGCACCACATAATTAATAATCTCCTCTGATCAGGAAATATGAAGGGCCCTATGACAAGAACTAGTTATAAATAATTTTGTCCCTGATCTTTCTTTGATCTTATGGAAGCTGAGATTTTATCTTATACTTCTATACCAGCAATTAGGCTCAACCTGGCTAATACCTAATTCCTGTGGGCTATCTTAATTCATATATATATATATATATATATATATGCATACATACATATATCAACTTCTCTTTTACTGAAGTCCTAACTTGGTCTTTTGTCCTTGGTCCAACATGATCATACTAGCTGCTTACCAGCATACCTATGATTGCCTATTGCCACAATTTCTACCTGCCTTGCCCTACCTAATGTGAGAATGTCTACCTGTTGTTGGACCTGCCTGATATCAACTGCATAGTCACTGCTTGCTAATAAGACTTCCACTAGGCACCGACCCTTGGAGACAGTAGTACTGGGGTAAGTTTTCCAGATAAAATACAGGATACTAATTAAATTTGAATTTCAGATAACAACAATTTTATCATAACTCCAAAATATTGCATGGAACATAGTTATACTAAAACATTGTCTGCTTGAAATACAGATTTACCCTGGTATCCTGCATTTTTCTTTGCTTATCTGACAACCACAGCTGAGCTAGAATTCCAGGTCCTTACCAATGTTTTTATTCAACTAAAGGTTGTTTTCTTCGTTTTTTTTGGATTGAAATTTTTATTTATCCCAACTCCTTTTTTGTACTGGAGATGGAACTCATGACCTTGTACTTGCCAGACAAACACACCACTGAGCTAAATCCCTGGCCCTATTTATCCTAACTCTTAATAAATTAAATTGTCACACAAGGACTTAAAGTTTTAACTTGCTACTTTCAAGAAAGGAAAACGCTAAAACAATAGACAACTCATTATGTCTTTTCAGATACTCATCAATGACTTCACTGCAGGTAACAGGATAAAGCAGAATTGCATATAGTTCCAGACTGAAATTGAAAATTAATGTTAATTTCATCATATATAGCAATCCACTTATAAGATCGGTCAAGCTGCATAAATTCACCTCACCACTGTAGTCCTATAAAGCTATACATGCACATATTTGGGACAAAAGTAACTATAACTCAAAATCTAGCTCTAGAAAAGCATCAAGGGCCATAAATTTTCTACAAAGACAATGATCTATAAGGTCACAAGAGAGCAACCTACATTTTTTTTCAAAAAAAATTTATTTAAAGAGAAACAAAAGCATGTAAAGGGTAGAGATAATACAGAATTTCAAAAAAAAAGATAAACAATAAGAAATCATGGGAGAAGACAAAATGGCTGATCAGTGAGCAACAAAATACAAAGCTTTCCAGGAGAAACAAGTCTTTTGCCAGAATAAAACACCCTGGAGAGACCCAGACAGAGGGAAATGGATCCTCTTCACACAGGAAGAAATTAAAATGTAAAAAAGCTCATCAAATACTTCAGGACTACAACTGAAACAGCTAAAAATTATGGGACACAGCATTTTCACAGTGATGCACCAAGTTTGTGCCAGCTTGAATTCACGCCAGCAGGCAGAGCTGCCCAAACTTGTAATTTATTAACAAATGATTTCTTATTGTTTATATTTTTTTGGAATTCTGTATTATCTCTACCCTTTACATACTTTTGTTTCTCTTTAAATAAAAAAAAGAAATCACTAGTTCATAAATTACCTATTGTCCTCTTAGAAATAAATGTTCAAGTTACAAAATTAAAGCACACAAAGTAGATATTCAAACAGTGAGAGTGTAAACAGCTACACATGCATGAGTCTCTACACGTATTTCTATCCTTTCTGTATTAGAGGGGAAAACAAAACTTAGCAAGACAAAACAAAACAAATTCCTATAAAAACATGAAACCAAAAAGTCATATAAAAAAAGTACAAGGTGATCTACAATGATTTCTATGTTGTTTCTTATTATCTTCAATGGAATTGTCTATATCATCAGGCATAAATGAATATGGCAGTATAATTGAATATAGCAGTACATAACAATATTAGTAAAAATAAAACATTGTAGACAGTATAAAACTTCAAAGGCAGGTAATAATCAAACCAGAGTGGATATTCTAGTGAATCTTGTAATCTTAAGTGCAGTTGCCTATACTCTCAGACTTGATACCATCAATCATAACAGCTTTGAATAAAATCTATCAATACAAAACAGTGATCTAACAAACCAGATTCAATTATGATCAGTCATGGTAAAACAGTGTAGATTTTACAGAGCTTTAGATTAAGTTAATACGAATTTAAGGATGATTACCATGCTGTATCCTGTTATTTTCAGGATTACTGTCTGTGCCCTCAAATCTAGTACAGGTAGAATGACTGGAACAGAATATAATACATCTAAGCAGAGTGGTGAGAGTAACATGGGTTTTAAATCCTGGTACACTATTAAAAATATAGTGTATCGAGGCCATCTATGTTAGAGATTATAGCCATCATTTCTGCTATGCTATTTTTCTGCCTTTGTTTGTCTAGTTTTCTCCTTCATTCTACTGCCTGCCCCATTTATGGAGTCCTTTCTGCGACTGTTTCTAAAATCCTGGTATTTATCTTCTCTTTCTAGAATGTCCTTCAGTATTCTCTGTAGGGTCGGATTGGTGGTCACAAACTCCCCCAGTTCCTCTTTGTCATGGAAGCATCTTGTTTCTCCATTAATTTCTAGTGACAGTTTTGCAGGGTACATCAAGCTGGGCTGGAGGTTATTTTCTTTCAGGGCTTGGAATACTTTGCTCCAAGCTCTTCTTGATCTGATGGTCTGTGTCAAGAAGTCAGCAGAGATCCTGATGGGCTTATGTTTATAGGTAATCTGTTTCTTTTCTCTGAAGGCTGTTAATATTTTGTTTTTATATTGGATTTCTGGTATCTTGATTATTATATGTCTGGGTGTAGGTCTGATTTGGTTGTAGGTGGCTGGAGTTCTGTATACCTCACATAACTGAATGTCATTTACTTTTCCCATGCTTGGGAAGTTTTCCTTAATTATTTCATGATTAGCCTTTGTAATTTACCTGTTTGTATTCCCATTCCTTCATTCACATTTCTTATTCTTAAATTGTAGATTCTCTTGTCATCTTCTAACCTTTGTATTGTTACTGCCTGTTTTCTTGTTATTTTTAAGAGATCATTCCCTTCATCATCACACATTGCCAACTTGTCTTCAAGTTTTGATAGCCTATCCTTAGTTTCTTTTAAGGAGTTTTTCCAGATTTCAATGGAGGTTTTAATTTCCTGGTAGTCTCTTTGAATCTGCTTCATGTATTCTATATTTTATTTATATTCTTTATTGAATGTTTCTCTCCTTTTTTTTGTGTTCCTCCCTTCTTCTGTCTGTATCTTCCTGAGAGAGGCTTCGCATTTCTTTTTTTACTCTACTTGTATCTTGCTTTACCTGATTTAGTATTTCAGTTTTGAGCATGTCTACAAGGTCCCGAAGATATCTCTTAATGTCCATTGAAGCCATGTTGGATGTTGTATGTTTGCCGCCCTCAGTCTCCCTTGTGTTTCCCTCTCCTCAATCAGTGCTCTCAGGGTTCTGGGCTGGGGCCCTCCTCTTGCCTCTCTCTCCTGTCATGGTCCCGGCTTCCTCCACAAAGATGTACAGTGGAGGTCCCAGCCCCCTTCCCTGTTGGCTACAGTTCCTCCGAATCACGCTGGCAAGGGACCTCCACCCTCTGCTGCCTGCTCTTGTCACTGAGCTGTAAGCAGAGGCTGCTTATGCTGTCCCCTCCCCTCTGGACCAGCCAAACTTCAGTTGCCTTCACCAGGTTAGTGCATGCTAGGCACAGGGAATCAATTTGGCATGGTTTATTGGGTCCTGGCCAGGGGTGCAACCCAGTCCAAACAAATCCCATGAATCTGCTATGGGGAGGGAACAACCAAATGAAGTCATTGTCACTCCCAGTTCTGGCTCCTCCTGCCAGATTCCAACATGTCACCCATTTGGCTGCACCCTTCCCATGGGGGGGGTCTCATTCCCAGCACTGACCATGGATTAATGAAGATCCCATCACCGGCTCTGCTCTCCGTTGGGGTCAGCAACTCCTGAATTCAGTGCTGTTGTGGCTCCTGTGAGTGGTGGTGGGAACGAGTTTGGGCAGCTCTGCCAGCCAGCATGGATTCAAGCTGGTGCAAATTCAGGCCAGCGCAAACTTGGCAGGTGGCAGTGAAAACGCTGTGTCCTGTAATTTTTAGCTGTTCCAGTTTTAGTCCCGATATGTTTGACGAGCTTTTTATGTTTTATTTTCTTCCTGTGTCAAGAGGATCCATCTCCCTCTGTCTGGATCTCTCCAGGTTGTTTAATTCTGGCATATGAGTTGTTTCTCCTGGGAGGCTTTGTATTTTGTTGCTCACTGATCAGCCATCTTGACTTCTTCATAATAACCTTCTTAAAAATATCCAAAAATATTTATCCTTCACTCCTATAAATGTTAGAGTATTTGGTAGCAATCTCAGCACTTGGGAGGCTGAGCAGAAGAATCCTTATGAGTTTGAGATCAGCCTTGGTTGCATAGTGAGTTCAAGATCAGTGTAGACAACATAGTGAGATCCTGTGCCAAAAAACAAAACAAACAAACAAAAAAACAAAACCTGGTAGAGAAAACACTAACTTTATAAGATGAAGAATTATTATTTTAAAATTCTGAGGGATTTTTTTATCTCTTTTTAGAATTAGAAAATACTTTACTTTTGAATAGATTTCTTTTTACTCTGGAAGAAAAAATGTTGCAATATCCTCTTTAAATTTTATAAATGTCATAAAACATCAAGGACCTGGAATTGAGATACCCTGGAAATAATACCTTAGTGAAAAGAAAAAGTAGTATAAATCTGGGAATCAAGAAAAAAACACTGGGAAAATTAGAAACCACAGAGAAAATTTAGAAACTGAAGGCAATGCACAGAAAAGAAGCAATCTGGAATGAACACTAACCTCAGTTCCCTGGCAGGAGGTCCTGTATACACAAACACAAGATAAGCCCAGAGAGGTTTGGCAGCCCCAAGGACACCGTCAGCACCAGCCCTAAGAAAAACTCATGGTTATTGTAACCTGCAAGTACAGCTTGCAGTTTTAATCTGCAAATAAGTCGTTTTACATGGCAGGAATCAGAAGACACAGAACAAGTACACTTCAGGGTCTCTGGCATCATCCTACCACCATGACTGGGCAAGAGACAGCCACAAAAAAAGTGCTGTAGAAGGACTAGTTGCATACCCCTTGAGAAATGTAAGCAGTGGTGAGCTCAGGTAGTAAAGGACATAGATACACCCTCTTCAGAGAGAGGCCAAGCCTGCTGCCTATGTTTTTCTGAGGATCTAAAAGTGCTGAAATAAACTCCAGTGGGCTTATTGCTTCCCTTGCTACCTACATGTACTACAGATCTCAGTGTTCTATTTGCTTTCCCATCTGCACCTTCACTTAGACAGTTGTCACATTGTGGAAAGTGCAAACAGAGGGGCTTCTTAAGCAAATGGGGGTAGCTTCATGATTTCACAGGTTGTAAAGCTAGTTAGAAATATAAATGACTTAAGAAGCAAAGAAGGGAACAAACACTGAGAGCCACCAGAGTGAATTCAGCCCTAAGGCAAACACCATACCATTGACTGACCATGCCCAGTGGGAAAGGTGGGGCAAGACTAACAACAAATAGTCAGCATGAAATAAAAGCAGCTCTAGTTGTGATTTGCCACCCTCTACCCATATCTGGCTAAAAGCCAATATGACAGGCCCTGCAAAGAAACCACCCACCCAAACATGTAGAGAACTTTTTTTGGACACATTTCTCTTTTTATTTGTTTTTGTTTATTTTGGTTTTCCTTATCTTTTGACATTTTTTCTTGTTTGGATTCTTATGTAACCTTAATTACAGTTAAAAATTCCATTAATTTTCTTTTATTCATTTATTGGATATTTAATATTTCACATCTCACCTTATGTTCCTTTTCTCTTTCAAATTTTACTTCTATCAGTTTCCCTTCCACCTCATCATTTTTATTGGTACTATTAAGCCTCATTAATTTTTAACTATAGAGCTGACTTCATGTTATTATCGCTGCATTCCTTCCTATTGTTGATGGTGTATAGTTATGACTTTTGTAGATACTTGTTCTTTGTCAGTGTTTGGCTTGTCTTTGTGTCTACATGATTATTCTAAATCTCTTTTTTATTGTTAAGGATGCCATGGTTATTGGTTCTTATGGCTTGTTAGTATACAGTTTGTCTTTGATTCTGTTATTACTGTTGATTTGTTTTCTATTGTTAATTGTGACAAAGTTGTTGCTTTTAATTGATTTTTACTACATACCAGCATCTTCTTGGTCTTTGTGTCCTCAACATTACTGTGATTCATTTTCTTCTCTCTGAGTGGTGCTAGGGAGAAGTCCCCAGCAAAAGGTTGGACACTAAGAAGGTCCTAAAATATTATACCAAATAGGTTGAAGAAGGGTAAAAATAATAAAACATAACCAATCCTAAAGAGACATTACAAGAAGACAGAAACTGACAAAAAAGTTCTTCACAATAATAACAGTTTCTCTACCCTATTCTGTAACCCAGAGAGCAAAAACAATAGAAACATGAGAAAAAAAGGTAACAAGATGTCTTTCAAAACCTTTAATTTCCCAAAAGTTGATCTCATGGACACTGAAGTAGAGAAAATTGTAAGCACAGAACTAAAATAAAACATCAAAGTGTTTGAAAAGGTAAAAGAAGAAACATGAGCAAATGCATATTTAATGACATTAGAGGACTTAATTAATAAATGATTTTTACCAATGAAATGTTTGATAAGCTTTTAAAAAATGAGAAACTAATTGAGTTATACAAGACAATACAAGATATGAATGTCAACTTTGGTAAAGAATTAGAAAGTATCAAAAGAAACCAAGAAGCAATAGATGATAGGAAAAATTCAATGCAAAACGTGTGTAGCAGACTTAATGTGAGGACAGAATGTCAGAAATAGAAGACAAGATGGATGTAGCAGATTGGAATTTCAGTGATTCCCTAAAAATGACAAGACACCATCCAAACTGGACCCAACAGCTTCTGGATGACTAAAAAAGAATAGGAATAAAGGAAAAATAGATAACTCAAAAAGTACAAAAGTGTATTCACTGAAATCATAGCACAAATTTTTCCATAAGTAGGAAAATAATTCAATACTATAGAAGCTCAAATAGCTTCTATAACTAGGAAACTACCTCTCTACAACACACCATGTTCAAAATTCTAGAAATCAAACCAAAGCTTTTAGAGCAAAAGAGTGAGTAGTCTATAAAAGAAAGCCTATTAACATAACTACATCTTTCTCATCACAAAAAGAGAAAAGAAGGAAAGGAAAAGAAAAAAAAACAAACAAAAAACTATATATATATACATATATATAATAGCTAAGAGAGTTATACTACTGATTTCTTTTAGTTCATTGAAAAAAAATTTCTAGAATCAAATGACAATGGAAGTACATCATACCAAAATCTATGGGACAGAATAAAAGCAATTCTATTAGGACAGTTTATAGATGTGACTGCACACAATAGCAATCAAGCAATCCCAAATAAGTAACCTAATGATACATCACAAGGTCCTAGAAAAAAAGAGCAATCCAAATTTGAAACTAACAGGAGAGACATTATAAAGATTAGAGTGGAAATTAACGAAATTGAGACTAAGAAAAAACAATACAAATGATAAATGAATCAAGGAATTGGTTCTTTAAAAGGATGGGAAAGGGTTCTTTGGATGGGAAAGTTTATTCTTTAAGAGGACAGGAGATGAGTGGTAGGTGAAATTAAATGGCTCAAGATATGAAGTATATATAGATTCAGTTCCCCCATGATAAATGAATGTTTTTAGTTTTATATGGATATGCTAATAAAAAAGACAAGGAATACCTTTATCCTATTGAAAAATAAAAAGAAATTTTAAATAACTAAAAATAATATAAAGCAAGCACCTTATCATTGTTCTTAGTAAACTATATATCCAAATACTACTATAGAATGGGGAAGAAAGACTTGCAATGGGTTTCAGCTTCTAAACTATTATTGAGTAATAATACTCTTCCTTCCATCATTCTTATGAATATTAATTTTTACACACATATTTATTTAGGAAGCAAAGATCATTACATCAGTAGGTTGGAGACTTTACCCTTCCCTCTTGCAGTTCAAATATAGTAAAACCAATCTGATCATTGATGTGACTCCGACTGAGAACAGACGGAAATAACAAAAAGGATTTCTGGGAAGGAGAAAAAAGTCTGAGTAGTGAACCAAATGGGATACAAATTGCTGGTTTAACTATATTGATGTGGGTGTGTATATGAGAGAGAGAGAAAAAGAGAGAGACAGATAGACAGAGACAGAGAGAGAAAAGTATAAAAGGGAGAAGAAAAAGGAAGAAAGAGAGGTTATTGTATGAAGCTTTATTTACTTTTAAAATTTTTATTCATGCAGTGCTAGAGATCAAACTAAGGGCCTTGAGCAAACCAGACGTAGTTCACTCTACCACTGAGCTACATCTGCAGCCCTGAGTTAGATTATCCAAAGCTATAACTCTGAAGGCCCATAGCAGTTAAGATATACAACACTTGGGGATGATCATAAACCAGTATTAGTGAGAGCGGTAACAGCTGCACAAGCACGGAGGATCAAGGCCTACTTTCTGTAAAGACCCTAGACTTTTGGTAGAGAACAGCAGCAGCAATTAGAATAATTGTTTTCATGGTTTGCTTCTTTATTTAATCTTCAGCTGCAAATAAATATCATCATTACTAATCCTTCAGAGCGGAAACCCCTGGTAACTTTAATACTTGTAAACTGAGAAGTCCTGGGTGGAAGGAAGGAAGATCAGACAGCTTGAGCATTTATGTGGGTGACATTCAGGATGATTGAATCTGAGGGAAGAAAAAAGAAGACAAAGGGAATTCACAGTGGTACACACACTTAATGCTTTCCATGATTCTGGTCCCAGAATTCATTCCACTGTATATGGAGCCCCCAGACAGGTGAGGTCTGGAGAAACCGTCTGATTCTGTGGGATGATACACTTTCTAGAAGGCAAACACCAGTCATTTTAGTTGCATTCAGCCATCTAACTCAACATGAGCAGTGTTCAGGCAACACAAAAAAATAAGTTTCTTAAATTTGGCTTCACTGCAGAAAAAGGTCATTTTAATAATCACAATGATGTATACTTAGAGGTTGGTTTAATTATGAAAACAGATATGAATATGTTCAGATTCTCCCTATGGAAAAATTGAAATAAGGAATAGGTTTCAACATCCATAATACTGCTGCAATACAGAGAGAGGAAACATAGATTACTTAAACAACAGAATAACAATTATAGGACAACAGTATTCTCTCCACTGCCACCCTAATGCTAAAACTTTAGAGATATTTTTAAGAAACACAGAATAGTAAGTAATAGTATATCCAGCAGAGAATGAAGGTGCCAGGCCTTTTAAATCTCAATTAGCAGGATAACTCTAGTCCAAAAGACATACCTATATACATGCATGCCCTTTTAAGGCTTAGTAAGAAAGAGCGTAATGATAGATTAATGATGTCTTTAGTATGTGTGCATGTATAATCAATCAACATACATCCCATTTGCATTGGTCAGAAAATACCCTTCATTTATAGATCCAGTAAGGGTCTGGCGAAAGGATGTAAGGATGTCACACTGGGCTCACAATCAGCTAACGTTTTATTTTTTAAGTTAAGAATACTTGCAATGAAAGTCAGCAATCTGTTTTGATAATGTCCAAGATAGTACTATTATAAGTGCAAATATTGCTTACTACTTAACCCAAGTAACCATTTGCTAAGAAACCTGTCTCTTCTCCATCAAATATAAACAGGCTCATGATGACAAGCTTCTTTCTGAAGCAAAGTGGTTTCTAGCACAAGTAAAAATCCCTGCTTACTTCTGTGATGCTCAGCCTCTGAATTTCAGTCAAACTATTTTTGAAGGAAAGCTTCTGAGGTGAAGGTCCCTTTAAGAAGCTGTCTTGTACTCAGAACACGGTGCATCAGTGTCTGGGCCTTAAAGCACAAGGATTCACCAGCCAACTTCACTTGATTTTTCTACTCTTATTCCTCAGTAACTTCCTATGCCCTTGAAACACTTTGCATTCTTTTCTGTACAGCATTAGGAACAGTGTGTATCCCACCTAAGGAGAGAAACTCTAGAACCAGGAACAGGTTATATTCTCTGGTATCAGAATAGGAATCCAGAGAACTATACTCTGAGGAAGAATGCTTAAAGTAAACCTAGTGTAATGGAAGGAAGACATTAGGAAAGAAGTCTTCTTGGCAAATGAGAATGGAACACAATGTGTGGGATATCTGGTAAGTGGTATCTGAGGATTTGTCCTCTTCCTCCTCTTTTTTTAATATTTTATTTTAAACAGGAAAAAGTAAAAATAATAACAAAGCAGACTTTCAAAACAGTCTAGTGGGAGAGTAACAATAATTAGTACTTTGTATATTATTAAATTTATAGTAGTTGTTCAGAGCACAAGATATAGGCATGAAATATTGTCCAAAAAATGTAAGCACAAACCATTCTTTTCAGTAAAGTAAGAGAAACTAGCTGTACAAGGATTACAATCTCCACTCACGGAGATGTGTGCCTGCAAAGCATCCTAAGGGAGGTGTATGTCTTATCTCACCTATGCTGTATGGCCAATAGACTGAGAGTTAACATGACATAGACATGTCTTTTCAGAAGGCGTAAGCTAAATTATGTGGTACAGTTCTGGTTCTTACTCTTTTCCTTCTGCCATGATATAATATAGCCTGAAATATGATGTGCCCCCAAGACTCATGTATTTAGGGCTTGACCCACCATGTAGCAATGCTTAGACTGGCAGCGCCAGAGAGGTGACTGGAGCATGAGGTCACTAGCATCATCAATAGATTCACCAATGAACTCATAACTGAATGTGACCTTGGAGACTACATCAGATTCCTGGCCCTTTTGTCTCTGGTACCATTTCCCCACTCTGCTTCTCGACTGCCATGAATTTAACAGCTTTGCCCCACCACACATGTCCTCCGTGATGTTCTGCTTCATGTCAAGCTCATAGCAATGACTGAGCACACCATGGACTGAAGCATCTGAAACTACAAGCCAAAATAAACCATTTGTCCTTTAAGTTGTATGTCACAGGTATTTTGTTCCAGTAATAGAACCATAAATAATATATAACCCAAATAGGAACTATTCTTTCAGCCTGAGTTCCACAATGAGAAAATGCATCAAGCTGACTCAGAGCCTGGAATAGATTCAGCTCTGGCAGCTTGTAGCATGAGGAACAAATAAACCATTGCTATAAACCACCAAAGAGTTTGGGATGTTTGTTACTACAAGAAAGCTAATTCACAAGCGATGCCTCTTCTATGCTCAGAGACATGGTAGGAAGGTAGAGGCTAGGACATGGGATACAGGTATGTTGTAATTGTGTTTTGGTCCTTTTGCTTTCTCAATTTGCAGAATCCCCTTGAGGAAATTCTATGTACTTGTACCACACACTGATAGATCTTTTAAAGCTGGTGCCCCCGGGACAACGGTTTTCTCATGATTCTGAGGAAGCTAATAGTCATTAGTTGAGGTCGCTAATTTTGAATCCTCTAGTTGAAGAAATGCATAACAGTAGGACTCAACATGTATAAATTTATTTTTTTAATCCTACTGTTGTTTTCTTCACTAAAAAATCCAGAAATAACAGAATTGTTTTAGTGGAAAAGGATGTAGTTACCTAGCATAATATCTCCAATGATTTATTAAAGTCAATTTAAATATTTGCCATCTAACAACACTTCCTTGAATTGCTTATCACCGGAACACACCACATTCTTTGGACACTCCAAGCAGGTAAGCAGATGTTCTCAAGCTGTTACAACCACCAGTAGCCAGTCAGTGTGGAAGAGGTTAGCTGAGTTCCACCTCATGCAGCATTAGCTTTACAAGACACTTTTCTTCATATTGATATCTATTCTCCCGTTTGTGTTTCTCTAGTGCTGACACATATGAAGTCATTACTTACCTATTTCACGCCACACATTTTACTCATGTGTATTGGTTCATTTTTTGTCACTATAATGAAATTCCTAAAGCTAGAAACTTTATAAAGAACAAAGGTTTAATTAGGTCACAATTGTTTATCAATTTTTTTATCAGTACACATGATTATATTGCTTGTAGGAAGTTGGCACATGTACATAACACATCTTAATTCTTTTTTCACTCCCTACCCCTCCCTCCCCATCTCTTGATCTAATTCTCTATTTGCAAAAGATCTAATTCTCTATTTTCTATTATCTACTTTTTATTGAGCTCTGTATTTGTATTTTGGGTTTCTCATAAAGGACAAACTATGTGACATTTAAGCACGTGTGTCTAATTTATTTCAAGTAAATTATGGTTTCACTATATTAATTAGCTTTGCAGAATAAAAGTTTAGGATTTGGAAGCCTCATCCATCTGGCCTCTGGTGAGGACCTTAGGGAGACAGCAGCACACTAGCTGGAGCATGTGGGAGAGGAAGTGATCACATGAAAACCAAAAGGATGTCAGAGAGCCCCGAGGGGCCAGGCTCATTCTTTCTTAGCAATCCATTCTCTCAGAAGTTACCCAGAGTGGCAAGGAACTGTGCCAAACACTTGTGGTGGCACACTCCCACTGACCTTACCATCTTCCAGCAAACCCTACGTCCTCTTAGCATCACCACACCAAGGCCCAAACTTCCAGCGCACGAACCCTTAGGAACAAACCACAGCCAAACCATGGCAATGTGAGTATACAATTCCACATTTGTACAAAAACTCTTCAAAGTAGGCAGAATTACTCACAGTTTTCAGATACTAAATTGTGTATAAGTTTTTATTGCTGCTATAACAAATCATGAATGCAGCAGCTTAAAACATCTATTTATTACCTCATAGATGTGTCGATCAGAACCCAGATACAGAACAGCCAGACTGGAGCCTGCAAGTTGCATGCAAGGCTGTGCTTCTTACTGGAAGTTCTGGAGGGGAATCGGCTTCTGGACTTATTTTCAGCTCCATGTGGCACGAGTCTCAGATTCCCATTTTCTTTCTGGCCTCTCCCAGCTGTTCCACCTTCCCCAGCCAACAACAGTGAGTCTAGTCCCATTCGTGCCGCCAGTTCTCTGACATTTCTTCTGCCACCACCTTCCCCTGAATTGCTCTGACCTCAACTGGAGAAAGCCTCCTGTTTGTAAGAAGAGCTCACTTGATTATATTGGCTGCCTGTGTAACCTAGACGACTCTCCCCACCACAAGGTCTGCAAACTTAATTCCTCCCATCTGTGAGGTTGATTTTGCCATTTCCAGGGATTAGGCCGTGGGCATCTCTGAGGGGGGCACATAATTCTGCCTACCACGTTACCCGAGATCACATGTTTAGCAAGTGGCAGGGGCAGATGTGCGCTGAGGCTTCTTTGGCATTTAGGCTCATGGCCTTCCCATGAGTCCACTTGCCTTTCTAATATGCTTAATTTGTTACAACACACAATCAATGGGAAAACACAGGAGAAAAATATCTTATGCAAAGCATAAATGCATTTAACAAATAAGGTCTGTTTCCAATTTTCAAAATGATTTATACCCGTGGAATAAAGAACTCAAAATAGTCAATGTTTCAAATAAATCAGTTTTGTTTCACTCTGTATGGTGAAGGAGCAGTGAGAGTGTATATTAAATATACATATACTTTTCACAATAAATGTAGATGAAAATTGCCAGAATCACTCTGCTAATTCATCCAAGACTGTGTAGGCTTATTCCTGGCAGAAACAAAAGCACTTTAAATACAAAACACTCTGGAAATCCACTAACACTAGAAGGCAGCACTTTGTGTTTCTCCACACCGGGCACATGAGAGTAATCTAACCCTCACAGCAATTCCCAGAGGGTGAACTGACTTCCTGGACCCTGAAGCAGAGTTTCTTTTTCCTGTTACAATGCTCCCTCCTGTGGTGCCTACACTTGTTTGTGTCCAGGTTTTGCTAGAGCCTTGTCAGAGTTCAAAGTTGCAATTTCAAACAGAGAAATGAATAGGGCCATGGAAGGTCCTTTTGGGAGTTAACCCTGCTCATCAGTAAAGGCTGAGCACAGATCCCAGGCACACCTAAATGCTTCTGAAATAGCTGCCTTCAACTTCACCAATAGAATAGCAAGCTCAGTGATAGTCTATACACCTATTTATTCAATATTTATCTCTGATCTTCTGGTGCAGCCAACACTGAGAGAGGAAGTGGAGACACAGCAGTGCGTGCTGTGGGCTTTGCTTTCAAAGAGCTAATAATTTGGTTGGGGAATTCTAGGCCATATAACTTGGGCAAGTATAAGGATGAATTGCCCAATATAGAAATCAGTAAGTAGCAAAGCTGGGCATGATGACACATGCCTGTCATCCCAGCACTCGGGAGGCTGAGGCAGGAGGATCTCTGTGAGTTCCAGGTCAGCCTGGCCTACAAAGTTAGTTCAAATCCAGCCTGAACTGCATAGTACAACCCTGTATCAAAAAGACAAAAAAAGGAAATAGAAATCAGCAAGTAACAGTAGGATAAAGAATAAATAAAGCCCTACTGAAAACATTTGAAAATATATTCATCATTAGTTATTAGAGAAATACAAATCAAAACCACAATGATGTACCACATCACACCTACCTGGATGGCTCAAATTTTTCATGAAAATAGCAAATATTAGCCAGAATGTAGAGGAGTTGGAACCCTCATGTATTACTGGCAGGATTATAAAATGGTACACTCACTGTGAAATATGGTTTGACAGTTCCTCAGATTAAACATACAATCACCATATGACCTAGCAATTCCACTACTTGTAGAATTCATTAAGGTTCATTTAATAGTATTTATAAATGGCAACTCTCATGGCACATTGGTTCCAGGGCCCCCTGTGGATACCAAAACCTGCATACATTCAAGTCCTTTATATGAAACAGCACAATGTTTGCATATAAAGTACACATATCCTCCTGTATACTTTCAAGCATTTCTATATTACCTATATTACCTACTAGAATGCAGTCGCCATTAAATATTTGTTATACTACATTATTTAGGAAATAATGACACGAAAAATTATATATGTATATATTCAGTACAGATACAACTTTTTTCCTAACATTTCTGATGTGTTGCTGAGTTGAATCTGTGAATGTGAAACCCATGGATACAAAGGTTCGACTGCATATACAGTCTATACATACACAAAAGAATGGAAAACAGGCATTCAGACAAAAACTTGTAGTAGATACTCATGGCAGCATTATTCATGATAATCAAAATTAGAAAGAAACACCAAAGATCCATTAACTGGTGAACAAAGAGATTGGATAATAGTCTTACAATAGAATATTATTCTTTAATAAATAGAAGTACTACTATATGCTACAATTTGGATGAATTTTACACTTTTATGCTAAGTGAAATAAGCTTGAAGAACACATATGATTAAATTTCATTTATAAATAAAGTTCAGAGCAAGAAAATTTGTAGAAATAGAAGGCAGATTAGTAGTTACCACTAAAATAACCAGTATAGGCAAACATAAAGATAGAAAGTAGATTTAATGGCTGTGCATAGCTAGATGATCTAGAGAAATTAGAAAATAATAGCTATATATGAGAGAGTTACTGTTAGAGGTGATGAAAATGTTCTAAAATTATATTATGTTGATGGTTATATAACCCTGAATATGCTAATATCCCCTGTTATGGTTTGTGACTAGATGTCACCTCAAAGCCTCATGCTGTCTAGGGCTTTTTCAGAGGTGGATGAATCTACCTCTGAATGTCGGGATCAAGTATGTTTAACAAATTTGTCCACCACTTGGTTTGGCAAAGTTTTGGCTAGGATTAAAAGTGTGAGAGCTACACCCTCCCTTGAATGGGTAGCCTTTATATAATATAAGGGACAGAAAGAGTCATGATGCCCTCTCTTGCTGCTTTGCTGCCTTCTTTTCACCATGAACTCTTGCCCTCTGTCATGTGCCATTCTGCCTTGACGCCAGCCAATTATGGACTGAAACCTCTACAAACTTTGAACTAAATAAACCTTTCTCCCTTTAACTCTGGATGTCTGGTATTTTGTCTCGGCAACAAGAAAAATAATACACCCACTGAATTAAATAGTTTGTAATGGTGAATGTTGTGGTTTTTTTAATTACACCTCAACAAAGCTAGTATAAAACACAGGCATTACAGAATGCCAGATACACTGAGTTGGCAGTTTCATATGTATGACATAATGAAATGAGCAATAAAATAAAATTGCAAAGCTTATTATTATGCTATTATCTTATTTCAGGTTTTGAATCACTACAAATGCTTTCTATCTTGAGACAAGTAGTAGTTATGTAGGTGTACACAAATGTAAAAAATGTAATAATTTCTACCTTGCATACATTGTACCTCAAAAAATTAAATATTTGTGAGTATTTAAGCATTGCACGTGCAATTATAACAATTTTCAATTTCGCACATCAAGATGTAAGCAAAGGTTACTCTTGAAGAGGTGGATTAGTGATCAGGTAGATTGTAAAGGGGTTTTCTTTTAACTTTACATGATTCTTAATTATTTTAAATTTTTCAAGAGACATGTGCTTTTGTATTACTTTTAAAATAGGCAAGGTCTAGAAGAAAAAATATACCTTCTCATTAAGCAGGCTCTGCTATGCTGATGGGTAAGAGCTTCAACCCAAAGAGAAACCAAGCCTTCCTGTGAAGCAGGCTTTGCCATGTGGATCAGAAAGAGCCTCAGCCAAAAGAGAAACCATGCCTTCCCATAAGGCAGGCTCCACAATGCTGATCAGTAAGAGCCTCAGCCAGAAGAGAAACCATGCCTTCCCATGAGCCAGCTGGCATGCAGGCTGAAAAACCAGAAGAATGTTCCCCACCCCTCCCCCACTGATTCCGAGGACTCAGAGCGAGATGATAGCATCTGAGGGGAAGGGAATAGCTTGATGCTTGTGTCGTTTGATTGACTCTGTTGGCCTGGGGCTGGTGGTCTGGGCATCCAATTGGAGGATGGCAGTGTGCATTGTGTCAACTGTGGGGCATTTCCTCCTGTCTTGTTTTTGAAATCCATTGTTTTGTTACATTTTACTGTCTTGTTTTATTTTTGTGTCTGGTAACCTGGGCAACCATTTTGAAGATAATAATGTGCAGTATTATTCTCACTGTTTTGTTTTGTTCTGATTTATTGGGTTTTTTTATTCAATGTTATGTTTTGATTGGTTTTATTCTGTTTTGTTTTGTTTGATGTTGCTTTGTCTAATGGTATGGTCAAGTTGTGAAGACAGCAAGATATAGTATGGTAACCATTGTTGCTTACCTATTATTCTATTTTAAAGTTCTGTACCATTTTCACTGCTTTGTTTTGATGGGTTTTATTCTGTTTTTTGTTGATTTTTATTCTCTTTAAAATAAAATAAAAATAAATAAAATAGACAAGGTCTAAATCCTAAATTCTATTTGAACTTAATTCAGAAAGCACCTACCCTATTAAGTAGATGAGTACCTACATGTGTTATGAGGCAACTGGAGGAACCACCCACCTTATTAAGCTTAAGGCACAATTAATAGTAGTGTCTGACCCCAAAGTGTCTGTTTTCAAATGCCTTCAAACTGATAGGAACTTGAAGTGTTGCTTCTCCTAAGTACTCAGATGTGTCCTTATTATGTTAAAAGGAAACTACAACTAGGATTTAGGATTCCTGCTGGGTTTATAAAACTTCTAAGAGGCTGGACGTCTTCCAAGTTGGTGGCAAACTAGGACAAGTTATAGCCTCAGCCTTGGCCCCCAGTACTGTGGAACAAAGGATCTGAGTCCTTTTCTGTGCATTAGAAACTACAACTGTATCACTTTTGGAGGCCATCCTTTGATTTCTTTCTAGGACTGCTAAAGAGTACATGTTTAATTTGAGCATTTGGCTCATACTCACTTGCAGAGCTCTGAAAGGACTTGTATTTAACTAATTATTGACATCTGCTCAAATCATGAGGCTAAATGATGCCTGGAAAGCGCGCCTTCCTTTGTCCTTAACAGAAATCACTTATGTGGCAAAATCAACTCTGGACTAGAGTCAACCTTAATGCGTGAGTCTGAGTTCAAGTACATTCCACTCCTGTGCTTCAGGCAAATTCTTTATCTGAACTTCAGTGTCCTCTGTAGAATAAAAGTAATAGTACTAGATGGGACTGATGAAAGGTAAAAATCATGTATGCCTGTGCTTTTTACTGGAAATACATCCATTATACTGCTAGCCAGAGGGATTTCCTTATGGAATGATTATATTTTTTTCATTGTATCTATATTTATCATGTTTCCATTGAAAGGTACAGGAAGAAATAATATGTTGTTACATTTATAATACAAATAGTAAAATTTCTTTCTATTTAATGAATTTGGTTGGAGACTACAATGAAATAGTTTTGAGGAATCACTGACATAGAGTTGGTACACCAGAGAAAATAGGCATGGGAAGAGAAGTCACAGGAGTGAAATGACCTTGAACAAGATGTTCAATGTCAGTGGTGTTATCTGTAAAACAGTGACAATACATATAACAATAGTTTTTGATAATTTAATCATGGGGAAGCACCTAGTACCAAGTCTGACCCATAGTAGGTGCCCAATACATCAGTTTACTATAATACCACAAAGAAAAGAAGAAAGAAAGAAAAAGGAAAGAGATAGAAGGAAAGAAGTTTAGGTCCATAAATCCACCCCATCTTAGAGTAAGTACTTTTTAATTAATAGAGAAGGCTCTAATTGAGAAAGCATAAAGCATTCTAAATCTCTCAGATAAAAACATGTGTCATCTATTTCATGTCTCTAGGAAAAGGAAAATCAATATTTAGATTAATGGAGGAAATTAAATTGCTACAGAAATAGTTTTTGAATTTAACAAGTTTCAACAAGTAGTATTTGGAAAATGATGATACAGGGAGCAACAGAATCCTTGCCTCTAAAACATTCTTCACAAAAAAGTCAGAAAGCAAAATCAATCAACCCAGTGGTTGGTACACTGACAGATTAACAAAGCTAATAGACCTGGGGTAAACCTAAGCACCATTATTCACCAAAAAGTCAAGCCACCTAAAGAAATGTGATTTTTAAAAGAATAGATTAGCAGTTAAAGCACTAAACATACTGCATTTAGTCTCTGTGGCCAGTTGCCACATAAAGTTCTACATTGTTACTTCTGAAAGAGTCCACACAGGTTGTTCCCAAGAACCACCGGTTGCTCATTTTAGATAAGAGCATGAGACCCTGAGAAGGGAAACGGCAAGCTCGCAGTCCTTGAGCTAGTTACAATGGCTGGGACTGAAGCCCAGATATGTAGATTCATTCTTCTTAACTCCTACTCTTTGGAGCTTAATGTTCAGCCAGCACAAAAGAGTAGAGAGAAGATGTGTCTGTAATTATTCTCAAGGTCATTAAGCAGAAGATGACTTCACTACTACTCTCCTCCCCATCCCTTCACATTTATTTCTTGGAAGCCTCTCTGTGTGCATCTGAGCGAGGATGGCTCTGGCTCCCAGAAATGCTTCTTGACATTCTTTCAACATACATTACCTGAGCACCTACCCCACTAAGTGCCTACTCTGCAGGGTGTTTTCTCCTGTAAATCCAAGGACAAAGCAAGGGCAGAAATGGAAAAGCAAATTGCAGGGGCAGTAGAAAGGAAGATCAGGTCAGCAGCAGGATGAAATGCACTGAGCTGAGAAAGGGTCAGAGCTATACCTGGGAGGTGAGTGTGGTCTGAAACTCCACAGAGGCATCAGTTAGTTTAAAGGGACAAGTAGGCCAGATGACACGCCTCCCCTATGAGGAAATATGGACACGTGCCTTGCACCAGTTATGTGGAAGTAAAAATACCTTGAAAAGAAGAAGGTTGTGCTGGGGATTAGCTCAGGGGCATAAGCACCTGCCTGGAAATCATAAGTTCATGAGTTGGATCCCGGGTACCAAATAAATAAATAAATAAATAAATAAATAAATAAATAAATAAGTTTGTTTATTGTGTTGGTTTGTAATGTCCCAGTCTGTGAAGTCTGGGTGAGAGTTTGACTTCCTTTTGTGAATTATCTCAGTCTTCCTGTGCACGACAAAATAGCTGAGCCAATAGTAATTACATGCTTACTTCTCTGAGCAGGTCCAAGTACTGTAAGAGGTAGGGCCCTGTTTCTTGCTTAATTATGTAGGCAGCATGAACCAGTGAAGATCCTATCCAAGATCACATCATAATCTCCAAGTGAAGGACAGTTACCCCTAAAAGGGAGGATGCAAACCAGATTGAATAATAAATATCCTCCAGGCCCTGCCCTTGCACTCCAATTCTGATCCTCAGGCCAGTAGCCTCAGCATCACTGAGCAGCTCGGTAAAAGTGCATAATCCCTCCAGACCTACTGAACCAGGACCTGCATTTATCAAGATCCTCTGGTGATTCATATGTGCATTAAAGTCTGAGAAGCCCTGGCCTGTCCATTAGTATAAGCTTAACAGCCTCTAACGTTTATTCCGTGCTTAATGTTTCTAGGCTTTCTGCTACACATTTAAATAATTTTCCTGCAGAAACCTGGACTCCTGTGAACTCCAGAGGTTTGGAATCAGAGAAACTGCTCAATTATTCCTGAGGACTGATTTACTATTTCAAGCCAGGTCTAAGAAAGTGTTACATAGTTCTGGGCCAAGGAGCAGGAAAAGCTATGCTACCTCAAAACCTTTCTTTAAATGGGTAAATTTAGTTTGTAGAGTGAGTCAGTTCTTTGGGAATGAAGACAAAAATCCCAAATATAAAAAGACTCAATTTTAGCATAATACTGGAAGTTCTAACCAGAGCAATAAGGAAAGAAAAAAGTAGGCACACAGATCATAAGCAATAAAATAAAACTGAAAAGTGTCTCCATTTGAAATTGGCATGATAGTCTATTATCACAGTAAGAAATCCCAAGGACTCAACAGAAACAAAACCAAACTCCTAGAACAAGGGAGTTTAGCTGAGTTACAAGATACATCGTGCAAAAGACAAGGACGGCTGCGCTTCACCCTGAAGGAGCCTGCGCCCTCAGGAGCAGTATATGCCTGCCCCTCTTCTTCTCTGTGTGTGCACTTTAAATTCTTTGGAAAATGAATCAGGAATTTCGCCTAGCCTCAAGCGAATATGTTGTGACCTTTTATCATCCTAAATTTTCACATAAATATAAACTGAGGCTCATGAGAATTAAGCTAGTTGCCCACAGTTTACACAGCTTTGATGAGTCAGATTCAGAATTGTAACTTGCCTCTACCACAGAGTCTGTGCCCTTTATTATTTGATGCAGTTTTTGTCCATCTTGACTTTGCACAGAAACAGAAAAGGTTTTCATTAAACGACAGCATGTCAAATTGCTAGAGTGTTTCAAAGTTTTAATGGAAAAGAGGGTTACAATAAAAACTGTCTCATGAAGTCTATTCTTAAGAAGAAAAATGATTGAAATATCATATTCTTACCCCTGCTCTTGCCCCCCAAAAAGCACTGTATCACTTGGTCTTGCCAAGAAAATTGAATTGTGGGATATTAGAGCTAGAAGGCACCCTGGGTCATTTGATCTTACCTTCTTCAATTTATAAACAGGGAAACAGGATCATGCTGTGTGGCTACTAAATCCCCACTTCCGGCACCATGTTCTTTCTATGCCAGCAGTCTGTGTGCACACCAAAACCTAAGTTACCACTAGATTTCCAATTGGTATGCTTAAACAGCATTTCCTGGAATAGTGTCTCATAGTAGCCTGAAAGCTCTTCCATATGTTAAGCTAAAATTCTGCATTCCTCTCACTCTCCCCACTTCCTCACCCCATCAGTCCTGGTTTGCCTCTCAGGAGACATATTCAGACATTCTTCAGACATTCCGATTTTAAAGCCAGGAAAATATCTGAGTTTGGGATATAAATTCAGCTGTCTTATGCCTCCCATGTGATCATTTCCTCATAACTTCTGCAACTTTAATTTATGCTGTACAATGACAGTTCATTCTGTTTTTCTATGGCCCAATTGATGCTTTCTGGGTCTCAAAGGGCAAGCTCAATTCCATCTAACCCAGTTGGCCTTTAAGCAAGGCAAACTAGAATATCACCTATTTTCTGGAAGTGAAATACACATATGGAGCCCCTAAGCAATATATTATTTTTTCAAAATTGCAAAATGAACAAAGCTCCAGATGCCTGAGATGCAGGCATTACTTGGGAGAGGGATGTTTGTTAGGGCTAGCCCACTTTTGTAAAAGCTCATTTCCACCACTTTCTGCTCTTGATCTGCATAGATGAACATCACATTGTTACTGGCAGTTGAGCCAGTTAGAAATATTATAGGCAGTCATACAGGGCTAGGCCCTTGAAGAAGCTGGCAGAGAGGATCATATGTCTGATGATCTTGGAAGACACACATACCTCTTGATTTGGGCCAGATCTCAAGACAAAGGATCAAACAAATACATCTACATCCTGGAGACTCATATTCTAATTAGTTCCCTCTCACCCTGGAGCCACTATCCCATCCCTCTAGGGTAAAGGTCACAACCCCAAGAATGCCTGCTTCCTATGTGACTTGCTTTCCCATTTGTCCCTAATGTAATCAATTTTACCTGAACTATTGATCTTACTAACTATAGTTATGTCCCACCTTATGACCATCTGCCTTGTGAGTTCCCAGTCTTCCCCCACCTTGAACCCATGGTCTTACTCTATAAAAATCCTTGGAAAAGATAGTCCTGGGCAACCAGCTTGGGACCTCCTTCTGTCTCTCTTCAGACAGAAGCTTTCTCTCAATAAATATGTTCTACTCTTCACCTCTGTTGTTCTGAAAATTCATTGTTCAATTTTGGAGAACACAAACTTGCAGACATAGTAGGTCGGGCATTTCATTCACCTATATCAACATCAGTTGTCTTACCAAGTGGTCCTTTCTATCTCCATATTAGTGCACATACAAAATTTTAAAAGTGTACCATCAGGCTCTAACTGTGCTTTATTGGCATTTTGGGCAACCAAATCTTAGTTTGGTTGTAGAATCTAAATACTTGTGTAGAATGAAATGAGGAAGTCATCCTGAAATGGAAACTTTCATCCAAAAAACTTTTACCAAAAGATGACTGATTGATAGGTAGCATGATAGAAATCCTCTCCAAGAAAAATAACTCAGATGCTAGAATTTAACACCATGGAGAAGATCAGATGAAAGGAGAGGAATTCTCATGACCCAGGAAGAAACTGAGGAAAAAGAAATAGAAAAAAAATAATAAAAAGAAGAACCATGGATGGCGGGCTGGAGCTGGGCATGCTCCCATCGCTGTACTGTGTGCATCTTAGAGTCAGGTGACTCACAATCCAGCTGAGGTTGCATCCCCACTGAGAGCAGGGGTTGGTGAGCTCAGGACTCTTGGCAGGAGGAGGTGCTGCAACAGGGAGTGGAAACAGTGAACCGAGCTTCACGGAATTTGGTGAGTGCTGGGAACTGTGTTCCCCAGAGCAGGATAAATGGCTAGATGACATATTGGATTTGGGCAGGACAGGCTTGGGTCAACAACTGTTGGCGGCTCCTGGGCCAAAGCGGATTGGTGGGATCTGCTTGGGCTGGGTCAGGACCCTATAGCCAGGGATGAGGCTGTCCTGAACATGTGACATCCGCAGAGCACACACTGACATGCTGAAGAAACTCATTGGCCTAGAGGGGAGAGGCCAGCCCACATTGCCGCTGCGTGCACCTCATAGATCAACAACAAACAGGAGAGGGCAGCAATCCCTTACCCAGTACATTTCAAAAAAACTGTAAGCAATAGGAAAGGTTCCTGAGACCTCCACCATTCGCTATCTGAAAGAAACCAGAAACATGACAAGACAAAGAAACAGCAAAAAGCCTCCAACTTCTGACCCAGGGAGTATAAGTACAGGAGAGGTGAGTGCAGAGGAAATCAAGGGCAGCAAACATGCAATATCAGCCATGGCCTCATCAGAAATAAAGAAACACTTCTGTGACCTCATCGATTAATTTAAATCTGAAATTCTAACTCAGGTGAGGCAAGATATAAGAAGATTAATGAAATAAATGCTGGGCACTCCTCAAGAAGACACAAATGGAAGAATGGAGGAACCCAGAGAAAGGAGAGAAGCCTTTGATGAAGAACATAAACAAAATCTAGAATACATGAAACAGATCCAAAGAGAATATCAGCAAATTAAAAACTCTAGGGATCGAACTCACAACTGCATGCTTGCAAGGCAAGCACTTATGCCGCTGAGCTAAATCCCCAGCTAAAACTTCTTAACAGAAACTAAAGACTGACTTTCAAAACTTGAAGATAGATTTGCAATGTATGATCACAAAAGGAACTCTTAAAAATAACAAGGAGCCAGGAAGTAACAATACAGAGGCAAGCAGACAACAAGAGGATTCATTACTTAAGAATAAAAAATATGAACAAAGAAGCAGGGACATATGCAAAAGAATTTAAAAGGTTATTCACAAAAAATAATTATGGAAAATATCCCAAGCATAGGAAACAGAAGTGATGTTCAGATAAATGAGGCATAAAAAACTCCAGCCAGCTACAACCAAAACAGATTTACTCACAGACATATAAGAATCAGAATCACAGAAATCCATCACAAGAACAGAATATTAAAAGCAGTCAAAGAAAAGAAACAGAATACCTATAAAGGAAAACTCATCAAAATCACAGCGGACTTCTCAATGCAAACTATCAAATCAAGAAGAGCTTGGAGCGAAATATTCCAAGCCCTGAAAGAAAATAACCTCTAACCCAGATTGATGTGCCCTGCAAAACTGTCTCTCAAAGTTAATGGAGAGACAAGATAGTTCCATGACAAAGAGGAACTGGGGGAGTTTGTGACCACAATCCAACCCTGAAAAGTATACTGAAGAACATTCTAGAGAGAGAGAAGAAAATCACCAGGATTCCAGAAACAATGGCAGAAAGGCCTCAATAAAAGGGGAAGACAGTTAAATGAAAGAGAAAAGTAAACAAAAAGGACAGAAAAATAGCATAGCAGAGATGAGGCAAAGAAGATTGGCTATATTGCTGTTTTGTCTTGACTGATTTTATTTGAACCTGGTATGCTTGATAGTATCAAGTCTGAGAGTAGAGGCAACTACTCTGAAGGTGACAAGATTCAATAGGATACCCATTCTGGTTTGATTATTAACTTCCTTTGAAGTCCTATAATGTCTCCAATGTTTGGTTTCTATTAATAGTGCCTTGTTCTGCTATGTTTAATTATACTATGCCTGATATAGACAATTTTATTAAAAACAACAAGAGACATCATAGTAACTACCATAGATCACCTAGTATTGTGGTTTTATATGTCCTTTTCATTTTGTGTTTCTCTAGGAATTTGTATTGTTGACTTGTTTTGATTTACTTTTTCCTCTAATACAGAAAGGATAGGTATACATGTAGAGACTTATACATATGTAGAACTTCTAAAAAGTTTACAAGAATTGATTATAGTTATTGTAAAAAAAGAGAGGAAAATAAAGTATTCTAAAGGTTATAACTGCATATATGTTTAGGTGTGTAGGATTAATAACCATATTACTAAGTTTTTGTTGGATTATTGAACAGAACTATTTGCATTCACACCATTTGAATGTCCACTTTGTATTCTTTACTTTTGTAACTTGAACAACTACTTCAAGGAGGAAAATACGTCATTGTGAACTAGTGATTTCTTACTGGGGTTTTTTTTTGAAAATATGTATTATTTCTATCCTCTTCCTGTTTCATTTTTTTCTTTAAATTTTTTTAATTAAAAAAAAACAAAAAGTCTTTTACATACAGTATCTCAACAGGCAGCCATTAAGAAATGAGTGATAACAGGATCAAGGTGAGGTAAGATATTTTACCCTCTCTAATTGTTTTCTAACTCTTCCATTTTCCTAGTCACACCCCCCCCAAGAAAAGCAATCCATTCTTTCTACTTACACTTAGTTCTTAACCCCTTGAAGCCTGGCTTCTGACCTTTCCTTTTACCAAATCCATCCTCTTAGTCTAGCCATCACATCTTGAATACAAAAAACGAAGTTATTTTCCTATGCCTCATCTTTCAAGGTACTCATGAAGCTTCTGACACTATTGCCAATGTCCTCTTTCTTGGAGCACTTCTTCTGGGTTCTAGAGTCCTTCATAGGCTTGCGTATTCTTTCATCTTCCAGGCCACATTCCTTTACTTTCATTGTTTCCTCTTTCACTGGACATCAAATATGGCTGTGCTCTAATAGTCCTGCACACCATGCTTACTTTCTCCTCAGCTTCAAGAGTCTCTTATATGTAGATAATTTAGATTTTCTAATCTCTGGCCCACTACTTTTTAATGAACTATAAATGCATGCATATTGGACATTTCTGTCAGGATCTCACACTGACTTATCAAATGCAACATCCAAAAAACATACTCAGTTTGCTCTGAAATCTGATAATTTTACTGTGTTACTTTGTTCATACCAGCTTCCTGTTAGGAATAAAACCCCAATCATCTAGAACTCACGTGTTTTTGCACATTGCAACTGCTGTCAGGCTGCAAGGTCTCTAACAGGTCTTCATTCTATTGTTGCTCCCACTGCCTTAGTTTTCAAATATAGATTATTCACCAAGAGCTTCCTTGCTAATCATTCAATCTCAGATATGTTATACATGCCTTCTGGAATAACAATCGTTAGTTACCACTTGTCACCTTGTCACTCCTCTAATCCAGCGGTTTCAACTCCCCGCTGCGCAGTTCAAATGTGAAAGAAATTTTTCTGTAAATAGTCAGCAAGAAAATACTTTTGGCTTTATGAGCCATATGACTTTCTGTCACAACTACCCAACTCTGCTGCTGTAGCATGAAACAGTCATAGAAAATGTGCAAACTTTTAAGCCTGGAGGTGTTACACAATTTTATTCTCAGACAGCTGGACATGGCCCAAAGGCCACAGTTTACTTGCCCCTGATCTCAAAATTCACTTTTGAGGAGTTTGACATTAACAGTCCACCATAAATCTATAGCCATTGCTTCCCAATATAAACTCTATTTTCTAAACAAATTGTAAATACATCAAAGTTCCCTGAATTTTCTAGGCCCATACTGTTCCCTCCACCTGCGTTGTTCTTCCCTGTTACTCACCATCCCAGAGGCTTTAGGATGTGAAACATTGCATGGCTGTTTGCTTTTGAAGGTCAGATGTCAAATAACACTCACAGCAACAAGTATTTGTAAAGTTCACAGGACTTGAATATAAAAGGTGCCCACTTTAAAACACAAATTCTTCATTGCTGATCAACCCAAAATATTTGTTCTGATGATTTAATTCATACATAATTGAAATAAGATAGAAAGTGACATGCTTAGCATTAAGGTTCCCAGCGACAAAATTAAACCTATGGAACATAGAGAACAAAGAAGAGGCATTTGCCCTGGGGTGCAATGTAAGAATGGTATACTATTTTCTATATGGTGAATTATCTTTCCCACTCAGTTGTGTTCTCAATTGTCTTTATTTTATGAATGAATATATAACCATTTATTCTATGAATACCAGAAAAGTATAAAAATACATGAAGATAATTGTGATTATAAAAACAGAAGGCTATCTGCTGTTTTTATGTACTTACATATACAATTCCACATGGTG
Source organism: Hydrochoerus hydrochaeris (assembly GCA_004027455.1). Lineage (NCBI taxonomy): Eukaryota > Metazoa > Chordata > Mammalia > Rodentia > Hydrochaeridae > Hydrochoerus > Hydrochoerus hydrochaeris. The sequence goes on from PVLA01003087.1 coordinate 228,848, forward strand.
AATTTTCAAAACTGTTACCTGTAAAGAACAGAATACTTATTTTTACTTATTTCTACTGAAAGCTTAACAAATTCAGTATAAAATTCTATTATTCTATCTAGTACTCATTGAAAAGTAGATCCATTCGAGATATACTACTTCAAACAGATTTCCAGTGCATTGCAGTCAATTTATTCAGAGAGCAGATAATCATTGCATCCACAATGACATGCACTAGAAGTCCTTGAATGGCAAAATTCATAAAGTATCCTCTATACTGTCAGACAGCCCTAGATTCTCTGAGTGCTTGCTCCTTTATTAAATTAGGAAAAAATTGACATAGTTTGAAATATCTAATTTTCAATGCAAAGCTAAATGTCAATAGCAATTATTGGTTTGCTCATACAGAACAAAAATAGGTGTTTATTTTAAGCATTTCAGTGAAGTCTTTTAAACCTGTGTAACAAACACTAGCAAGGAGAGATAGTGGTAGAGTGCCTGCTTCGCACACAAAAGGTCCTGTGTTCAATCTTCAGCAACCAAATATAAAACACACCATAGTAGCCCCAATTCTCTTAAATTGAACTTGTCTTGTTGGCACAAGGAAAATACAGTTTATTAAATTGATTCAAATTATATAAAGGACAGCAGCACATCAGCAAGACTCTCCTCTTTGGGGTCAAAAAAAAATTCAAGGTGAAAAGATCTTTGAAATGAAGCCTAGAGCCAAATCTATTACAAACAAACTTTGGGAGAGAATGCAGGACTGTCTGGAAGCAAAATAACACTGCTACCTGGAGGTTTCTCTGATCAAATTTTCCCAATTATTTCTCTAAGAAGAGCATGTAGGGAGGACAAATAGCATGGCTGGGCCTAGGCAATAGGCCAGGATATCTATGAGAACTTTATCAAGCATCCACACAATAAAAGAATCCAGGTTTCTTATATTATTTAGAGAAATGCATCCAGTGCTGCTGAATCTCAAAACCTCTTGAGGGTATGGCCCCCTAAACCTCTATTGGTACTAATATCCAGCTTTGTTTTCCATCCAACTCCTAACTTTACACCAGTCTTGAATTACCAAGACTGGCCATAGGCTCTAAAGGAAAGAGACAGGCAGAGACAGAGAGAGAGAGAGAGAGAGAGAGAGAGAGAGAGAGAGAGAGAGAGAGAGAGAGAGGCAGACAGAGAGAGAGAGAAACAAAGAGAGAAACATATGTTTTCCTTCAAGGTTGCCCATTCCAGCACATCAAGGAGGAGACACAAATGGTGTCTGGTGGGAAATCATGCATTAGGGCTGAAAATCACCCTTAGCTAGAATGTCTTCTGCTTGTGCTCAGTCTCCCAAGAGCTTGAAGTCTGTGAGTGTCAGATGGGTGCGGCGCCCTTTTCTGTCCATGCCGCGTCCTAGTCCATCCACGCCTTGTGACAATCGCTTCTCCAGGAAAAGGACACCGCATGTGGGAATTGGGCGTGGGGATCTTGGAATGTTTTGTACTGATAATTGTAATTTGTGTAGTTCACATGTGTATGTTTTTATGTAAGGCTCAATATGGAGTCGAGGGTGGAGACTCCAGGGGGGTTGCTGGAGGCCCTCTAGATAACCCCTTTGTGAGGACTGGTTGTGGGGTTTTGCCTTCTGTGAGTAGTGTGAGAGAGTTTATG
>PVLA01003088.1:0-230136 GCA_004027455.1 Hydrochoerus hydrochaeris
GTCTCTCAAAATTAATGGAGAGTCAAGATATTTCCACAACAAAGAGGAACTGGGGGAGTTTGTGACCACCAATCCAACCCTGCAAAGAATACTGAAGGACATTCTAGAGAGAGAGAAGAAAATCATCAGGGTTCCAGGAATAATGGCAGAAAGGCCTCAAAGAAAGGGGCAGACAGTAGAATGAAGGAGAAAAGTAAACAAATAACAACAGAAAAATAGCATGGCAGAGATAAGACAGAGAAAATTGGTTATATCACTGTTTTATCTTGACTGATTTTATTTGAATCTGGTATGCTTGAGAGTGTCAAGTCTGAGAGTAGGGGCAACTACTCTGAAGATGACATGATTCAATAGGATACCCATTCTGGTTTGATTGTTAACTGCCTTTGAAGTCCTATAATGTCTCCAATGTTTAGATTTTATTAATAGTGTAAAGCAATGTTAAGTTTATATTATATTTGACGATATAGACAATTTTATTGAAAATAACTAGAGACATCATAGTGACTACCGTAGATCACCTAGTGTTGTGTTTTTGTATGTTCTTTTCATTTTGTGTTTCTCTAGGAATTTGTATTGCTGACTTGTTTGATTTGCTTCTCCCTCTAATACAGAAAGGCTAGGTATATGTGTAGAGACTTAGACGTGTAGAACTTCTAAGTAGTTTACAAGAATGGATTATAGTTATTGTAAAGAAAAAAAAGGAAAAGAGAGTATTCTAAAGTATATAACTGCATGTATGTTTGAGTGTGTGGAATTAATAACCATGTTGCTAAAGTTTTAGTTGGATGGATGAGCAAAACTGACTGCAGTCTCACTGTTTGGATATCCACTTTGTGGACTTTACTTTTGTAACTTGAACAACTGCATGTAAAAGGAAAGTATGTAATTATCAACTAGTGATTTTTTTTTACTGGTTACTATTTTTGTTTTTTTGTTTTGTTTTGTTTTGCTTTTGAGATTTTGTATTGTTTCTACCCTCTTTCTGTTTCAAAATTTTTTCTTTAAATAAATAAAAATTTTTTTAAAAAGCAAGAGGAGGAAAAGAAAGTGCTCTAAAAGATATAACTATATGTATACATAAGTGTGTAGGATTGATTACCATGTTGCTAAGTTTTTGTTGGATAGGTGAACAGAACTGTTTACAGACTTACTGTTTGAATGTCCAATTTGTATGCTTTAATTTTGTAACTTGAACAACTATATCCAAGAAGACAATATGTAATGTATCAAATAGTGATTTCTTACTGTTTATTTTTTTTGAAATTCTGTATTGCTTCTACCCTTTTTTCTGTTTTTCTTTCCCCCCCTTTAAATAAAATTTTAAAAAAAGAATAGTAATTGATTAAATTGGAAATTTTTCAAATAAAGGTAAATTTTTTAATAGTGCAGCTAAAACAATTCAGTAAAAGACCCTCAAGCCTAGAACCACTAAATAAGAAGAATCACAACAATACATTTAGATAGTTTTATATGTAAATTTACCAGAGATTCAAGGGCTATGTTTTGAGTTTTGAGGAGGAAAGAAGGGGAGGACCCGGGAGGGGGCTACAATGACAGCCCCACAGAGAGAAGACGGCACTCCCTCGTTCTCCTCTCCTGTAGCTCTCCCCTCTGCCTGACCACTCCCCAGGCTGCAGGAGGCAGCAGCTACCTGTGTCTTCACAGTGATTTCTAAAATAAATTGAGATATGTTATTTTAGAATTCCAAATAATTTTTTTTTTGAGACAGGGTCTCACTATGCAGTTAAGGCTGGCCTTGAGCACACTTTGTAGCCCAGGCTGGTCTCGAGCTCGCCACGATCCTCCTGCCTCAGCCTCCCGAGTGCTGGGATTACAGATGTGAGCCACCGTACCCGGCTTAGAATTCCAAGTAGTTCTTGAGCACCATTAAATTGTTTATAAACTTTTAATTTAGAATAAAACAAATTAGAGGGGCTGGGGATTTAGCTCAACGGCATAAGTGCCTGCCTTGCAAGCACGCAGTGGTGAGTTCGATCCCCGATACTGCTAAAAAAAAAAAAAAGTTAAGAATAAAATAAGAAATATATCTTTCTAGTATGCATATAATGAAAACTTAACAGACTTTTATTTTCCAAAAGATACATTGATGTGCCATAGGTTTCTTTCTGACTTTCTTGGAAATAGTTTTCAGTCAATTGTGAATGTTATATTATTATTATTAACAGTAAATTTAAGTTATATTGCATTATATAGCTTGAAAACAATGATCAGACATTGTAATACTCCATTAAAATATCTACTTAATGCTTATTCTGTTGTTCTCATTTCTGCTATGCTTATTTCGTGTGCTGGTGGCAGTTTTATAGTTTGTTTTGGTGATAGATAGCATTTGCATGCCAAATTTATTAAATGAGTAGATTTTTTTCCCAGATTTCATAATATTCTTTTCAGGGAAAATAAACATTATTTACTCTAAAAAGCTGCACTAAACCTCATATAAAGAGTTTTGCTAGAGCATCTTTAGAAAGAAGAAAGATAATACTAGATTGCTGGATGACGAATCATGTTTAATTTGGGTGGTGACAGCTTCTATTGTCTAAACTTTATGAGAAAATGTACCAAGTTTTTAACAATAGTGAACCTAAAACCTTCTGCTGTCATTCAGAAAGCCTTCAACCACTGTACTTTCACAGATATAGCTTTTAACACTATGAAAAGGTTTGACTAACAGTTTAAACTTGGCTTATGTTTCAATTTTTGTAGAGTATATTCTTTTGCCTGAATTTCTGTGTCCTTGAGAAATAGAATGTTTCCTTCTTCTTGAACTAATTTTGTAACATAGCTAATAATACTACCAGTTTATATATAAAAATCATCTGTACGTTTGAATTAGACAGCAGTTTAAAAAGTAGGTGAAACAGACCAATTGGTATAATATTTTCAGGTTATCCATATCTTTTAGAAGTCACAACAGAAAACCAATTTATTTGCATATCTATGACTCCTGTTAAAAGGAAAGTAAAAAGACGAGGAAGCTTGGGTAAAATAAAAATTTCTCTCAAGGTATTTCCTAAAATTAACTGCAAAGCTAGTACTGAAGGCTTTTGATTGGCTCCTGAAACATTTGTTTTAATGATAAAACTTGTTTTTACTACTTAAGGAAAAATTTACCATTCATGCATTTAATCCATATGACAGAACATTAAAAATTAATATAATGAAAGATTCTGTTCACATGTACATTTATTCCTGTGCTTGGAACCATTTGTTAATAGTTTTTATTGAAGCTATGAGCAATAAGGTACATATACCTTCTGCGTTACATATTTTGGAATTGAATGATTTAAACAGTGGTTAGTTTTTTCTAGGGTAACATTTAAGCATTTCCACTATTGGAAAAACATATATGGCTATTTTACACTGCATCTCATAAAAAGAGAGTTTTTTTCTGTTACGTTATAAATTTTTTCTACTTAAATGGCTTCTAAAGTATATGTTAAATTTTGGAGTCTGTTATGATTTGGATCAAGAATATCCCTCAAAGGACTTCATAGGTGCACTTTTGGAAGGTGATCAAGACATGGGACACTAACCTCATCAATGGATTAATCCATGAGTTCATCGCTGAATGTGCCTTTAAGAAGCAGGGTGTGGCTGGAGGAAACAGACCTCTGGAGGTAGGAGGGATGCCTTGAAGAGCATCTACTTTATCTACCCCCACCCCATCTCTCCTTCCTGGCTGCCATGAGTTAAGATCCTGCCGTGCCCTTCTCCATGATGTTTGTGCCTTAGAATCAGCCAACCATGGACTAAAACCTCAGACATTTTGAGCCAAAAAAAAACCTTTTCTCCTTTAGGCTGCACATATCAGATATTTTAGCCCAGCAATGGAAGAGCTGATTAATATGGATCCTGTTTAGAAATTGAATTAAATGTCTTATGTGGTGCTGCTGTTTTTGAATTAGTTTAACAATAACCCACAACCTTTGGACCAACTTGTTTTTGAATTAAAAAGTGATCAAAAAGTAAAACAAATTTAAAAATTAAGGTCAGATAACAAAATGGTTTAATATAAATTTATAAGTTTTTTTGTTCTTTAATATAGATACTTGAAAATAGAGAAAGCAGGGGACACAAAATGCCTTTCATGTAGAAATATTCTACTAAAACAATTGATAAATCTTAAAAGTTTCTGAGAAATAAAATATACTTTCTTTTGACTATCCTGTTAGAGGTACTTCTTTACCCTAATAATTTTAAGCCAAACTACTAGTCTTATATTTTTTAGTTTCTAACCTATAAAGGCAGTAAATGATCTGCTCTACAACTCTTGAAAAAAGTTGTTGATTATGTCAACCTTAATTCTGTTTAAACTTTGCCAGTGACAAAATTTTCTAATTAAAATTTTTGTGCTTGGTTACATCAAAGTACACAAAACTGGCATCCACCTCATATGAAATAAATATTTGATTTGATTTTACCAAAAATAAGGCTCATCCATTTGGTCACTTAGTTTACAAATTTTGAATAATACTGAAACATGACACATTATGTTCCTAGCTTATATTTCAATTCATGCTCTTCTCCATTTTCTTGCCTTAAATTGTCTTATGTAGACTACAGATCAAATTCCAAGTAAAACTTTTAATGCCAATGGGAAAAAAGAAAACAGAAAACATTCTCCAACTTTTTTTGATCCAAAGTCAGAGAGCACAAAAGAGCAAAAGAAATTTATAGGTGGGTACTTATCAGGCATTTTGATGCTAAAAACTTCATAACATTATGACCGTATTCCTGAATGTGAAGAAGGCACATTTGTAAAAACTATGAAGATAAAAAAACATTTAACAATTTATAAAACCATGCAATTATTTCAATGGAGGAAGGAAAACTCAGACAAAATAGCATTTTAAAAAAGAAATGAGGGCCAGGGATTTAGCTGAGTGGTGTAAATGCCTGCCTGGCAAGCACAAAGTCATGAATTTGATCCCCAGAACCAAAAAAAAGGAAACAAGGAGATAGATTTTTTGCAAATGGAAAAGGGACTAAGAGAGAGTAAAGCAGGAGGGAAAGGAGAGAAGTGGATAAAAAAGAATTAAGATGTGTAGTGTATATGCACCAATTCTCATTATGTACTGTTCACATATAGTGATAAAAATAAAAAATTAAAAAGAGAAATAATAGCCTTGCTAGATATCAGAAATACTATGCTTAACAAAAGCTTTTAAAGTCTAAAATATCAGAAGGTGGCAAGAATATGAAGCAGTAGAAGTCTCATACACTGCTGAAAATATTTTGAGAATATCTCACAAGCTGAAGTTGCATTTAATTTTAAGCCAATTTACTAATCCATGCTCTCAGAGAATTACCATTCCAAGTGTATGCCTTGGACCAGCTGCCATTCACAAACTACTATCAGACAGTTAAAGAGTTAAGCTGCCCTCAAGAAACTTACATATATGCATGAGGAAACAGTTGTAAAATTGTTACCATAAAATTAATTGGAAAAGTGAAAATTGGAAATAATACAAGTTTATTTCATCTAGAAAACTGATAAATGGTGGTAAGCATAACCAATGGAATTCTTCATAGCAGTTAAAGGACATCAGCCCCACTGATATACTTTAAAGGGTATTATTGAGTATAAAAGATAAACTTCAGTGTAACAAATACTGAAAATTATTGCATTAAGACTAAAAACATGCAAAATCATGCCATCACTTAAAGATATCTGAAAACTGAGCAAAGATATGAGAACACAAGTTTTGTCATTTATACATATAACATGGAATGGTGAAAACAAAATCATAGAGGGACTGAGTTTAGAAAAGAAAAAATACACAGAGGCTTCAACCATGTCCAGCAATTTTTGAAGTCATCAGCAATCATGAAAAATAGTAAAAATTGATATATCTTGATAGTTCCATCAGTGTGCATTATAATATTTTTTGTGTTTGAAATATTTCATAAGTTTTGAATTCATGACTTACAAAAAAGCTCATAATTACCTCATTTTAGAGATGAAGGAACTAAACCATAAAGAGAGTAAAAGCTTTACCCAAGTTTATTCCACTGGTCCTAGAAACCATGTTCCTTGATTCCCAAACTCTGGAACTGTATTGACCTCTATAGAAGAGTTACAAGACCCCTTCAGGAGTATTTTCACTAGTATCTTTGATGATCTTCACCTTGTTTGGGCAAACTGATGAAATTAACAAATTATCAACTAAGCAACCAATTTCAAGACCTGCACACTTTTTCCCAGAAGACAAACAATTCTAAGGAAAATAACATATAACATAAGCACTGCAGGATTCTTTGCTCATAGTCCCTTTGTTTGAAGATTTTGCACTTTTGCTTTCCATCATTCCAATAAAGAACAGGCAAAACTAAACCTAAATGTTCAAAACTATGCCTAAATGGCCCTCCCTGAAATAAAGTAAGGAATTTACAATGGCATGCCACCAAAGGCCACAGCTTCTCACCTCAGAATACCTCCTCACTTTGAAATGGACTTCCCCACAGACCCGACTATAGGATATGCATACAAACTGTTTCAGGTTTGCTTTTTTATGAAAAAAATTCATAATCAAATAGTAGTTATAACAGTGTATACCATTATCCTCAAAATAGTCAGAGTACAAGACATAAACTAAAAAGATTCATTAAAAAAAAGATAATAACACAAATCTTTCTTTTCAACCAACTAGGATAAACCTGTAGCATAAACGAAGCCAATTAGCATGTACATTTAAATATTTTTTTTTAAAAATGGAATTTCTATTTTGGGGAAGTACTTGAATCTCTCCCTATTTCCTATTTATCTCTAATCTATTTGTGTGTGTGTGTGTGTTTCTCATATAGGAAAAACCAAAATTCTCTTTTACACTGAGTCATATCACCTTCAGAGATTCACATTTGCAAGTGATAAACAATCCCCCTCAAAGGGAAAGTAGGAGCGCCAGAATTATGATTATATTTGGTTGGATAAAGCAACAAAGCTCTTTGCATCTATCTTTTTTGGTTTGCCATGATTTAAAGAATATTTAAGACAGCCTAAGCAAAGGAGGAGCTCTTTGTCAGCCTATTGTAAGACAATGAAATCAAGTTGCATCAGTTGAGGCATCAATTCCTCCAGCAGTAGCAATAGAGAACAGAAACACCATACCTTTCTTTGAGAATCTTATCGAATTTTATTCGCATCAGTTTGCCCTGTGCTCTAGCTTGCAATAATGTGAAGACTTTGGATAGTCTCTTGTCTCTTTCTTCTTCCAATTTATTCAAAAAGCTAGCTTTTAAAAACACCTAAAAGAAGCAAGTCAGATATTAGTTTCACTCATCCTGAGTATCATGTAAATATCAGCCCTATTTTTTCTCAGGTTTTATTTAATGAATAAAATCAATGTCCCGGACAATCTGATAATCTAAATCTAAAATTTTCAAAGGACATTTTATTTAAACTTGCAGTAGGTTGGCTGCCTAATAACTAACTATATCTTTCCTCTTACTTTTTTCAAATGTCTAGAGAACATGGTTTAAGTTTTAAGTGCCTAGATGTGCAGTGCTCCAAAGTATCTGGAAGGGTAACCATAAATAATTTCTCTAATGGGTTATAGCATCAATGTCTCTAGGTAATGTAAAATCCTATAGATTATTCTTTTTTTCTTTTAAATTTTATTTTAAGAGAATAAAATGAAAGAGATCAGAACAGAACAAAGGAGATCAGAACAGAACAATGTAAACAACACGGCACTTCACAACAAGACAACCGGATATTAATAGTAGCTACCACAATGTCTCTTTCTTTGAAACAGTTGAGCAAGCTTCACACACAATAATATTAAACATAATAAAATAGTATAAAACCATTCATGAGAATGAAAGTATTACAGGGCATTCTGAACCAAATAACAGAAAATGAACAATGGCTACTATAATATCTCATTTTCCATAAAGAATTTGGTTATACTATCACACATATTAAAATCCAATAAGACACAACATGATAGAACCAATTATAATAGAAGAACAAAAGCATGGTAGGACTTCAAAGCAAGATGATATTAAATCAGCAATGGCTGCCATAATGTCTTGTTTACTTCAAAATAGCTATTCATGCCATCATACATAATAAAATCAAACAAAACAGAATAAAACCATTCCAACTAATGAATGAAAACATTATAAGGCTTCAAAGAAATTTAATGGGGAATCACAATTACCATAAAATCTTATGTACTCTTACCATTTTTTACACTAGGGAGACTAAACGGTATTTATACATGTGAGTTTGATTTATTTCTCTTATGAGAATGGTCTCAAGTTGCATCCATTTATTTATAAATATTTCAATGTGATCATTCTTTATAGCTGAGTAGTACTCTATTGTATAAAAATACCACAACTTCTTTATCCATTCTCCAGTTGATGGGCACTTAGGTTTCCAAGATCTGGCTATTACAAATTGTGCTGCTATAAACATGGGTGCACATATATCATTGTGGTATGATGTTTTCAGTTCTTCTGGGAATATGCTTAAGAGTGGAATAGGTGAGTCAAATGGGACTTCCAATCCCAGCTTTTTGAGGAATCTCCAGACTGACCTCCACAGTGGTTGCACTAGGCTACACTCCCACCAACAGTGCAGAAGAGTTCCTTTTTCCCCACAGCCTCTCCAGCATTTGTTGTTGGTTTTCTTGATCCTGGCCATTCTTTCTGGAGTGAGGTGGAATCTCAGTGTGGTTTTAATTTGCATTTCTCTAATGACTAATCATGATGAACATTTTTTCATGTATTTATTTTTCATTTGTATTTCTTCATCTGAGAACTGTGTATTCATATCAGATGCCCATTTTTGAATTGGGTCTTTGAATTTTGGGGGTCAGATTTTTTTAATTTTTTATAAGTTCTAGACAGAAGTCCTTTGTCTGAGGGACAGTTCACTAAGATTTTTTTCCTAGTTTGTGGGTTTTCTTTTCATTTTGCTGGAAATTTCTTTTGACATACAGAAACTCTTTAATAATATGTGATCCCAGTTATTGATTCTGGGAATGTTTCACATGCAGTTTGATTCTTGTTCATGAATTCTCTACCTACCCCTATGTCTTCAAGATTTTTACCTACTTTGTCTTCTAACAGATTTAGTGTTTCTGTTTTAATATTTAGGTGTTTGAGACATTTAAATTTTAGTTTAGTACATGGTGATAGGCATGGGTCTACTTTTAGTTTTCAGCATATGGAGAGCTAGTTTTTCCAGCACCATTTATTAAAGAGACTATCTCAAGAAGTCTCTTCTTCTTCCAGTGAAGGTTTGGGCCCTTTATCAAAGATAAGGTGGCTGAGTGTGTTTGTAGTTGTGGTTGTATCTTCTAATCTATTCCACTGATCTTCAGATCTGTTTTTATTCTAATACCATGTTGATTGTATTACAGTAGCTTTGTAGTATAACTTCAAGTCAGGGATTGTGATGCCTCTTGCCTTGCCTTTGCTGCTTAGAATTGCCTTCTGGATAGTTTCAATTCTTTTGCATTTACTTAAATATGTTCTGTGGGCTAGTATATTGTCTGTTTTAGAGAATGTCCCATGTCCTGCTGAGAAGAATATATATTCTGATGTTATTGGATGGAACACTCTGCATATGTCTATCAGGTTCATTTGTTCACAGGTGTGATTCAGTTCTGTTATTTCTTTGCTGATTTTCTGTCTAGTTGATCTGTTCCTTTGTGTCAATGGCATGTTAAGGTCTCTTGTTATAATTGTGTTATTGCTTATTTGATTTTTCAATTCTGTTAATACTTGATTTGTGTAGCTGGGTGCTCTGGAATTTGGTGCATATATATTTAAGGTTGTTATCTCTACCTTTTGAAGTTTTCCTCTAACTAGTGTGTAGTGACCTTCTTTATCTCTTCAGATCATTCTTGGTTTGAAGTTCACATTATCAGCAAACAGAACAGCTACCCCAGCTTTTTGTGGGGTTCCTGTTGCATAAAGTATTGTTTTCCATCCTTTGACTTTCAGTCAATGAGTTTCCCTTTCGTGTTAGATGGATTTCTTGTAGACAGCATATGATTGGATGTTATTTCTTGATCCATTCTGCCAGTCTGTTTCTTTTAATTGGTGAATTCAGGCCATTTACATTAATGGTTATAACTGTTATATATTGGTTTATTGTTGACATATTATCTTTCTGCTGTTGTATCTTTTAGCTTTCAATTCTGTTTAATTGTCTGCCTTGCTTAGTGTTTTTTTTTCCTATGTGTATCTAGAATGTCTTTCAGTATTCTTTGTAGGGTTGGTTTGGTAATCATGGAGTTCTTCAGCTGTTCTTTGTCATGAAAGTATCTTATTTCTCCATCCATTTTGAAGGACAGTTTTGCAGGGTACAGCACTCTGGGCTGGAAGTCATTTTCCTTTAGGATCTGAAATACTTCACTCCATGTTCTTCTTGATTTCATTTTTTTTGTTAAGAAGTCTGCTGTGATTCTAATGGGTTTTCCTTTATCAGTAATCTGTCTTTTCTCTCTAACAGCTTTTTATATTCTGTTTTTATGTTGGATTTCTGGGATGATGATATTATATGTCTGGGTATAGTTTTATTTTGGTTATGGCTATTTGGAGTTCTATATGCTTCACTAATCCATATGTCATTTTCCATTCTCATGTTGGGGAAATTTTCAGCTATTACTTCTGTAAATAACCTCAATATCATTTGTGTTGTCCCCTTCTTTTTCATTTATCCCTATTAATCTTATGTTGTTTTTCTTTACATCATCTTGCAGCTGTTGAATTGTTACTTCCTGATTCCTTGTTATTTTTAAAAGATCTTTCCTTTCCTGTTTACTAGCTACAATCTTATCTTCAAGGTCTGAAATTCTATCTTCACTTTTGCTGAGGTGGCTTTGGCAACTTTCAATAGAATTTTTTATTTCCTGTACATATTTTTGAATCTGTTTCATGCATTCTGTTTGTTTCTTATACTGTTCTTTCAAGGATTCTGTTTGCTTTGTTCCTCTAGTTTTTTAGCTGTGTCTTCTTTAGATGCGTTCAGTGTTTCTTCCACTACTTTTATCACTTCTTTTACCTGGGAAATTATTTCTGATTTGAGTTCCTGTAGAGCTTCCTGGAGTTGCTTCTTTATTTCAGTTGATATCATTTCAGGCATTTCAGGTGTATGGCTAGTATTTTCTTCTATGTACATGGCTCCTAGGCTTTCTTGGGATGGGCTGGAGGTTTGAGATAGCATTTTGGTCTTTTGTCTTGTCATTTTCCTATATTTCTGTGTTTCCAGTGATGTTCCAAACCTTCCCCCAGGGTGTAAGAAATCACCTCCTGTGCCCTCAGCTCCTGGGACTGATTGAAGGTCCCTGAGCATGGGCCAGTCAGACCTCCCAAGCCAAGTCCAGTGTTTTAGGAAGCTAGGTGGGCACTTAACCGCTGGAAGAGATGGTCCCAAAGTCTCCCTGGTCCAGCACCAGCGGGCTGGAACTCATGTTGCGCCACCTTGGCTCTCCAGATTGAAAAGAAGGTAGCTGGTCATGGTCCACTCAGGCCCTGAATCCTCCCGAGCCTAGTCCATTGTTTTAGGGGACCAGTCGGGCACTTCACTGATGGGGGTGATGGTCTTAAAGTCTCCCCATGCCAGCGCCGGTGGGCTCGAACTCACCTTGTGCAGCTGTGGCTCCTCAGATTATAAGAAGGTCACTGGGCATGGTCCACTCAGGCCTGCCTATAGATTATTCTTATTTTTTAAAACAACTTCTTACTTAAGATTTTAAGTAAACAAGAAATATTTAAAAATTAGATCATTATGTGGCCCTTGTGTTTCAGTTTTCTGGATTTGCTCTAGAAGAAAGTACCTTCATGCAGGGCATCAAAGAGGTGACATAGCATTTTCAAAATAATTAAAAACAACACAGGTGAAGGGAATGAGGTTTCTGGGGTCCATGTATCATGGAAACATGCAGAGTACCTCCATAAAGGTACTTTTCTCAATCCTGAGAGTGAGTAGTATCCCTTCAACATCTGTACAGTCTCTTCTCAGAAGCATAAGCCTAAGTGTGAGCATACCCTTCATATATTGGCTTTAGGACCTTCACTTATTCAGTGTGAGTTCTGACCTAGATGAGTGATGCATAGAAAAAGTAACTACACATATAAGGCACCATTACTGAAAATCATTGGAAACAACAAACAAAAACACTAATTTCCAGGCACCCAAAATATGAGTCAAGTAACATTTTCTAAACAAATCATACAGAGCTCTTTTTCTATGATTTCTTCACTTTGGTTTCTCCTATGCATCTTCATCCATAGTGATATAGTTGTCAGAAGAAGCAACCTCATGTTGACTACCAAGTAAGAGTAAATCTGTGAGAACTTTCACAAAATACATGAGTCTTCTAGATAAAGTAGAATGTAGAGAATTACATTTAAAGAACTTTGGTTTATTTTTCTTTTTTTGGATAGTTAGGTTGACTTTAAAGTTGTTAAATAATTCAGATAGTCTTCTAAAATTTATTTCCTAAAACAGTACAGTGGCTGAATTAGTTTATAATCAGTTAACTCCAGGAGGCTGATTTTCATTTTTCTTGATGTGATTTGTATAAATTTCTTAATATTATAAGGCTGAACCAGTATTTTTATGTCACAAATTTGCTTAGATAGCTAATTGTAAAAAATATAAATGTAGTAATACTGAGGCTTAAGAAGCATTGGATACTCTTTTACAAACAGCACTGAAGTTTGCACTTTAAAGTTAACTCTCTTTGTCTGATCTCTGGCCTTGAGATCTAAAGAATACCTTATTTTATTATGTAAAGATTCATTGATAATTTGAGATACTCTATTTTTTTTCCAGATGCATTCCTTGAAGTTTCTTATTTACCTTAGTGATTCCAAATTGGTACTGACTATGGTCTGTCTCCAGGGAACCAAGTAGTTCTTCAGCTGCTTTTCTGTTGCTCACAAACTTGCTCTCTGAAAAGATCTTCGGGTTCAGAATGCAGTACCTAATTTAAAGTAGGATCAGGCTATCATATGATTCAAATGAAGGTTAATCTAGACCAGTAAGGTGAAAGACAATACAGACATTTACCTTTCCCACCAATCAGCTCAATTTTCACAAAAGTTTTGCTAACAATAATACAAACATAAGTAATAATCCCTATATTGGTATAATTTTTGTATTTTCATATTGTTTTATAGATCAACTCCATTTAATTTCTGCTCATCTAGGAATTGAGTGATTGATGAGAAAGACAAGAAAGGATTTCTGCCATTTGTGTAAGGAAATTGAAGAGCAGAGACATAAAATTTCTTTTCCAAAATGTCTTCACTAATAGTGAGCTGACAAAAAAATAAAAATTCTTTTTAGTTTCCAAACAGGTATGGCTTATACTCTACCACATTTTGATATGACTAGAATTTATACTTTTAGAATTTGGAAAACAGAAAGCAAAGATTCCTTTCCTGCCTTCTTCCACATACACTGCCAGTTTTTTTTTTTTCCTTTTGCAGGTTTCCTAGAGAAGGGACAACCTGCTAGAGTGTCAGCAACCATTTAAGATATACAGCATTACAGAGGTGTAATTCAGGCCCCATATCATTGTCCTGTATGTATTCAACTATATGTGTATCTATTAACCATTAATTGAGATTTAAGGATATTACGGTCGTGTATCAGACTTAAGGGAAAATAATAATAGAACTCTGTCATCATATAGCATCATTATATCTCACCACCACCAAAACATATTGATTTGCAATCTGAAAGGCACTAAACAAACAATGCATCCCTAAACACTGGGAAAGAGAGAAAAACAGAATGGACTGCCAAGGCCTTTTGGCTTCTAGAATGTATGTTTACCTTTGTTTAAAATCATCATAGGGCATTCTGTTTGGAAAACCTTCGCAGCATATCTTAATCCCTTCCAAGACACCATTACAGCGCAGCTGCTGCAGAACGAAGGAAGAATCTATTACGCCTGAAAAAATGAACCACATTGAGTCTGTGCCTCAAAGCATTATTAGCCCAGATTTCATTCTAATAGCTCCCTCTCGAGTTAAAAAGTAATTAGCTTGATTTAGGCGCACTGTCTCTGATAGGTCATAGGGGTTCACTTACTCTCAGCCTGATAGTAGTCACAGTATCCACCCAATTACCCAAGAATATTTAAATGTGATTTACCAAAAGTGTCTCTAATGTCAAGCCCTTGAGTTTACAGTTAAGTAAGACTGTATAAAGGAATGTTCCTCGATAAAAATGCTTACATTTTTGCTGATATGTGAATGCTGGTATCATATCCATTTCCTAACCAGAAATGATGTGCAGAGAGTAATAATGTGAAAAGAAACTGCCATCTCCAAGTAGGGTAAATGGAACAAAAGGGGCAACAAAAAGGAAGGGAAAACCCACAAAATTCTCTTTACAATTTTGTCTAGGAAAATGTGGCCCCATCCTGGCCTTTGTTCTCTGCTTATTGTGTTGACAGCATTTCCATTTTATTCTATAACATAAGCAATCCTCTTTCACCTCTTTGTTCATCAATAGAAGCCTTTTAACAACTATTAGCTGTAGTCTGTGATAGAATCTCTGGGAAACCACCAAAAGAACCACTGTATCTGGCTTTCGCCAAGTCATCTGGAAGAATACAAGAAGCACAAAGGCCAGCTCTGCTACAGCTAGCATCCAGAAATGAGCTTAGGCCAAATGTACCTGTGCTTTAATTCCTTTCCTACACAGAAGTAGATCATGTATAATAACAAGGGGGGAAAGTATAGTCTTCAGACCCCTTTAAGATCAAACACATTATTTCTTTTAAGTATGTATGAACAATTGTTTTGATTAGATGATGCTTTCTTGAAAAACTACTGATATTGGAGTTGACTCAATGGAAGGTAACTAATAGGTAACAGAATTGTTCCAAAGTAGAGGTAGATAATTAGATTCCTAGCTAGATAGAATCAGGGTCCCCAGATGTATTCAGAAATTGGTGGGAATGTGGTTCAGTGGGAAAGTACTTGCCTAATAAGACTGAAGCCCTAGATTATTTACCCAGACTAAAAACCTAACAAACACAGAAACCTAGATAACTGACAAGAAAGAGCGAGGCAAAAACATATACCCACGGATGAAAATGAATTGTTTACAATATAAAAACTACAATTATTGTATCATTGTGTGGCATCAAACTTTCCAAAAACAAGCCATAGACAGTCCAAACTGGGTCCTTAATTATAACAAGTTAATCAAATGAAGGGCATACAAAGCTGCAGAAATGAGAATCAGCAATATCTGGCTTCATATTCCAAGGGTGGCTAGTGCCCTAAAGATTTAAGTGCTTGTTATGTGGGCCTCTGTGAGGCTGATAGCCTCTATCCAGCACTCTATGGAGGACTCTTACTCCACAGAAGACTAGGAGTCTTCAAACTCATGACATAAGGAAAGCAATCTATGCAGTTGATGTCAGGAAAACATTGTTTTGAGAATTAAAAGCAGAAAAAACAAATTTGCCACCACCTTCCTATCCCATCATCACTCTAACGCTATTAATTTGCCAAAAAACAATCTGCTGCTCAGAAGTGTATAACTAAATATGTAATAGATATTACTAGGGAAAGAGATATTAGTACTGTAAAGGAAGACTAAGAGGGAGTGCTTAACAATTAAAAAGCTATCCTCACAGTAAACTGAGGTGACTCAGCCCAAACAACATCCTTATGCTGAAATATCTATCTTAACTCCCTAACTGACTACTCAATCCAATTTTACTATATTCTGCTCTTCTAAACACAGCATAGGAGCTCATTCACTTTCGAACATCCAATTTAAGGAGAAATTGAAATGGAAATAATCAAGTATTCTGTTATTACCCAACTGAACCTGCTTTATGAAATCCTTCTGTATGTCCACTTGAATCTCAATTCAAAAGTGGCTTCGAGGAGGTTCCAAAGACCTCACATTAAATTTAATTTCTTTTTTCTACCTGAAAATATATGCTTATAGAAAAAGAACCAGTAAACAATTCATAAAAAAGACATTCAATACAGATGAAATAAGATATGTTCCCTAGGGTGGAATAAAAGCATATCTAGTTCTTACCTGGTATTTTGCTCACATTGGGATTTATACATCTCACAAAATGAGGTGTTGTTGATTTCAACTTAATCATCAATTTATTGAGGTTTTCCTAAAATGGAGACCATAATAAATCCAAAATCATTTTGAAGTGTCAGTAAGATGTCTTATAAATGTATCTAAATCTTTTCATCTCATACCCGACCCATACACCAACAATAAAAAGATGAATTCTGCACTACCCTCTGCTTACCAAACAAGCATTATTTCCTTCCCATGACAAGTCAATATTTATCTGACACATAGGACAACTGCAATGCATTTTGACCTGTTTTGAGTTTGATAGTGTTAACTAGTGGCTAAGCAATAAAATAGCTTGGAAAAAATAATTTTTTGTGTTTTCTATTTATAGAAAACCTTTATTTTGGGTCAGATTTTTCTAACAGCAAGAGTTTCAACTCAAAAGATGCATTTAGATAGTGATGGAAGCACTATCCAAAGGTAAAGGAACAATAACAAAAAGGGTAATAATGCTGACTCAGCTTCAGTCTGATCCCTGCATGACCTGTGAGCAGAAATGCACCAATTCTACAACAGCTAATCCCCTCTTGAGGCAAAGATGAGGCAGAGAAGGACAAGGAAGCAGCTTGGCTTCCCATCTAATCAAAGGCAATTAAATTCTAACCTGGCAGGTGTTATGAGACAATATTTACATTAGCTGGAAGATGAGTGCAGAACTGAAGCAGGGAAGCTAACTAGGACACTAACAGTGTCCTCTAAAGTTTTGAGTTAGTACCAAGATAAACTTCAACTTTTCCACCTTGGATAACTTCAGATAGTTTATTTTTATTTAGAAATGATAAATATCAAATAAGTAATAATGATTGCACAATGGTTAATATACAACCAGATACAATTAAAAATTACTTTATGAAGAGAAGCAACCAATTGGAATGAAGCTCCTTTCTTGTGTTTCTTCTCCTCAAACTGTAGAGCTTTAAAAAAATAAAAGAAGGTATTTTAAAAGCTTTTGCTTGACAGAAGTATAAGTTCACAGAAGTTCTAAAAACAATATCACAATATCTACCAAAGGCATCAAAAATATTTATACCTCAACACAAAATGTCTATGGAGCTGGGCATGGTGGTGCACTCCTGTAATCCCAGCACTCAGGAGGCTGAGGCAGGAGGATTATTGCAAGTTCAAGATGGGCCTGTGCTACAAAGTAAGCCCAAGGCCAACCTGAACTGCATATCAAGACCCTGTCTCAAAAAGACAAACAAAAAGTCTATGGAATTTTTCCTTAAGGACATAATCAGATAATTGTGAAAAATATTCCTGAAGCATTATTCATTACAAAGAGTCAAACAAGAATAAAATTAATCAACAATGTCTATCAATAGGAACTTTGTTAATTAAATTATGAAGAAATATCTACATAATGAAATACAGTGGTGCCTCACTTCATGATTTCTTTCCACAACTCTGGCCACAAACTGAGTAGAACTGAATCAATCGACTTTTAAATTGATGCCATGGATCCATATAACTAATATAGACAGATTTCCAGGATTTACTCAACAGGAAAGTAGTTTATAAAACCTATACTTTGCAAACCATGATCCTGAGTGTGTACATAATTTTTAAACTTGGCTGAGTTAAGGGTTACTGTAACTATAAAACAATCTGAGAGACATGTCAATAGTTAATAGTTATTATTTCTCTATATAAGATAATAGGTCCTTTTTATGTTCCTCTTTTTAGTTTTTTTTCTATTATTTGGTGTTTCTCACAATATATATATTGTGTTCATAGTTTACTAAAAAATTAAGCCTACTTTTTTATTCTTTTTTTATTCTTTGAACAAAAGAAGCCATGCTAAGCCAAACTACCTTATAAACATTTGTGCAGTGCTAACTCTCTAAAAGGTACAACAGCAAAGACAAAATCCATAATAAATCTGGAGAAAATGGGCCAAGTATTAACATGGAAAACTAAAAAGTGTTTGCTGGGTCTAAGTAGCCACTGTGGGAAGGCAGATGTCATGAGACCTAATGGTTGATGTCCTTTTGAGAGGCCCCAGATCCTTTGCTTGACCTTTTTGTACTTTATGCTTTTCCATAAATAAAGAGGAATAACACTGCATTCTGTAATTTTAAAAAAACCCTACAACTCTAGCTTAAAGAATTTGGATTTTCTTGGATTTTCTAGGAGAAAATATGGGCTATTACAGGCAATTTAATGTTTAGATGAATGAAAACTTGGAGGTAACTATATTCAGGGATGGCTTAAAGAAAAAAATGACAAATAAAAAGGTGTAAAGGCATTCTAGAAAATTCTCATCTAGTTCCTAAGAACACAGCACACATCCTGAAGAGTGAGAAGACAATTTTCTTTCTATTCTCTGCCCAACCCATTCTTTGAGTACTTCAGATCAGAAAATTACTCAATTGGGAGCCCTAAAGCTTATGTGATAACTACCTAACAGATTTCTCAGAGGCACTTTAGAAGATATTAGAATCAGGGAAAGGAACTCCCTGCAGATTAGCAGAGTTCAAACACAGTATTTCCATTTCTCTGCCTCCTCTTGTGGTAGGCCCAGGGGATTTCATTCGTGCTTCTGAATAATTCCATCATGTGGTGAAGATTCTGGGAAGGGTTAATTTCTCTCTCCATTCCCTGGCCATGTCAATCAGGAGTCCCAAATAACCCCAAAAGGAATTGGAAGTTAACAGGACACGGAGTGTAAGGCAAAACAGGGAAGGAGGGAGGATGTTAGGGAGTGAGAGTCCACGCCTTATTTATAGAATACCTGACAGACTCTGCCATACTGCAGAGTGAATCTGAACACAGGCAGATCAAGTTTTTCATTTTCCAATAATTTCCATTTCTCAAAGGAAAAAATGAAATCCTCAGGCACATGTGAAAATCCTTTAACTTTTTTTTTTTACTTGTTTGGACCAAATAAAACATGTTTGAAGCACAGGTAATACTCAGTTGCCAATTTGCATCTTTGCTGTGTGATGGAGAACTTGCCCCACTAATCCAGCCAGGAGGGTGGTGTTAGCAACTTAGGTTCAGTATTTTCAAATCCACTGAAAATGATACAGAAATGTTTGTTGAATCCTAAAGGTGTCCATCTCTCTGTCCTTTGTTGTTGGGAGGCAGAGAGAATAGTAGACACCTTAGGTTAGGAAACAGAATTCTTGCTTTCTTTGTGGACTTTGCCACTTAGTAGATTTATAAAATTAGCAGGGCTGGAGATTTGGCTCAGTGGCATAAGCACCTCCTTGGCAAGCGCGAGGTCATGAGTTTGATCCTCAGTACCAATAAATAAATAAATATGGGAGATGGCACTCTTAGCTCATCTGTGCTTGTTTCTGTAAGACAAGGAGAAAGTCTCCTCTGTATATAGCTGAAAGGATCATGGGAGGAATTAGTAAGATGAGCTATCTAAAAGTACACTGTGTATGACAAACGAGTTGACAAGATTAGTTGTCAAATTGATCAATAAATATCTAAAAAATACCTCCTAAGCAGACATTCCCTGCAAGCCAGAGATTAAAATTGAATGAGACAGATAAGTTGGTGATAGTCCCTGCCCTCAAGAAATTTCTACTAACCACAATAAGAAGAGTTCCACGATACCTGGGACTATATATATAAAACACACACGCACACGTGAACACACATGCACACACACACACGCACTCACGTGATAGTTTGGCTAAAATCTGACTCCGTACCTTTTAAGTTTGGCTTGTAGTTTTCTCTGCACATAATGAACTGTAACCTGCTTGATGTAACAACACTGTGTCCTACACATCAAACAAATAGCTAAGTGTTATCCAAACACCACCAGCAAGCTGTTTCAAACTGTATTCAAATAAAACTGATGTGACCTATGACCAACTAGACTGTCTTTATACCTCACTCCCATTCTCTGCATGCCATTTCCTTTAGGTAAAAATGCAATCTACTCATATGGTGGATTAGCATATTATAAACCACTGTTTGGATTCAGATTTTTGCCTGCTTCTAGAATTATAAGTAATACCAATTAAGATCTGTAAAACTAGATTTGTTGCAATTTTGTCATTTACCCTATATACTTGGGACTTATTATCCCTCAAACCATTCATTAAAACCTGTTTTGTTTGGTTTTATTTGTTTGGTTTCCTTTTTGTAACTAGATCTAGAAGAAGGTAAAAGCAGGCCAGAAATGGACTCTTTGAAATATGTCTCTCATAGTATATAGATAACATTTTCCTGAAAAACTAACCCAAGAACAAAAAGGCTAATACAGGGGGATGATTTCAGACCATAGGAAGCAGAAGCAGCATCACAAGAAAGAAGCAACAATTTGTATAAAACCTGCAGTATTAATGAGTTCCATTAGGAAGCTGAAAATTCAAGGAATATTGACTCACCACTGTCAGTACCAATGTAATTTTCAAAAAGCCTTGCCAGGAATCTATTGGAAGATTTCTGAAATACAGCCACCACTGTTTCATTAAGAAGTTCTTTGTTCTTTTCAAGCCAACCACTGATGTTATAAGGCACCTTTAGAAAGGCATGCATTTTGTAAGAAACGAAAAAAATATGTAAATTAATATAGGAAATTGTGTGCTCCTGGAAAAAAAAATCACAAAATGTGTTGGTTCTTTAATTTTAAATAAGTTTTAAGTAATCATACTGAATAATACTCCAGAAATTCATAATGTCAAAGAAATATTTTCAAGCTTTACCATTTATAGGGTTAAAAGAAAGTAAAAAGCAAGAAGGATGGAGGAAGGAAAGGTGGAAACAGGAATAACAGGAGAGAAAGAAGCAGAGGAGGAAAAGGGATAGAGAAGCAGGGAAGATTAAATGTTATCTCTTTAAAAACAACAATGCATCCCAGTAGTTCTGCATAGGCAATAATTGATTAAATAACCTAAAAGTCCTTGACACACAGTAAGCACTAACAAACTTTGGCAACTATAATGATATTTACTATAAATGTCATTACACTTAATACTCAAGGTTATCAAAGGAAAGAACTAAAAGTCTTTCCTTTTAGTTGACAATTTCCTTTTAAGGGACAGTTGGCAGGTCAGTTTTGCAATGACATATTATCTTATCCTTTATCAGATTTCTTTCTCTTCCATGAAGAACCACTACCTAGAAGCAGAATGCGCACATACACACATACACACACACACCAGTGGAGAGATGAGAGGCTAAGAAAGTCATTAAAATCATTTGTGGATCATGATTTGGAGACCATTGCTTCACAATGAATTTTTTATGGGAAAACAAAACAAAAATTGTCAATATAAATATCAGTTGAAATAATTAATTCACACACTGATTTAAAAAGATAAAGAAAAAGCGTGACTTTGATAGCGTTTGTGCCTTTCTGTAGCTGTTCTGCTACAGGACAGCATTGAGTGCATTTGAGATTTTTGAACTCTATGCAATAGAATGCTGTTTCTCTTATGAATATGGTCTCAAGTTGCATACATTTACCTATAAAAGCCTCTAGTTTATCTTTCTTGATAGCTGAATAGTACTCTATTGCATAAAAATACCACATTTTTTATTTAAAGATAAAAAAACAGGAAAAGAGTAGAAATAATACAGAATTTTTTAAAAAAAGATAAACACTAGTTGATAAATTACACATTGTCCTCTTAGAAATAGTTGTTCAAGTTACAAAATTAAAGCACAGAAAGTAGACATTCAAACAGTGAGACTGTAAACAGCTATGTATGCATGAGTCTCTACATGTGTTTCTATTCTTTCTGTAGTAGAGGGAAAAACAAAACATATTTGGGTTGTTTTCAAGATTTGGTTATTACAAATTGTGCTGCTATAAACATAGGTGCACATATACTGTGGGTGATATTTTTAATTCTTCTGGGAAAATACCTAGAAGAGGAATAGCTGGGTCGAATGGAATGTTTAATCCTAGCTTTTAGAGGAATCTCATACTGATTTCCACAATGGTTGTAAAAATCTACACTCCTATCAATAGTGGAAGACAATTCCTTTTTCCCCACAGCCCCGTCAGCATTTGTTATTGATTAATTTCTTGATAATAGTCATTTTTCTGGATTAGAATTAATCTCAGTATTGTTCAATTTGCTTTTCTCAAATAACTGAAGACATTGAACATTTTTTCATGCATTTATTTGCTATTAGTGTTTCATCTGAGAAGTGCATATTTATCTCAGATGCCTATTACTGGATTGGGTCTTTGAATTCAGGGGCCCTGATTTGTTTCAATTCTTTATATGTTGTAGATATATATCCTTTGTCTGAGGGACAGTTAGCTAAAATATTTTTGCACTTGGTGGATTGTCTTTTCATTCTGTTGGTGATTTCTTTTGATGTGCAAAAGCTTTTTAATGAGATCCCAGTTGTTCAGTATGGATATTTTGCTTACTGATTGGTAAAAAGCTCACTATCCTTTGTCTGGAATTTATATGTATTTTGTTTATCTTTTCATTTAATCTACATTTATCTGAGGACTTTGAATGCATTTGAAAGAGAGTCAACAAAATTCCAAGTCTGGATGTCGAGAGGTAACTTACCACTCCTGCATAATGGACAAGTTCAAAATGAACTTCATATTTCTCTTTCTTATCAAGTTTGGGCTTCTGGAAATAAACCGACTTTCCAAAATGGTTGTCAAAGAGTTTTGTCTTGAAAGTCATGTCTGTAGCTTTAGGAAACATACATTCCTCTTCAAGGATGGAAAGGAGGCCCGTGGGTTGCTGGAGAAGCAGGACAATGGCTAATTTTTATAAACATCAGAAAATTTTTGGTAGAAGATCAGTATAAACCCTTTCGCAAGAACATAATGTGCAATCATTGAGAATATTCATTGCATATAATTAGCCAACTGCCCATTTTCAAATATTTATTAAATCCCTACAGTTCAATACTGACACCATCGGAGCTGATGGTATAGCTACAAGTTATACACTGTCCTCACAATGTTTACATCCTACTGCAGACAGATAATAGGGCAGTAAACAAAAAATGAGAAAGAAGAAATAAGTTAGTTTCACATAAGTGAATTTAAGAAATCATGCTAAGTAAAGAGACAGAGAATGACCAAGGGCTGCTCTTATCTTTCTTGTCTTTCTTCCCCTTCCAGACAACAGGTAGAAACCCAGAAGATTAAATGTAAGTTGCTTTGATTTCACAGTTGTCCATCTCAGAACTCTCTCTGGCTCCCATTACTTTAAAATAAAATATGTGTTAAAAGGCCTCCGCAATGTAACCAGCCTTTCTTGTTCTTGGCACTTCCTTCTGAATGTGCTCTTCTTCAACTAAACTACCTAGAATCTCAGAATATGTCCTATCCTTTTCTGACTGTGTGTTTCCTCTTCCTGTTTTCTTAGCCTCTTACTACCTTCTCATCTTCACCTGCTAAAATTTTATTCATTCCTTAAGATCTAGCCCAAATTTCCTCTTTCTGCCTAAAAGTCTTTTTAGATTTTTAGATGACCTCTACTCTTTTGATTGCTTTGCCCCTCCTTTTTTCTGTTCCTTTTATTACATTTATAATGCATATAATGATTTAAAATGCATTTTTTACATTTATTAGTGTTACAAATCCTTATTTAGTTGGATACTTCCTAAAGGCAAAAACTCTTTATAACAAATGTTTACCTTTACTGTAGTATTTGTTTCAAAATTTTACACACAATGTCTTGGCATAGCTCAGTGCCTACTCATCTCTGATAATGACTTTTTTGGTGGGGGGTTCAAACATATGACCTTGCGCTTGCCAGGCAGGCGCTTATGCTGCTGAGCTAAATCTCTAGCCCCTGAGTAATGACTTTTAATCCCTGTTAGCCTGTGGAATTATTCAGACATGACTATCACACCCTCCTGTGACTACTTAGACCACCCCACTTTGCTTTATGCCTCTAATAAGCCCTGCATCCCACAGTCCCTGCTTATTAACTTTATTTTGAGTGCAACCCCCATGAGGCCCAGCAGGGTAAAGGCATCTACTTTCCTGAGGATAAGAGTGTGTATGACTAACAAAATACTGATCTCAACTGTCCAGTGTTCGATGTCATATGTTCAGTCATTCCCACAACTGTAAAGCAGGAATCCTACCCACATTAATGGGGTGAGGAGAGAGCGTTCAAGACAAGTAGTGGCTAAACCAATTTAGATGTGTAAATAATTTTAAAAAACCATAAAGGTTTTCGTTTCAGAACACCTTTCCAATTATAGCAGAAGTCCCTTGAGTAATTAAAGTGACAGAACGACTCCTTCTGGGGTTTGTACTCCTGATCGCCCTTAGCACAGTAGGTCTGGAGGTGACTAAAGTGTGATTCTCAGCACACTTCCAAGGGATTTACCCGTGAACACTGACACTTGCTCAGATGTGAAGCAGTTTCAGTTCTTGAATCTGGGGTGCTTTGCTTTTTGACAATAGACAAAAAGTAAGAGTTGACAACAACAACAAAAATCACAGTTTTGTGTTTAAAGAAAATACTCATGTGCATACAAGATATAGCTAGAGATAAATATAAGTCATTTTATAGTAAACATTTCCAAAATAGTGCATCCACACTACTTGGCTTGGGAGACAACAACATTTATTTAATGCTGAGATGGTACCAGGATTTAAACTATGTTAGAACTTTATTTGGAATATTTGATATCACACACAGAAAATTCCAGCTGTCTCACGGCTTATGGAAATAATGAAGCTATTTAGACCAACTCAGGCAAACAAGGAGAATAATATGATCCAGGAAGTATCATAGTTTGGACTCAAAATCTAGAAAGATGATAAATACTGGAATAAATTTTCTCTTGAGGCTGATACAAAATTCTAAAATCTTATCCCAATCCTTTGAAGGAATTTTTAAAAAACAGATTTGTTGGAAGAAGGGAAAAACTTTTCAAGCTTACTACACTGAAAGAGAAACCCATTTTTACATGAATAATGTGGAGTATATTTGTTAAGCAACAGGAGTAATCTCTCTACCAATATCTTGCATATAGTCATAAAGATACAATTTACACTAATACTTTAACATGTGAATTTTGACTCAAATTCTAAACAAACTAGAATGTTGGAACAGATTTTTTCATAGACTATACATGGAAGGAGTTCACTGTGAACTTGAAGACCAAATTAATAATTAAAGATAATGTTAAAATGTATTTTATTATTTTAGTATGATAAACTTATTGAAACTGTAAAATATAAAACACTTACGTAAGAAAATCCCTTTTCCTTATATGTACACAGAATATGCATGCTTTAAAATATTTATTCTTATTGGTATATTTTAGTTCTTTTGAATTTTAAGATTCTCCATGATTCATTTTCTTGCAAAGAGTGACTCTGATAGTTAATGTTAACTACAAGGTTTCTTCATAGAGCCTAAATCATTGGAATGGATCTTTTATAAATAAAATCTTCTGAAAAAAAGTTTTGCTATTCATTTATCTGATTTGAGTCCCTCTGAAATTGTTCCTAGGAAAACAAAAAATTATCTTTCCCTTCTATCATCTGGTCAGTAATCTTTTCTCATTTTATCTATCAGTAGGAAATACAACAGGAAATTGAAGCCATGTTACTAGCACATTACTGGGAATAACCGAGGCTGGCATAAACAGCAATAACCTTCAGATAAAGTAAAAATCAATATCCCAGACCTAACATGATCTGAACAATCTCTGTATCCCAACTTTCTATGTTAGAAAATAACATTTTACATAAAGTGAGCACAGTGATGCATGTATCACCGTGTCCAGAAGTTAAATATGTCCTTATGAGAACTTGTAGCTCTTTTCCTTTTAATCAGAAGGCCACAGCTTTTATAATATCACACAACATTTACCAGATCATGGTTGGCTGGTTATTTACTATTATTTTTAAACAGCTCAAGGTGGGTCCATTATCATATGTTTTTTCTTATCTTGTCTTCTTCCCAGGAAGTTCACTGGTTATAAAATAAGTAATAGTAATGTGATATTCTTTAGGAACAGCAGTTATTTTAGACAAAGACTTAGTTCGCCTAAAACTTTAAATATAAGATTGATATGACACTGATTGATAAAATCTGAAGCTTGCAAAGGACGACAGGTTAGTCCCTTAGCTCCTTTCTGATAAGCTTGTAGAGAACAAAATGTGACAGTATAGCAGAAGAACTTGCAAAAAGCTGTGAGGCTTTGGACTGTCCACACTTATCTCTAATATTCATTGCAATTCAGGATTTTAGCAAGAAACAGAGCATGTAGCTGATGGCAGACCACCATGATTGCTCCCATGGATGAAGCTGCAGTAAAGACCATGCAGAACTCTTCCAGCCAATGCCATTCATCTTTCCCAGTGCACAGGGAATGATTTTAGAGCACAAGCAACATCCCTAAATTCAGAATCCTATATTGCAGCTAATTTATCAATAAGCCAAGAAAGAGTGTCATAAATTATTTAAACTAACTTGTATTTGTTCCATTAAATGAACTGTATCTGCAAAGTAATGGCCTTAAATATTTATAGCAGTTGTTTGTTTACATGCTAATGTGTCAAATTTCCTTAAGCCTCTCTAGGTCTACTCATTCACCTTGTGTTAATCAGCCAGGCCCTATAGTGCTCACATATTCAGCTCTGTGATTTTCCTGGTTAAGAGGCTAACCATTTTTAATCTCTTCAAATATCCTCATTCACAAAGGTGGAGGCTTTGCTAGCTACAAATGTGGAGCAACAGCCTGCGTTAGAACTGGGCAGAATGGAATAGGGCAGTTGATGTGAGAGCTTAGCTAAGATGTCAAGGGTGCTGCCCACCAAGACCATTAAGAGCAAATTTGCGGGTCTTTCCTGCCCCATTTCCAATCCCTGATTCTTGACATAAGTTAACATGGCATGCAGAGGCAAATTTCCTTAAGTGAAAATGGATAAAGGAAAAAAAAAAACATACATTACCTTCTCAATGAGATCTATGCAGGCTTGCAAATCTAGACCAAAGTTAATGGACACCCAGTCAATACCTTCTTTCCTGTATTCCTCTTGCTCCAGAATAAACATGTGCTGATTAAAAAACTGCTGTAGTTTTTCATTGGTAAAATTAATGCAAAGTTGCTCAAGGCTATTATACTTCAAAGACATGAATATATAGGAAGAAGAGATAAAAGAGGGTCACTTATTAGAATATATATGAAAGATAAACCATAACCACAATCATATGACACCAAATAGACCAAACGAATAAAAAAAGCCAAATTAATTTTGGCTCATTCAGTATATTTAGAAAATAAGGTTATTTAAGATAAGTAATACATAATAGAATTATAATACAGAATCACAAAAGATCTACTTACTTCTACTCACCTTTAAGGCTGAATTAATAAACTAAGTTTTTAACATTATGGATAGTAATAATTGTTACTATTAATATTACTTATAGCTCTTTTCTGACCAAAATAGCTCTTTGAGTTTGGACTCAGTGATTCTTATAATGCTTTGAGCTTATTTCCCATGTTCAAGTCACATTTTCTAAACTCATAAATATGGATTGGCTCATTCTTATCACATATACTTACTTCAAGGATTTCAAAACCAGTGATGTCAAGAATGCCAATGAAGAACTGCCTTGACAGCTTGGCATCCAGAACTCTGTTGATTCGAGCCACCAGCCACTTAAATATCCTTCCGTATATTGACTTGGACAGGGCACCAAGAGCACAGGTTGCCTAGAAATCACAGCAAAAATATTTCTTTATCTGATAGCAGTGTTCAGTTTAATGCTAAACATTGTGTATCAGTAAACACCTTCTAGTTAAATCACGATGTACTTATTGACCTTCTGTGGTTCTAGCATTCTGATGAGTAAAATGAAAGGAAAAAAAGGAATAAGAGAGGAAAGGGAATGAGAGGAGAAGAGGGATAGAAAAAAGAAAAGAGAAGAGAGGGAGGACAGAAAAAAAGAAAAAAGAAAAGGGCTAGCCTAGGAGAAAGTAGTGAGCTAAACTGCTGCTTTCCTATAAAAAGCATAGGTGAGAAAATTGTGTTCCTACTACTAAAGGACTAAATGGTCTGGAAGAGTGTGTGCCAATGCACTCTAAAGCCCTGTTATTCAAAATGTGGTCCTAAGTCCTGCAGCACGGGCATAAAAGATCTATAAAAGATACAAATGTTCAGCTAAAGCACATTCCCAGACTGACTGCATTAGACAAATCTGACATCAATCTCTGCTGCTTTCTATAGACAAAATCTTTTTTTGATCAAACTTTAATTAGGCTCCTCTGACCTAATATTGACTTCTCTTTGGTCTGTCTAACCTAGTTGCAGCAAAACTCCTGCTTTAGAGAGAATTACTTTAGAGAGAAAGTCTCCACGCTTGGCATGTAATTGTGTTCCTTATACCCTACCTTTGTATAAATTCTTAGCTTTCTTTTAGAAAGAAACCTGGTAAGTAAGTTCAGCAAGAATTCTCCTATCCCTCATGTCCCCTCTTAGTAATTTTCCATCTAATATCTTCCTCCCTCTGCTCTTTTATGTAAATTCCCTTGTCATTGTATTTGGACTTTAGCCCCATATTTCTCCTCTATTATAATACCTCTGTTGCAATTGTGCTGAATAAAATCCTCATTACCATTTAACAAGTGCCAGGATAATTCTTTTTGTCACTGTGCACAATAAGATTTGTAAAGTACTAATATAGCAGACTAAAATCTGGCAATCCCTAGACCTTACTCTCAGGGTCCTGTTGCTGCTTATGAATGGTGTAACATTTGGCATCTGTAGCCCTGGGTTCTATCTCTTGGTTCTGGTAGTTTCCCATGTGGCCTTTACTTCCATGAATGGGGAATGGTCTTTTGCCACATCAGTCTGACTAAGGTTCTCCTACTGTCAAAATAAGAAAGTGTGTCTCTTCCCTGGAGGGCTGTGGCAAAGGCTCTCACATAACCTACTGGGGGGTCTTCAAACTCTGGGACCTCGATGGTGCTACAAAAACTCAGGTTCTGCTTCCACAGTTTAAAGTGCTTCTGTAGTAATAGCTTTTCCACAGACTTTTTCTGGACTCTCTCCAAGCCTGGAAGCAGAATGTGCTCCAGTGTGCAATGCCTATCACATCCATCTTCCTGCCAAGGAGAAGGCATACAGCAGAACGATTTGGGAGTGATTTAGTTGTGCTAAGTCTCCTAATCTCTGATCCATTATGAGTCATTGCCACAGAAATTGATAAACCAATAGCATCAGTTTTTTATTCCAATTAGCTTCAAGAGTACACCATACAAATAATATAACAGAGATTTTCATCTCCTCTAATCAAGAGGAAATTACTGTCCATAGCAGTCAGTTTGAAACATTAAAAAGAACATGACTAACTTGTTCAACATTTTAGTTCCAAAAATACTCAAGGGAGAGTAGAGAAAAGCTGTATTCTCAGGTATGAGGAACACTAAGAGAGCCTAGAGATGTAGGCAGAGGGAGACATAGCCAGGTCAGTGTCTGTCGAGTGAACTAATGAAACTCACAGACCAATAGATGCCTCCCAAAGTAACAATTCTAATCCTTCCATGATTGTATGTCAAGTGAAGGATAAAGAAAGAAGCTAAATTCATATTTCCACCTTTTTAGGAGCTAAAAGGACCCATTTGTAAGCCTTTTTAAAAATAACTTACAGAAGTCTGATTATAACTGTTCATCAGAGAAACAACAGAAAGTAAAAAAAGAAATAAAGTCAGGTAGTCAAATGTGTAACCACTTTGATAATTACTTTTATCATCTATACAATAATAATAAAATATATGTATTTTAAATTTATAATAAAAATATACATATTTTAAAGTTGTAATATCCATTGAGATAGGATGTAGCCTTCACAGCATACTTGAATTGGTATTTGACAAATGTTAATTTCCCCTTTCCCATTCTTTTTGCTTTCAATATCAGTTCCTTATCCTCAACCCAGTCTTTACTAGCTGTGTCACCTTGAGTCATTAATCTTTTTAAGAGTTTCTATGTTCAATGATAAAATAGAAATATTAATAAAATCTGTGTTTAAGTCTCACTGTTAAAATTGAATGAAGTAATCTATACACATTGCTTAGCATAGCATTCATAATAAGTACTGCATGAAAACTACTATCACCATTATTAATCTAACAGACACAGCTGCAATCCTCCTGGTTCTACTATGGAATAAAAAAATAATAACCTAAAGAAATTTAGTTGCTGGTAGTTAGGTATAGTTGTTACTTAGAAGAAGTGCATTTGGAAATATGGAAGGCATTTTCTGGTTGTCCTAATGACTAAGAATGCTTTTGTATTTAGTACAGGGCAGGGAGAGTGTGAGAGGAGAATGTCAGATATCTACCAACTGCGGGATACTCTCATCTATGAAGATTTATCCCATCTTAGATGCCAAATGCTCTCCACTAGGAAATACAGCCATTCAACCTCTTCCAAAGTCCAAAGAGATGAAGCTGACCAAGGTAGCAGAGTGCGTTCCTATAAGAGCTAGAACTAAGTGGTAAACGGAATGTTAACACTGCAGAATTTCTCTCATCTTATAATTTTCTTTTTCTCATCTTGAAGAGAATAAACAAAACTGAATAGAGTCAATCAAAACAAAATGGTGAACATTTTGAATGCTACATGACTTTAAAACAAAATACAAGGAAATCAGTAATGACCACCATAATGCTTCTTGTTATCTTCAAAAGAATTGCCCATACCATCAGGAATAACAAAGTCAAATAAAATACTATAGAATAAAACCAGTAAAAACAAAACAATGGAAACAGTGCAGGTCTTCAAAACAAGACAATAGTAGAACCACAATGGGTAAAATAATGCATCTTGTTACCTCCAAAGTAGCTGCCTATACCATCAGACATGATACAATCAAACAAAACAAAATAGAATAAAATCAGTCAAAACAAAACAATAAAAGCAATACAGGGCTTCAAAACAAAATAATAGAAAATAAAAATGGCTACCATAATATATTTTGTTAACTTTGAAATTGTTGCCCATGCTATCAAATATAATAAAATTAGACAAACCAAAACAGAATAAAACCAAACAGACCAATGAAAACAATATAGGTTTTAAATCAAGATAATAGATTTTTCACTGCCTTTCTTTTTTAGACACTTCCTCCCCTTTCATTTTCACAGGTTGCATTGTACATTTTGGATCCCACTAACTCCTTTAGTTTTTATACTAAGGACACAACACGATATTCACCCATGTGACTCTGAACCATTTCACCCACCCTTAAGCATGATCTCAAAATGTATCCCTTTACCTACAAGAGCCTCAAGGTTATCTTTCTTTGTAGCTGAGTAGCTTTCCATTGTATAAAAGTGCCATAATTTTCTTAACCAGTCTGCAGCTGACAGGCAAGCTACCCCTACTTTTTCTGGTTCCCTCTCACATACAGCATTTTTCACTCTCCTTTGACTTTCAGTCTATGAATCCCCTTTTGGGTTAAATGTGCTTCTTGTATGAAGCGTACTGATTGAATCTGTATCCTGATCCACTCTGCCTGTGTTTCTTTTTATCGGTGAATTGAGGCCATTTATTTTAGTGATCAGGGCCAACATGCACTGCCTCGTCTCTGCCATATTTTCCTGCCGTTGGTTGCCTACTTTTCCCCTCCATTCCATTATCTGCCCTACTCAGTGGGCCCCCTCTGCCACTGTTCCTGGAACCATGGTCTTTTTTTTAAAATCTCTCTCTAGAATGTCCTTCAGTATATTTTGTAGGGTTGGTTAAGTGGTCATGAATTCCTTCAGTTGTTCTTTGTCATGGAAGTATCTTGTTTTTCCATTAATTTTGAAAGATAGTTTTGCAGGATACGTCAATCTGGATTGGAAGTTGTTTTCTTTCAGGACTTGAAATATTTCATGCTCTTCTTGATTTGATGGTTTATGTTGAGAAGTCTGTCATGATTCTGATGGGTTTTCCTTTATAGGTGATCTGTTTCTTTTCTCTAACAGTTTTTAATATTCTGTTCTTGTGTTGAATTTCTGGGATCTTGATTATTATATGTCTGGGTATAGATTTATTTTGGCTATGCCTGGGTGTAGATTTATTTTGATTATTATATGTCTGGGTGTAGATTTATTTTGGCTGGAGCTCTATATGCCTCACTTATCTGAATGTCAATTGCTTTTCTATGCTTGGGAAGTTTTCTGAAATTATTTCTGTAAATAGATTTTTAATGTCATTTGTTTTGACCCCTTATTTTTCATTCACATTTATTATTCTTAAGTTATGTTTCTTTTGGTTGTCTTGCAGCTGTTGAATTGTTACTTCCTGGTTCCTTGTTATTTTTAAGAGCTCTTTCCTTTCATGATGACAAGCTGCAAACATGTCTTCAAAGTCTAAAAGTTTATTTTCAGTTTCTTTCAAACAGTTCTGCCAGATTTTAATGGAGTTTTTAATTTCTTAGATATCTATTTGAATCTGTTTCATGCATTTCAAGTCTTTTATATTGTTCATTCAAGGTTTCTTTCATTTTCCTATGCTCCTTTATTCTTCCATGTATGTCTTCTTTAGAGGTGCTTAGCAATTCTTTTATTATGCTTTTCATTTCTTCTTTTACCTGAGATAGTATTTCTGTCCTAATTTCTTTTATAGACTTATGAAGTTGTTTCTTTACTCCAGTTTCCATCACCTCAGAAACTTCAGGTATGTGGCTCCCAATCTTTTCTGTGTTTACATCTCCTGTATTTGCTCTGAATGAGTTGGAAGCCAGAGACTGCCTTTTGCTTCTTCATCTTGAAATATTCATGGGTTCTTCTGGAAAAGTGGGTAGTGGGGTCCCAGGAACTTCCCATATTGGCTGAAGCAAGACTGCTGGCTATGAGTATCTGGTGGTGATCATTGGGTGCACTGGTGTAGGACTGTCTGCTGCTTTTCCCAGCCTGCTTTGGCTCACTGGTGGCTGGTGGAATGCAGGCAGGGGCTGGGCTGGCCTCTGCCTTCCAGCTGGTTACCAGGGGGGATCTATGATGATGGTTGCCACAGTTGGTTGTGCATGGGAGTAAGGAGGCTGCTGCCTCTCTACAGAGCTGATTAACAGCAGGGAATCCCCAACATGGCTGTTAAGAGTATGCTCAGGGTGGGTCTGGCTGCTGCCTCCAGGCCAAGCTGGTTAGACTTAGGGTTAGAGAAACCTCTGTGATGCCTATTGGAATGCACACAGGGGTGGGGCTCAGTTCAAGCAATTTCCACCAGTCTGCTCCCAGCTAGGAGCTGCTGGAGGGAGCTGGCTACAGTTCTGGTTCCAGGCTTACCTGCCTGACTTCAAAATGGCTCCTGGCCAATTGGTCTCTCCTGCAGGAGGACTGAGCCCCCTGCACTCACTGCCAGTCAGTGCAGTCCTCTGTATCTGCCACTCCCCTCCACCACTGCATCTCTTTACAAAGGTCTTCAGGCTTGCCAGCCACCACTGTCCCCAGGTTCCAACAGCTCCTCTTGCACCAATGGATCCAGTTCCAGGTGAAGGCTCTGCAAGCTACCATCTTCTTTGTTTAAGTTTTTCTTTTTTACTCTCTCTGCGAGCTTCAATTTTCACTTTAGGTTCTTCCTGGGTCCAGGGGACCCACCTCCTTCCTTCTTGCCTTCCCCTGATGGTATATTCCAGAATCAGGACTGTTTCTCTGAGAGAGGCTGTTTTCTCTGCTGCTTACTGTTCCACCACCTTCCTGGAAGTCTCTCATTTTATAATTTTCATCAACTGACATATATAACTGTATCCTTAGTAGTGTCAATTAATTCTATAAAGTCATTAAAATTCCTAAGGAAAGAAAATCCTTATAGTATAATTTCTCACTTTATCTACAGGAGAAACAGAAAGAACAAGGTTTATTTTTTAAGTTTAATAATAATATACTAGCTTGTTGCCCTGGTTTTGTTATAGTAAAGGTTGAAATGGTAAGTCTGACACCTAGAGGACATATTAAAAGGGAAAATTTTTTGACTTTTAGTCCTCCCCCATGGGCTTATCAGTTTTCTAAAGAAAGAGACCTTGTTCTATAATAATAATAATAACATGTTGTACATCTGTGTCTTAAGGAATGTCTAAGAAAGTACCAAGAAAGAACTGCCTAATACTTCTAAACCCGATGCCAAGAAATAGCTCAATCACTTGTGCTACTAAACATAACTCAGGTTCTGCTCAATGTAGACTATTTTAACATTTTGGACCACCTACAGATTAGAGCTCACTATGCTGGATGCTGGCAGAGTAAGACAAACTAGATACAGTCCCTGGCTTCAAGAGCGTAAGTCACTGGAGATGATGAAAATGTAGGCAATTATTTCAACAGCCTATGGCTAGTATTACAATAGGGGTAGATTTATTGGTTTATAGAGTAAATTAAAATGCAAAACTGATTTTGATTTATTTTTTAAAAATTTTGAACAACATACAGATGCATCAGATACCTCAATACAACCAGGCAAACAAAGTTTACAGAGTTTCATGAAATCAAAATGTCTTCTACTATAAATTTGCACATTTGTCTGTCTAATTTCCATATTTGAGATATATGTATTATAACATCATCTGAGGGTAACATGAATACTAGTTGTGTGTCCTTTGCAATACTCCTTCATTCCCTTAACACCACAGCTACCTTAAATGGAAAAACTTAAGTATTCTTGCCCTATTTATCTCTCAGTATACTGAAGACTAAAACTAGACTCATGTCTATCACCACACACTAAACTAAAGTCAAAATGGATCCTCTGATCTAAATATTAAAACAGAAACACTAACTCTACTGGAAGAGAAAGTAGGTAGAAATCTTGAAGACGTAGGCATAGGTAGAGAGTTCATGAACAAAACCTAGACACATGGGAAATACTTCAAAGAATTAACAACTGGGATCTCATCTTATTAAAAAAAACTTTTTCACATCAAAAGAAATCACCAACAGAGTGAAAATACAACCCACAGGGTAGGAAAAAATTTTAGCCAGTTGTCCCTCAAAGGATTATGTCCAGTACGTACAAAGAATTGAAAAAAATCAGACTCCCCCAATTCAAAGACCCAATCCAAAAATGGATATCTGAGATGAAGAAATATAAATGACAAATACTTAAATGAAAAAACATTCAACATCATCTGTCACTTGACAATTGAAGATTAAAAGCAACACTGAGATTCCATCTTACCCAAGAAAGAATGGCTATCATCAAGAAATAAACCAATAACAAATTCCAGAGGGGCTGTGTGGAAAAAGAAACCCTTCTTCACTGTAAGTGGGAGTATAGGCTGGTGCAACTACTGTGGAAATTAGTATGGAGATTCCTCAAAAAGCTAGGATTAGAGGTCCCATTTGACACAGCTATTCCTCTTCTGGATGTCTTCCCAGAAGAACTAAAACAGCAATATATGTGCACCCAAATTTATAGCAGCACAACTGATAATAGCTAAATCTTGGAAAATACCCAAATGCCCATCAACCAAGGAATAGATAACACTGGAGTACTACTCAGTCATAAAGAAGGATAAACTTGAGACTTTTACAGGAAAATGGGTGCAACTTGAGACCATATTGATAAGTGAAATAACTCAGACTCATGTTTAAACATCATATTGTCTCTGTGGTATAAGAAACTGAAGGAGTGAATAAAGTCTAAAATGTACATTTTGTGAGATGAGAAGAAATTATTCAAATGGAAAGAGGAACTAGAATGGTGGAGGGGAAAATGATAGAAGGGAAAAAGAAAATAATAGCAGATCAGTTATACTATCAGTGTTTCTTAGTTCACTGAAAGTGAAGGTTTATGCTAATATCAACTGGAGAAAATTTTAATGTCCATATCTTTAAAGAAAACAATGTGCAGTGTATTAACTATTGTTGTTCTCCTACTGTTTTGTGATGAAATTTTGTCTTACCTTTTTTCCATAAAAAGTATAAGAATTGAAGAAGATAACATCTGTGAAAATTTCGTATATATTACATATAACAGAAACGAGGGTACCATTTCCCTGTGTCCTTGCCTCTTTCCAAGAAAGACTGTGTCTCTTAGCTCTTTCACAGAGAAAGGGATAGTGTAATTCTCACCAAAGAAGCATGAATGAAAGAGGTCTTACTTCTATTCTAAGCCCTTGAGGTGACTACATTTTCTTCACAGATTATCTTTTTTGTCCACATAGCAGCTTTGGAAGCCCCATGTCCCAGGTGACATAACCACAAAATGGAAGGAATCTGCATAATCTGTATGGTACTTAGTGTAAGAAATATTTTGTTGTTACTGAAATTTTAGTGTATGTTTGATGCAGCATGGCCTATGTCACACTGATGAATATGCACAGCAGATGCAAATAATTATTTTTAAATGTACTAACAAACCGATTTGGTTAGATTTACCATTAGCACAGGCAATACTGACTGTATTAAGGCAAAGCCTCACTTGTTATTCCACGCTTAACACTTCTTCTCTCACGTCTATTCTATTTCCTCTTCAAATAGTTTAACATATGTTCTCAGACCTTAACTCAACTAACATGCCACCTCGCATCTGTTACACTAAAGGATTCATTGTGCCAAATAGGTAAAGGTTGCAGTTTACCAATTTCATTCATGTCAGAAATCAACATCTTTGAAAGCTTCTTAACCAGACAACCAAGGTGTTGATCACAGCAAGAGAAGGGTAATGGCACCTTACCTGTTCTACATTTTGACTTTTGATAACATATTCATTACCAACTTTCATTTTAGGATGAATCAAGCCCTTCACCAACTCAGAGGAGTTAATACCCATGAGAAAAGCCGCTTTGTCAGCACCTGACCATAAAAAAGGAAACAGAGTGAAAGAGGGAAGAAAAACACTATAAAATTTCATGCCATTGTAACCAAAGCCACTACCTGGAGGATGAAAAGACGATGTGCTTATATCAATATAACAAAATAGATTGCAGTTTTGAAATAAGTGGCTGAATCTAAACTGTTTAAAGAAATCTATTTTTTGTGAAGGCCAATAAAAATTGGCATTTAAATGCCACTTCATATCCATTTTAGGATATTTAAAAAGATGCAAACAATGACAAATAGTGAGAATGCGAGGAAAATGGAAAGCTCATTATAAGTTGTTCACTATAGACAATATCTTGGCAATTACTTAAAAGTTAAACAGTAAATTACTACCAGAACCAGCAATTTCACTCTTCCATATGTACCTAGAAATTAAAACATGTAAGTACACAAAAAGTTATTCACAATGTTTCTAGCAGCATTACTCATAAAGTCAAAAAGTTGAGTGGAGACAAAATGAATCAACTAATGAATAAATAAAATGTGATATATTCATACAAGGGAAAACTATTCAGGCATAGAAGGACCAATACATGGATGTATGTTTTAATGTGGCAGTAATGACAGTTACACCACAATGTGAATGAATTAATACCAGTAAACTGTACACTTCAAAAACAGTTAAAATGACAAATTTTATGTTATATATGTTTTACCACAGTTAAAATATAAAAAGTTTAAAATATGTTGAAGGATTGGAATGAACGTGTTTACGCTTTTTCTTTCAGTTGCAAGGAATTTTTATGATAAATGTAGCAATGACTACTCATATGCTTTCTTCTGAGCATATTTGTGGTTTTCTAATTTAACGATCATAGTAGACAGAATATTGATTGTGATTTACCTCAAATATTTTTGGCAATCAGGTAAAACTAGATTTTTACCACATGAAAACCAACAGAAAATGAATCCTTATCATTTCACCCCTGTGCAGTTACTGTGCCTTTGAAGTTCCAGTGGTTTACAATCACACTTCTGTTTTGTCACTTAATATATTTTACAGTAATGTTCTTTTCTCTGTATTCCTCACAGTGTATGCACTAAAGGTATACAGTGTTATTCAATCCCTCTTTGCATAAGTATAAGAAATTCACCAGCATCATCAATTATTACTTGAGAGATACTTCTTATTCTGCAATCAGAAAAGTAACAGAACGGTGACTGAGAAAATACTTTCAGGAACAGTAACTGAGGGAGATGATATTGATTATTTTCAACATTTTCCAAAAACCAAGAAGGGTTTTCAACTGCAAAGCAAAGGAGCTGGGCCTGGAATCAAAGATATGACTGTAAATATAAGCCAGTAATTCAAAGTAATTCTTACTTTCTGTGCCATCTGCTTCCAATTGTGCTCCTCTGGGTTTCTGTTTGAATTTTATATTTCCAAAGTGCATAATGGCTCCAATGAGCTTAAAGCACCCGTACTTCTCCTCAGGAAGAAAGCCCAAGATGTCCATGGCTTTCTGTAAAAGAGGAGACACTATGTCTTCTTGTTCCAATGGCTGTGCCATGTTCTGCTATGTGTCACACATCCCTACACGGGGCTGCAAACCGGTAGAAATGAGAAAAAGCACCAAAAACCCTGGGTGTGACAGCCTTGTTCAAATCAATACAAATATACCCTATTAGCACTTGGTCGTGAATGGTCTACTCATCACTTTAAAAGAGGATTATGAAGGCATAAAACTTGGCTTGATTTGTTTCTAGTAATTTCAGAACTTTCCTTCAATACCCTCCTCTTCTCCTCCCTTCCGGCAACAGATCACTCACTGGTTATATGAGGTCAGTTATTTTGCTTTTCATGGTTATGGCTGCAGGTGTTATTGCTTATTTCTGTGATTCCATAGTACTCTTGATTTTATTGCAAAGAAGATTCATTTCAAAGACTGGCAAAATGGAAACATTTAAGAAGCAAAAACCCTTCCACCACAGAATTGCATCCAAAAAGACACTGCACAGGATAATATGTGTATTTTCATACACCCTAAGAGGGAGAAAATGGGGACAATCTAGTGGTTAATTAAGAATATATAAAAAACCCTATAAAAATCATATTCCATACTTAATAATTTCACTTGCAGGAGTCTAGCATAAGGTAAATCCTGATACACAGAAAAACTATTTGCCTTCAAAGATATTCACCAATGTACCAGTTGGGAGTAGAAGACTGACTCTCTTTTTATTTTGGTTTTTAGACAGACACTCACCACGTGGCTTAGACTGGCTCTGAAC
Source organism: Hydrochoerus hydrochaeris (assembly GCA_004027455.1). Classification (NCBI taxonomy): domain Eukaryota; kingdom Metazoa; phylum Chordata; class Mammalia; order Rodentia; family Hydrochaeridae; genus Hydrochoerus; species Hydrochoerus hydrochaeris. The sequence continues at coordinate 39,083 of PVLA01003088.1, forward strand.
TCACCATGTAGATCAGGAGGGCCTTGAGTCTGAACTCATGATCTTTCTACCTCAGCCTCCTAAGAGCTGGGATTACAGGTATCAACACCACGCTTCACTTTGAATATCTATTTAAATGCTAGTGAAGAGTTCATAATGACATTTGAAATACTTACAAAACAAGTCAGACACATAAGTTTAAATATCGCTTTGTTCCTCTTATGTGGGAAACCCAAAATACAAATAAGGAGCAAAATGGAGGAAAGATATTAGGCAGCAGAAAGAACTCATTAAAATGGGAAGGAAATAACAGATGGAGGAGGGGAGGGAAGAAAAGGGAAAGAAATTAAAGGGAAATCGTGGAAATAGTTTTTGTGAATTGGGAGGGGAAGAAGGGCTGGCAGGAAGGGAGGAGCAGAGGACAAAAAAAGACTTAAGATGTGTTATTTATATGTACAAATTCTCCATGATGAATGTGATCATTAGGGGCTATAAATGCATACTAATAAAAAATAATTTTTGAAGAAAAAAGATTAAATTAAAAATGCTCATTCTATAAACCAATTTGTACATGTCATGTATCAGAAACTTCTGTTGGAAAACAAAAAGCAGTGTAATAAGCTTAAAAAGCAACCCAAAATAGATTAAAAACAAAAACGGTACAGATATACAGCAAAAAAAGTAATGTTTGCCATTAAGTTAAAATTTCTAATTTTTCTTGGTTCAAATTTACTCTCCTGACAATGTACACTTCCACAGTAAATGGATTTTGAGCAGAGGCAAAGGAAAAGTCAGCCTGCTTCTCCAGATCCCTTAAGAAAACTGCAGTGCTATGATATTTTCTCTCATTTCTTATTGTCATTGCCAAGCCTGTTTGGACAAACAACAAGACTTACTTCTGTGGCCAACAGTTCTTCAGCATCATCCATGATGTCCATAGCAACTACTCCACAGGAGCAAATACAGAAGTCACAGGGATTTGCAGATACCAGGAGCGTATCTACAGGGGGGAAATTGCTAGTTAAACAGCTCTGAGATATCCACAAGGCCTGAGAAAATAATTGACTGATATTCACAGTTTACTCTTACAGTTTGTAGCATACTTGTAAACAAGCCAAAATAAAATCTGCATTCTGCAATTGATTTTGCCCTCTATTAACTTGCCAGTCACGTGTTAAAACCTTCCAAAATAGACTAAGCTGGCCAAATCCAGAAGCAGGTTTAATTGCAACAGCTTGAACTGGCATTTAAAAAACAACAACAACAAAAAAAAAAAACTAGCACCTAAAATGTGCTGGCTAAACTTTAAAATATCAGTTTGGTCTAGATTCATGGCTGGGGTTAAAGAACAAGAATGTTTACTACATCACAAGTTGAACAAACCTGAAATTCAAAGGCTAGGAAGCAGCCAAGCTTTGGAGTTCACACCCAGGGAACTTAGCAGTGTAGCCCTGTCAGATCACATCCTCACTGTTAGAAGGATGTTTCAAGGATCCATAAATCAGCTCCTGTGTTCAGTAGTACACTGAGGATATGTCTAGGACTCCTAACACTATCTTCCTCATCAGGAAACACCAGTGTGGGCTGAAGCCAAGGCTGGCTGTCAGCAGCACCACTCAACTAACTCGCCAAAAATCTCATCAACCTCTTATTGCCCAATACTTACACATGATGAAAGTTTTTGAACTCATCTTAATTTTCCTGTATCATTCACTGAAGTGAAGATCTGTTATTCATAACCCTAAATCTCAGAGACAAAGAAATTGGGCTACACCAATATTCATGCAGCTCTAAATTTGAAAACAAACCTAATACCTATCAGCAGTTGAATGAATTAACAAGTTGTGTATTTGTGCAATTGATTATTACTCAGCAAGCAAAAGAATGAACTGCAACATGGAAGAACTTCAAAATAATTATGCTGACTGAATTCAGCCAGACAGAAAGAGTATATATTGTGAATCTTGCTTATAAAACTCAAGAAAATTCAAACTCATTTGCAAAAAACATGTTATTGCTTGGCCAGGGTTAGCAGAAGGGGGCTTCAACCAATGAGAAGAGCTAGGGAGGAATTATACAAGATCAAATGGTTCCAAGAATAGGTGCCTTATCTTGAATATGGTAATTGTTTTTCACATATGTACATATGCCAACAACTACCAACTGTACACTTCAAAGACACGCAGTTTACTTTAGATTAATAATATTCAATAAAACTATTTTATAGAATATTAAAAAATAAAAAGAAATTGAGTTATTCAAAAGAAATCAAACAATGGCAAATATAATACTTTTAATTTTATTTGAAATATAATCCATGAAACTTAAAACTATTTATTTGCATTTTCAATGATTATTATGTTTTTAATTGACAAATATTAATCAAATTTATGTCATACAACGTGATGTTTTGATATATGCATACATTTTGGAACATTCAATCTAGCTTATTATCTATTACCTTACATAGGTATTTTTATGGTGAGAACTTTTAGAATCCACTCTCAGCAATTTTTAAGTATATAGTACATTGGCATTAACTGTGGTCACCAAATTGTACAATATATCTCAAGAAGTTACTTGACTTTTGTGGATTCCACATATCAATAAGATTATATAGTATTTATCTTTCTGTGCCTGGTTTATTTCACTGCAAGTGTTCTGCAGTTTCATCCATGTTTTACAAATACCAGGATATTTTATAAGACATATATATACACTCATATATATATATATATATATATATATATATATATATATATATATATGAGTTTCTTTATAGATTCATCTTTGATGGGTACTTAGATTGATTTACTATCTTGCCTACTGTGAATAACACTAAAATAACATCAAAATGCAGATTTTTTTATTTCATTTCTTTGTCATTGTCATTGTCTATGTGCATCCATAAATGGGACTTTGAATCATATCTATTTTAAATTCATTTATGAACCTTCATACTTTTCCCATAATGGCTACAGAAATTTACATTACTATCACTGTAAAAGGCTATTCTTTCTCTGCATCCTTACCAACATTTGCTGCCTCTTATCTATTTTATAGTCATCCTCCTAACAGTCGTGAAAGTGCTACTCAGTATGTTTTTGTTTGCATTTCCCTAACAATCAAAATGTTGAGCATTTTTGCCTAATCTTGTTGGTCATTTGCATATCTTCATTTAAGAAATATCTTTTCAGGTTTTTATCCACCTGTAATAAGTGTGTTGTCTTGCACTTGAGTTATTTGAGTTCCCAATATAGTTTGGGTATCAACCCTTTTTCAGACACATAGCTTGCAATTATTTCCTCTTATTCAATAGGATAGTTCTTCACACTGTAGGAAATGAGCCTGAGGGTAGTAAGCAAAATGTCACAGATTCTAACAGACAAAGATCTGGTCACTGGCCTCTCCTCCTGGAGTTTATATACCTAAGTAAATAAGAAGAATTGGTACAGTAAATAAAAAGGTAAAAAAAAAAGAGAGAGAAAGATAGGCAGATATATGGAGGGTCAAGTTACAGAAACTGTATTCAGACCTAAAGGATTCCAAAGGAGACCTTATCTGAGTAGACTAGAAAGTGGGTCTTAACCATGCCTGGAATAAGAGTTAGCCCTAACTGAGAGCAAAAGGAGAGAAGATGTGCCCATGGGTAGGTAGAGGCCAGATAGGCCTGGAGTAACACTTGCCCTCACCTTCTCCACTTCTTCAGTGTAATAAGAGCCTGTAACTCTTATGCCGGATTAAGTTTAGAATAGACAGATGCCCATGCTTTAGGAGATTTGGACATAGCACTCTTACTGTCACTATTTTCTCTCTTATATTCTCCGGATGCACTGATGGCAAACATTTGGATAGAAAGAGTACCCAATCAGTTGTTAAAATACTTCCCCGAAACACAGTGGGTATTGCAAATCAACTGACCATACCAGATTAGGACCGCTAGATGTCAGACTTTGCATAAGAATCAAGCTAAGCACCAAACCCTGACCATGGTAAAAGAACTGAAGAAAAGCATAATTTTTCCAGAGAAGTTCAAAGCTTTCAGATGATTCCACATATTAGTAACCATAGCTACTCAAAGAATCATGAGGTCATGGGTGCTTTCTACTTTAAACTCTATGTGTCATGGCCTGTGCGAGACAGAAACTCATGTCAACAATGTTAGATTTTACTAATCAATCAATAGAAGGACAACAATTTTTAAGCATAATAAAAAAATAAGTCCTTTTTGAATCATAATAGCTGTTAGTATCACCAAGTATACTTATGGTAAAAGTAACTATTTAGCTTGCAAAACTTTTCCTACTATGTGAGGGCACTGAGAAGGTAAAGACTAAGTAGTCAGAATGCTGCCATATTTTATTAAACTTAATCTGCACAAAATAGACAGGTGATACTTTCCCATCAATCTGCTTGCCAGCCTATAACTGCAACTTCCACTTACATCCAATCTTTTCTTTTTTTATTTTATAAAAGGTAAGACAAAATTTCATAACAAAATAATAGAATAACAGCAGTTAATACATTGCATATTGTTATCTTTAAAGTAGTTACTCAGAGTAAAGATATGAGCACAAAAAATTCTCCAATCAATATTAGCACAAACTTTCCTTTTCAATGAATTAAGAGACACTAATTATATAGCTTTCATTTTTTCCCTTTTCCTTTCCTTCCTTTCCCTTTCCCCCCATCCCAGTCCCTTTTTCTTTTTGAACAATTTCTTCCCATTTCACAGTATCTATTGTACATTTTAGACTTTATTTACTCTTTCAATTTCTTACATCAGGTACATAATACAATATTTATACATGAGTCTGGTTTATTTCACTCAAGAGTGTGGCCTCAAGTTGCACCCATTTACCTGTAAATTTCTCCAGTTAATCCTTCTTTGTGGCTGAGTAGTATTCCATTGTATAAAAAGACCACATCTTTTTTATCCATTCCTTGGTTGATGGGCATTTGGGTTGTTTCCAAGATTTAGCTATTATAAACTGTGCTGCTATAAACATGGGTGCACATATATCACTGTGGTATATACATTCAGTCTTCCGGAAGTAATTATTGTTCTTAACAGTTACCTTGAACACAGTCTAATTGCTTACAAATTCTCCCATTTCATTTTTTAAACTTTTTAATTTTATTAGTAAATGCCTGCAGCACATAATGATTGCATTCATCGTGGGCAGTTGATATATATATATATATATATATATATATATATATATATATATATATATATCACATCTTCATTTGTTTTGTGTCACCTTCCTCTTCACTTTTCACTTTCAGTGAATTCTCATACACTTATAATTGAAGGCCCCTCACTTGAACAAGGAGGGACTACTTAATCCGGCTACTTCCTAGCTCCCCCTACTTATCTTCTACCACCTACACTGGCCACTCGCTACTTCAAGAAAGCAAAAAAAACATACTCTTGTCTCTGGGACTTCACATTCACCATTTCCTCTTTGTAAAATTTATTCCTGAAAACCTCTGCCTATTTCCTACCAATGCAAAAGTAGTGCCTTCCCAGAGAGAAATCACTAGATCATTTTATCTGAAATATAACTGCTTACAACCCTGCCAGACCCACTCTCGCTATACTTTCATACTATTTTAATTTTGTTTATAGATCTACTATTGTCTGAATTATGTCTAGCTTTCTTTCCTTTTATACATTTTTTAATCATTATTTATTTTTTTTGAGACAGGATTTTTACTATGTTTTCCAGACTGGCTTCCACTTCCTGTGCTCAAGCATTTCTCCAACCTCACTCTTGCAAATAGCTAGGACTACAAGCAGAAGCCATGGCCATATATATATATGGCTGTCTTCAGTACTAGAGTGTAAGCTCATGAGGGCAGGGACCTGGCTGTTCAACACACTAGCCACACAACTTACATAGCAGAGCCTGCTATACCATAGTAGTCTGACAATAAATATCTGTTGAAAGAATAGCTCAATTTTATTCCTTTATGGCACTTTATCTTAATTAAATCACAGGGCTTGTATTTCTTTGACTCCCTCATTCTTTCATTCAATCATTGCCATTATAGATTACAGATCTATACCTTTTGTCTCAAACTTGCAGACATGGCAAGTCCTGCCAACTCACACTGGGACTATTGCATCTCTTCCTCTAATATTTCTGCTTGCAGGCCATCTTACTCATCACACCAGCTCACTTATCCTAAACATTGCTCCCAATCAGATGAACACTCCTATTATCCCACCCAACCACAAGGACACACAAGTGCACACCCAACTCCCTGAGTACACAAACTATCTGAATAAAATCCTTCTCTGTTCTATGCAAATGCACCCCTCCAGGCTGGACTTCTGCTGTGCTCTTGATATGCTTTTTTGTGGTATTATGTATATTGTCACTCCTTATAGAAACACACTCCATTCTTGACTCTGGTTAAATCTGATTCCCATTATTTCCATCCCAACCTACATCCTTCTTCTTTACAAAAATCCCACTGACTGACACACACCTTAGGTGGTGATGTCTCTCTTCTCTGGCCTCTTATTCATATCACTGGCATGGCTCTAATCACGTAAAACTTTAAATTATCTAACACTTCTACACACACACACTAATTCCCACCCACTTCCAAATGTTCTTCCTTTAACTACAAAATTTAAGTTTTGCTTCTTACTTTCTATACACAAAAATGAGATGTTTGTTGCAAACAATTTAGTTACCTAAATTGTAGGTTAAATAAACTGAGGATAAAAAGGCAAAGAGACTTCCTAACATAGAACCTTCCAATCCCTGAACTACGTTTCTGTCTCTTGTTCTACAATGACTCTTAGCTCCAGAATTTTATACATACCACGAAGTGCTTTTTTTCCAAACAGAATTTGATAGAATATGTGATAGTTCCTCTCCCCAGGAAGCTGGTAAATCACCCGGGATTTTTCAAACAAATCTGAGTAGGTGAAAAATGAACAAAGATTCATATTTAGCTGTTCTTGAGCAACTTAGAAAAAAAGTAATCAGATAGTACAATGGCTACTCACAGATCTCAATGTCTGCAGATGACAGTGTGCCTCTGGCATCAAAGTACATCCTGATGAATTTTCCCTACGTGGACACAAAGCACAAACTATTCAGACTTTCCACAAACTTTGCAAACAGTTTCAATGGCTTCATTATGTAATTCTTCAAAGATTAAAACATAAAATGCAACATGGGTTTGATGTGGCACCTATTTAATGTTTGTAGGGAGCTAGAATGGTTGTCAGGAGTAGCAGCGGTCCTAACTTGTGGTCTAAGATTTGTCAGCTGCTATCTGTGCATTCTTGGGTGCACTGAAGAGACTCTGTAAACCTCAATGTGCTTACTAAAAATAAGAAATAAAATATCTACTCAGCTACTCTTTCATTCATTCTTTGTACAACCATTTATTGGACAAATGCTATGACCCAAGAAACCTGCTAGACACTGGAGATGCCACACAAGAAAAGTAAGCATGGACTACTTGGAGTGTATGTTCTAGAGGATAATGGGCAAGCGGAATAGCTCTAACAAAAGAACATTTGACATGTTTTTAAGTCAAAAGAAAAGTCAGGGAAATCTTGACTAAGCAGACTCTCTATGAGTGTACAAGAAATTATGGGAAAAGAATTTCAAATGCATAAAATATGGAAACTTATTGTAATTTGTTTTGTAAGCTTCCCTGGAGCACAGGAAAGAAATCTAAACTGTTACAATACAAGCTTCTTGAAGCTGACCAAACAGAAGTTTTTCAGACACACATTTGTAGGTAGCTTTTATTGTCTTAGTGACAAACCTCGTAAATTCTTTGTTATGGCTTGTTTAAGCAACCCCCCCCTCCAAAGTCTCAGGCAGTCATGTAGGCAGCTGAATCTGGTGTTTGTGATTGGTTCACTATCTAGTGCTGGGACTGGTGGCATGAGTGCTACACTCGCCCAGTGGCTAGTAGCCAGCATACAATATAAGGGAGAGAAGGAGGCTTTCTTTCCCCTTTCTTGACCTTTTCACTTTTGTTGCTTGTGACTGTGAGCAACTGCCCCTCAGCCATGCCATCCTGCCTCGGAGGCAGCTGATTATGGCCTGAAATCTCAAAAAAACTGTAAGATAAATAACCTTTCCTTCCTTCATTTTGGGCATCAGGTATTTTGTTTCAACAACAAGAGAGAAATAACCAAGACATTCTTTAAGGTCTCTAACAATATAGAATTCAATCAAATACATATTTTTGATGTTCTAATTTTTTTCATTCCTATATGACCAGACATGGGTATTATCACTGTTTAAAGATTAAAGGCCCTTACATTATGCTAAATCATATTACTTACAAAGCGAGAAGAATTGTCATTTCTTAGAGTTTTGGCATTTCCAAATGCTTCCAAGATGGGACTCACTTGTATGATTTGATCTTCTAAAGTCCCCTGAGATGCACACAAAAAAAGTACAGCTAGTTAAGTTTTTACCAGAATTCTATAATATGACACATCTTCCAAATGGAGCCTCATTCTTTCTCTAATAATAGGTTACCAAAAGTTCCTTTAAGTTTTGTTATGAAATACATTATTTTTGAATGGAAATCCAGAAAAACCAATAAATGAAAGAGCACAATTCTATATACAATGTTCTTACAAGAATATATATGGGAGCTCATTATCGTAATGCTTATGCTTTGGTTATCCTTGGCTGACATGGAAAAATAAAATGATAATTCACCAAACAAACAGTAATTACCATAGTGAATTTCCAGGCATATTCTATTGCATATGTGTCCCTATTATTAACTTTCCTCTTTTCTCATGTAATCTTCACACTTGGAAATTTATTCTGAGTTAATATAGTAGCCTCTTGGTACTATTGAATTTTAATTTCATTTGCTACTATACAAAAGTAACTCAGAAATTCACACCAAGCAGTGACTTATAATACCACTGATGTTGAATTTGAAACATGCACACTCTGGCTGCTGGGCCAAAACTGTTCAGTTGCACAGAATGAGCCTGAATAGCCAGCTAACAGCCACAATGCATCAGGACTTTGTGGTTTTTTCATTCATCTTCAAAGATCTTTGTATAGGAATAATCATGTTATTCAAGGCTATATAGATTATAAATATTACATCCCTTCTATATGCTATGGGTTTGCTGTCCTTTATATAAGACAAACATATGAGCAAAGGTTTCTATAGAAGTCCTATGCATTATATACTACATTATGTATCCTCATAAGACACAATAGCTAGCCCAAATCAATAAGAAAATCAACCTAAAATGCACACTAAAATTTTATCTAGGGAATAATAGCGCTCAGTAGAACCTGAAGAAATCAAATTGGAAAATGTGGTCCTTGAAAAGAAAACTTTCTACAGTATAAAACTTGAACAAATTGGCTACTTTTATATACTTTTTACATAGCAAAAACAACAGGAAACTTACAGGATCGAATTACAAAAGCAAAGCTGGGTGGGTGGAAAAGGAAGGAAAAAAAGCAAGGAAGGAAGAAGGAAGGAAGGAAGGAAGGAAGGAAGGAAGGAAGGAAGGAAGGAAGAAATAGTGTTAGATATGGAAAGATGAGAGGTCTAACAGCTCAATAACTCATTGATTTTGAGTACCATACAAAATTATTTCTTAATTTTATTTGGTATGTCAATTTTTATGGTCTAGTTATTCCAAAATTATTATAAAGCCCAACTAAATTGTTATAGTACTAAAATTGTAAATGAAGTTGAAAATCACTAAGGATTTAAAAAAGAGAAGATAAAGTTTTTCAGAACATTAAATGTCATAAAGTTAAGAGCATTTTATTTGCACATTTAGGATTTGGTACAGGAGTGGTCAATAGAATCAGACTTTTTTGGTCCATATTTGTGAGAATCTGACATTGCACTGTAATAAAACACACTCATAAATATCAGATGTGGCCATTTAATGCACTGCCACCTTGCCCTTTCAGTAACATGACTTAAACATTGAAAGCATAATAGAGAACCCAACCAACAAAGAAGACACCAGTAATTGTCCCTTAAAGCAGATCTGAAACAAATTATATGACCCATGTTGTCAGATTACTAATTTAGAGAATTTGATGATTTTCTCAGGAGGAAAGAAAAGATGAAAATGACTTTTTATATTTTGTTAATTTTTCTGTGGGTTTTTTTCCACCTTCTTTCCCCATAAGGGGTTCGGACAAAGTTTCCATGATTCAGTGGCTAGAGCCATCTCACCGGCCTGTCACAATACATAAATTCTTACCATTTTTTTCCCAGATTCACTCATGGTGGCAACAGTGGCAAAATACTGGATAATATGTTTGGTGTTCACAGTCTTTCCAGAACCAGATTCTCCTCTGTAATTAGAAAGTCATTAAGAAGAAAGTTAAGCAATCCTGACCTAATCTAAACCTCTTTCCAGAAGAGAGCCTACCAATCATTTCAACAGGCAATTATGAATGAAAATCCCCCTTTATCTTTCATAATTAGCTAACTTTATACATAATCTTTAGACATTGATAGGCTTGTCATCCAAATTATCTTAGGACAAAAGACTGCCTTGACCTATATGAAATTCAGAGTCTTACCTATGTCCTTTCTACCAGAATTAACATGCAATAAGGTATCACTAGTGTCCCTTCCTTCCTTCTGATCCTTTCCTTTTTTTTTTTTTTTTTTTTTAATGGATACTGTTCTCATTACTTACTATACAGTGGCCTGCCCCTGTCTGGTTCCTTACAATAGTATGTTTCTGTTCCACAGCCATTTTCAGTGGACTTCTGGCACCACTTCTTAATTAACCAGTGCAGAGACCTTTGAAGGTAATCATTTGTAGTCACCTGGGAACTCTCCACCAACAAGGTGCTTGAGTTCAGGTTGTGCACTGTGGCTTCTAAAGTGTCGCTTTAAATGATAGAAGCGCCATATTTGAAGGAATCACTGACTAAAGTATGATGACAATTTTCTGAATACTGTATCTTATTCTTTTAAGAATGTTTTGCATTTACAGAGAAAACAATTCAAACATGTTAAATTTAAACCGTATTTTCAGTGACATATAGGTGTATATTCTCACTGAAAGTTTGTGCTTACCAAAAAGCAAAATAAAGCAACACACTTACGTAAGCAGTATGGACTGGTTCTCACGATCTACAAAAGAAAAAAAAATGCCAGAATATGTTTAAACCAGAGGTTTATGTATTGGCATGAATTTATTTACAGCTTCCTCAGTTTCTGTCTGAAGTCAGACACAGGGAAAGGATTTGGTTGATTTAGTTGTTAAAAGGTGTAATTTAAAATGTGAAGGATGAAGCAGTGTTTTTCTACATAGGCTGATCAGAAAAGCATACAAATTTTTGGCTTTTTTTTACTCTAAATAAAAAAAGTAATCAACTAATGGTTAATGTTTTCCCCATTTTAAACCTTTTAGGAATTATCGTGTACTAATAGCTGTAAAGTAACATCTTTGGTTCAGAGAGTATAGCAGATCTTTTATGCAATAATAGCTGACATCTATAGGGACTTACTCTGGGCCAGCCACCAGCCCAGCACTGCAGATGCATTCACTTTGAAGTACAAGCTAATTGTCTCAATAGCCCTAGGAGGTACAGAAAAAGTAGATCAGATATTTTTACTTTTCATTTTGTAGGACAGTCACTTACTGTGAAGCATAACCTGAAAGGCATTATCAGCAACAGCAAAGATGTGAGGGGGAACCTCTGAGCGCCTCTTCCCTCTGTAGGCAGCTACGACTTCTTTTTGATACACTGGAAGCCACTTGTAAGGGTTTAGGGTCACACAGGAGAGACCTGCATATGTCTGAGGGAAGATTAGATTTTAGAAAATGGATTAGAAATACTTCCAAGACTGTCAGATATTCTTCTGGTGGGTAATTATTTGCTCGAATGTTTACTTATACAAAGAATTCAAAAGAAGAGCACTTTTGATTCATACAAAGGAGGAACCTTCTAAACAGAGGAGACAGAACCAGGTCAGCCTAACATTGGCACCTGGGACTACCTCTCCCCTGGGAGATTTGCTAACTACTAACATGTCTAACACATACTGCTTTTGAAGACAGAATGCTAACAGCAGGCCTGCAGAGATTTCAGTAAATGGCCATTAGGCATTTGAGGCAGAAGACAATGGAGGCTTCAGCAAGATAATGAACTTGACTGTCAGGACACTAATGGGGAATAGTGTCTTGTGTGGATGCTTTAGTCCATGAAGTGGTTGGACTGTGGCTCCCGAAAAGATATGTTTACAAATACCCCTAATCCCTAGACACTATGAAGGTGAATTTATTTGGAAAAGGGTCTTTATAGGTTCAAATTAAGGACTTGAAGACTGATATCCCAGTGGCCCTTAAATTTAATGGCTGATCTCCTTACTAGAGACACATACAGGAAAAGGTGACATAAAGATGGAAGCAGAGACTGAAGTGAGTATGGCCACCAAAAACATCAATAACCCTGAAATCTGGAAAAAAGAGGGAATGATTCTCCTCCAGACCCTCCAGAGGGAGTGAGACCTGCTGAGTTGGCTTTATGGCCCTTGACAATATCAGAGATGGATGATGGCCTCTGATGACTGTGACCTCTGGAACTGTAAAAGAATAAATATTTATTGTTTTAAGCCACCCAAGTTGTGATAATTTTGCAACCACAACCCAAGAAAACTGAAGTAGACATGTGGTAAATCAGAGAGGCCACCATTTTAAGCTAATCTCTCAGTGCTGCTTCTGATGTATAGGTTTTGATTAAATCAAAGAAACCAAGTGGCAACCAACCATCATCAATTTTAATGATGGTGAGAAAAATTACTCCATTTATTGAACACTAATTGACAGGTGCTGAACTTTGTACTCTATCTATATGCTTTTATGTCTTCCAAGTTACCATAGAAGGCCAGGCATTACCATTTCACTTTACAAACAGATGACTTCAAGACATACAGTTTCAACAAGACAGAGATGTGATAAGAGACAGCATCTCTGCTCTCATCTGGGACTGTATAGGTGCTTTCTCAACAAAACAGGGGAGGAGAAGAGCAAAACAACTCCAATCCCATTGGCTGCCCCTGGCAGAAGTGCCTGACACATTGTCAAGATAGGCCTGGATGCTGCTTTTAGATCTCCTTGCACAGAGCAGCAAGTGCATACACAAGAGAATACAAGTTCCACGTTTATCAGTCCTCTGCTTAGATCCCATCGTGGTCTTAGTGGTGTTCATTTCACAAGCTCTGGGTCTGTGTGTGGGCCATTTTATCTCTTTCTAGTTCATTAAAAAATATTTACTGAGCACATTGCAGGCAAATCAGCATGTTTTGGCATGTCTCCAAGTAGCCCACAGGCTAGAGGTAAAGATGATGTGTAACCTTCCTGAAATCAGAGTGACAGTTGCTACCAAGAGCATAAGAACACCAGGCGCCCAGTTCATCTAATCCCTAAAGTCCAAAGCTGTTACACAAGATGTTTAATGAGTGCTTTTAGGAGTGTTAAATATATGTTTATACATTTCACACAAACCTGCACATGTGCATCACTACAAGGATTTTTTTTTTTTGTACCAGGGGTCACACTCAAGATCTCATGCTTGCAAGGCAGGTGCTTATGTCACTGAGCTAAAACCCTGGTCCTAGGATTCTCTATTTTTATCTTTTGTTTTTTTCAAAAATAAAACTCTCAAATATATTTCCACTCAATTTTTTTAAAAAATAAGAACTTTTTGAATATTTGTTCAAATGGGAAGGGGAACTAGAGAGGGGAGAAAGAAAGGGAAAGAAGCAAAAAGAAAAACTGGAAATAAAACTTTTGTAGACAAGGAGGGGGAAAGCATTGAAGGGAGGGTAGGGAAATGGAAAAAAAAAGAAACAAGTTATATCATGTACAGGTACCAATTCTCTATGATGAAAGTGATCATTACGAATAGCTAAAATGTGCCAATAAATTTAATCAATAAAAAAGAAAGGGCTGGGGATAATAGCTCAGTGGCACAGCACCTGCCTGGCATGCAGAAGGTCCTAAGTTCAATTCCTGATACCAAAGAAAAATCATTCATCTTAGAAAAAAACCTTCTTTTATGTAAAAGAGCTAGCACTTGGACTCTGGTCTATCCATTTCCAGGTCTCATGATTTTCACTTAGAATGATGATCTTTGGAAAAGTACTTGAATGTAAACATGATGAGACAGGTTCCTCCCCAGTGTTTCTCAAGGACTGTTTCTAACTAGTCTGCTTAAATTAAATTAAAAATACAATGCAGGAGAGGTTGGGAGCACCGGGATGCTATTTTGTCAGTAAAGCGATATACACACATAGATCACCCAGTGGTCGTAGCGCCTCTTCAGGGTGTGCAGCACAGATGCCTCATTGAGGTGAGTAAGCATGGCTAGGTCTTCAACCATGTCAAACTTCGCAGAATTCCTCTGCTGGATGTTGTCCTGTGTGACACTCAGACTCTGAAAAGAAGGGACAAAAAGAAGACATAGTTCCCACTTTTTCCTATGCTTACTTGTATTCCACGCACTGGAAACAATATTCAGAGTAAAATGTACTCCCTTAGGGCATAGGGCCAGAAGAGATTAAAACAACTTTCATGTAAAAAAATAAGTGTTTACTTACCAAACACTACTCCTTTCCTGAAAATAAAGAAAAGCATATTTCTGCTAAGTCATCTGCCATGAATTCCTCACTAGAGCTGAGGTTATATTTTGGTCACATACCTGAACATCCAGAACTCTGGGTACATTAAACCCCTTTAATTTGTAAAGTTATATGTACTCTGGTATTTCATCATAGAAAATGACTAATACCTAAATCAGTAATGAAATGGCAATATCCCTATTAAACATTGGGCAAAGGCCTTGAAAACACACCTTTTCCAAAGAAAAATAGAGGCCAATAAATACATGAAATGATATTCAACATCAACGATTAAGAGGCTGTAAATAAAAATCATACCAAAATACAGTACCACTTCATACCCATTAGGATGATTGTAACCTAAAAGATACTGGGATGTGTTGGGAAGAAAGAGAAAAATTGCATTACTACATCAATGGTGGGAAGATAGAATGGTACTGCCACTATGCAACAGGTTGGCTGTTCCTTAAAATGCTTAACACGGGGTACCATAAGAGCCAGGGTTAGATCTATACCCAGGAAAAATGAAAACATGCATCCACACAAAAACTTTCACATGTATGTGGATAACAGCGTTATTCACAGTGGGCAAAATATGTAAAAACTCAAATTGACATCAACTGATGAATAAATAAACAAAATTCAGAATATCTATAAAATGGAATATTATTTAGCTATAAAAGGGAATTAAGTACTCATACATGCTACAACATTATGAGTAAACTTCAAAAACATTATGTGAAAAGAAAACAGCTATCCACAAAAGGTCATCTACTATAAGATCCAAGTTATCTGAAACTGCCAAAATCGTCACCTCTGTAGAGACAGAAAGTAGACTGCTCATGGCCTGGACCTGGCGGGTGAGGCGAGAGTGGGGACTGACTGCCAATGAGCACAGTGCTGCTTTGGGGGATGATTAAAAGACTCTAAATTTGATTATCCTGAGGGTTTCACGTTTCTTTAGATATATTGATTAAAATCATTGAAATGTAAACTTTAAAGTGGTAAACTATGTGGTACATCAGTTTTATCTGAATAAAATCTTTTGTAAAAATCTACACAATAGGCAGCGTTTGTAGCTCAGGGTTAGTGTTTGCTGAGTATGTCTAAGACTCTGGTTCAATCCCCAGGATCACCAAAAAATGGTACAAATAATGATGGAAATAAGACAAGAGACATTTAGATCTGTGTTTTGGTTTCCCTTTTACAAATGCTGTCTCAAGACTATTCATCCTTGTGTAACCTTAAGTTGGATTAGAAAACTGAATTTTCTCTTGTTTACCAGTATATATTCTTGGTTTTTTGTTTTGTTTTGTTTTGTTTTTTTTAAAGGATAACTTTCCTTCCTTGTTTCCATTTCTTAGTTATATAAAAATCTGTGGATTGTTTTAGATACAGACCTTGGCTTTCAGAAAGACATTTTCAGGCACCATAAGCAGTATTTATGAGTGGGCCTCCAGAATTTTGTAACTTAAATGGCATTCCACTAGATAGTTACCTAAATTCCCAGAGCATTAAAAAGACGAACTTTCTCAGTGATAACCTGTACATTGTAGGTGTGACTTGCTGTAAGGTTGGGAAGAAACACAACTGGAAAGAATTTAGAGAAGGGCAATAAATCACCATCTATAAAAGCTTCAAGGAACTGTGCATCCACACCAGAGTAGAAATAGGACCCAGATGACACTGTGTGGCTTGCAGGTAACTTGAAGTCAGACATACAGGCAAAGTATCTGACTGACCTGTCTTTTCAACACTACCTTGATGTTTCAAATGCACTGAGGACAGGCAAAAGAGACTTGGGATTGTTACAGTTTTTATTCTCTCAACAAATACTTATGCCCCAACATTTGCCTAATCTCTTTCAAAGATGACTTCTTATATTTGAAATCCAAGGCTTCCTCCAAGCTCCCAATCTTTCTCTAGTATTTCACATAATTTTAACTTGGCATTGCCTCATCTCTTGGCTCCTTTTGAAACTATGTTATTTTATTCAGTGTAGACATCTCTTCCTTAATCCTACAAATGCAGCTTGCTTCATAAACCTATAGGTTATTATTCATTCTAAGGGGCACCTTTAAAAAAGAACTTGAAGCACTGATGAAAGAAAAGGAAGTGGTTGTGAGTTCTGGAGTCGATATTTGCCATCCTGACATTTTACTCTGATGTATTCAATGTTTTTTATAAAATGTTATATTAAGTGGAGAACAAGTGAAGGCACACTTGTCCCTTAAAGACAAGTGAAGTCTCCAAATGAGTCAGTGGTTTCTCCTCCTTAAGGACATTAATAACAACATTACAGAAAGGAGATTTGATGAAATAGAGAATACAGTCATTCCCAAAATGAAATATTCTTTTACCCTTCCATCCTTAGTTTCAACAATAATTTTTCCATCTTCTTCACTCCCTTTAACCTCAGCTTCAATGTAGGCATTCTTCCCATCACCAACCCAGCATTTCTTCTTTTCTATGGAGGGAAAAAAATTAATCGCAACCGTGGTACATAGAGAAATGCATAAGTATTAGGTAACTTCATATGGATAAATATGATCTTATTTCTGATAAATCTGCTTATTAACTTGGAGTCAGCAATATAGGAAATCCCCACACTTTATGTAATTGTGACTGATTACCCTGAAGATAGATACACACAGGGACTCTGAAGGAACAAGAAATATCTTAGCAAGCACAAGCTTGGGGACACCATAAGCCACTTTAACGCACACAAAAAAGTTACTACCAACATCTCCAGAAAACTTATCCACCAGTCTCAACCACATCACTACTGCTCACATCCTCAGGCCCTCACATGCTGCCCCAGGGCTTGTTCTCCTTCCTGCAACTCCCCCTGCCAAATCCTCTAGAGCCTGCCCTTCAGTATTTCTTTAGATTACATCTTTATTCATTTATCTATTTTATTTTAAAGAGAGCAAAACTAAACAAAATAAAACAGAATAAAGTCAATCAAGGGCCAGGGATTTAACTTAGCAGCAAAGCACTTGCCTGGCAAGAACAGGGTCCTGAGTTCAATTCCAGGTACGTCCCCCCCCCAAAAAAGCCAATTAAAACAAAACAATGAAAGGAATACAAGACTTCAAAACAAGATAGTAGGAAATCAACCATAGTTACCATAATATATATGGTTAATCTTCAAAATAACTCCCCATATCATCAGAATAATAAAATCAAACAAAATAGAAGAGAATAAGACCAAACAAACAAAATAATTAAAATGATACAGGTATTCAAAACAAGATGATAGGAAATTAACACTGGTTACTATTATGCCTCTTACTATCTTCAAAATAGCTGTCCAGGCCATCAGACATAGGCATGGCATAGGCAAACAATACAAGAACTAAATTGCTTCTTCACTTCATTTGTTATCTTTTCATAAATTTCAGGTGTGTGATCTCTGTCTCCTGAACTTGTTCTGTGTGGGCTATGGAGTCTGAGATTGTATTTGTTTCTTTGTGTTGCTATTTTCCTATGTTCCTGGGAACCAGCCCTCTGTTGCATGCTGGGTACTTCCTGCATTGGCTGCCAATTAGGCATCTGGGTTCCTCCAACCCAGAGTTTCATCTTTATTTCTAAAACCGCTGGGCTCCCTCTCTGGCACTCAGAAGTTCTGGATTTTTTGCTAGGTATATTTAGAGCATTATGTTTTCTTTCCAAGTTTATAGCCTCATTTGGTCATTACAGCCATGGAAGAAGGTACACAGGGCAAGTATTATTACCCCATTTGGCAGGTAAGGGAACCAAGGCTCAATAAAGTGAAGAGCATTGCTCTAATTACACAGTCAGAGATAGTCAGGGGTGAAGAATGTGAATTCAAGACTACTGGGCAAATACTTATTATCACACTATTTCCATTTGACCTGATCACACTACTTCCATTTCCATTTTGATTACTATCACACTCTTTCCATTTAAAACAGCAAACTCCATTGTCTACTAACACAGACTGATGAAAAACTTCTGATGACTTCCATCTTCTTGCTGCCAATATATTTCAATGAGGAAGAATTATCTGTTCAAAACAATTAATTGAAATTTATGTTGATGGCTATACTTTAAACAACTTTGATAATGCTAAATATATGAATGAAGTGTTTAATTATCTTAAAGCTTTGATCCAATTTTTATTTCTCTCCCTGGCACCACTGTCCTCTTGTACTTAGTTGTCTGACAACCTGTCATAAGCTTTGAGGTGACCAGTTCTGACCTCAGGGATTATTCTCTTATTGTATTTGACTTGATGAATTATAATTACCTGCTCTCAAATCCAATGATAGTAATGAAATTCAATGACTAGAAACTGGGAATTTATCCAGGACAGGTTGGTCTCTGGTGGAAATATAATGTCCTATATAACTGGCATGAATTATAATTTCTCATAATAAAATCTAATGTTAACTAATTCTGATGACTAGGACAACATTACGTTTTTATATTGCACTGTTGAATGATATTGGAATGAAAACATATTGGTGACTTGATGCCAGATCATACAATGAATCTGACTTCTAAATTTCCAATTAGCTAAAATTCAGACAGTGGCCATGCAACCTAGATATGTAAATGAAGAAGGAAAAACATAATATTTATTTAGAGATTTCAATGCAGATTTGGCCTTTATATTAAGGCCAAATTCTTATTCATGTTGTCCTTTCCTGAAACTGTGAGGCCTAGTGAGGCAGTCTCCTGATTACCTTTCCTCTACTGTTGGCTCAGTAAACCTACAGACCTAGAATACCACCATCAGAATGCCAAGTTCCAACACTGAGAAATTCAAAACAGGAGCAGAGATTATTTGCTGTTTTCTGGCCTTCTTAGAGTCTTTCCCTTTTTTCTTTGTGAGTGTACAAACTTCATCTCTAGACTAAGTCATATCCCCTTTTCTCTAAGTATTTATTCAACGATAAGACATTCTGGAGAAAGCTTAGTCTATCACCATTGCTTGGGCCACATGTTTAGTGATTGCTGGGTGAGAAATCCTGTCTGAAGACCAAATAAGTATGACATGGGCCTGGGCTGCCTTCCAGCCATCCATTCTTTCTTTAAAACTCTTTCTTTCAAACTCCCACTCTTAGCCTGGACATTATGAGATCCTCAATTGTGCAGACTCCAAGTTTGATAAAGGCTGATTGCAATTCCAAGAAATAAGTTTGGTTTCAGAATTGATGGCTTCTCACAATCAAACATCTTAGTTGAAAACTTGATGTAATAAAGTGAAACCAGCAGTCACTACAGTTCTTACCATCAAAAGCCATGGCTGGTATCAAAAGCAAATCAGTTTCACTTCTTCTGAGGAAAGCTGCAGTTTCTCCAAGCTCTGACAGATCCATTTTCTTAAAAGAAATATATCAAGAAAGGATAGGCCACAAAAGTGAACTGTAGGATCCACTCTGCATAATACAGGTTTGAAAGAAATACAAAATTGAGATGTGAAATGACAAATCACTCATTATAGCTAGATCAAAAAGTTAATATTCTTTTAACAACATATATTACTGTTTATCTTTTCCAGTTCCCCAATCTATAACACAATTGGACCACTTCTCGGCCTTTTGGCTAAGATAAAGTGTATAATACAATTGGACTCTTAACAGGGCCAAGCTATCCTCTAGACATGGAATGCATAAAATATAGGATCCACAGTGCTTTTCAGGACTTGTGAAAATGTTTTAGTTATTAAGCAAATATCAGAAGAAAAACATAGATATAATGTTTCTGACATACAATAAACTGAGCCAAAATTATATTTGTCTTTCTAGGAACACAATTGTAAGATCTATTTTTAAAAAATTTTTGGACAAAACCTAGAACAAAAATGTGAGGCCTGGTGAAAGTCATGATGCAATGCTGAGCCACAGTGCTCTGACCTGGGTAGAAGCTATAATAAACCAGAACATGAACTATCAAATTGTGGACTCTTGTTCCCTCCCTTGAGGAGGGACTTAGTGGTACCAACATGCCTCCAAGTATATAGAGTACTATCACCAGAATGAGATGGCAAAGAAGACACTTAGTCAGATAAATGTCAAGTATTATAAAGTAAAGTAATAAAAAGATAACCATTCTTTTCCAGATGTGAATTACTGTAAACTAGACAGGCAAATGGGCATTTAAGAAGATACAAAGAACAAGAATGAGGAAGCCTAAGCTATACTGGAAATGAGAAGCAGGTTTTAGGTGAAGAAGGTAGAACAGGTATAAATAATAGTGCTCATTGTCTCTGGCAAGTCTTGGAAAGACTGAGTTACTGGGAAAACAAAACCAAACTTACTGAGCATCCACTCTATCCCAAACACTTTACATAATTATTGTTACTTTTCACACTTTATATTTGGTAACAAGGAGAAGAAGAAATGGGAAATAAGCAATTGTAATCCCAAATTCAAGCTCATACTTTCTATGTCAACAAAATTTCTTCTTCTGCGCTTAAGTGTGTAAGTAGTACTAGCCCCATTTACAGATGAGAAGGTAGAAAGAGACTTAGCAAATTTGTTTAGCTCAGTTTCCAGACTTAAGAACTGTCAACCAGCATGTTCTACCCACTGCAGAATGAACTATGACTACAGTCCATCATCCTACCTTGTTGACAGGTGACAGTGGATAAGCCTTTGAAATCATAACAATGCCAAAATGAATAATTTGATTTATTTTGCCTCACTTAACCTATCTGTTCTTCATCACACTTAACCCATTCTGTCTGGTAGTAGTGATACAATTTTGAGAATCTAGTTTAAAGGAGTGTGATTTAAAGCAAGGACTGGTTTTTAGGCTAAACGCTAGTTTTATCTTTGCCACACAATAGGCATGAGGCTTATAGGTAACTAATTAAGCTTTTCAGGGCCAATTTCCTCACCTGCAACTCAAGTACAAGGCATTATATACAGGGACACTTTCTGAGGTGAAGCAGAGAAAAGATCTCCCAGAAAAACAACAAAAGCAAAGGTCTAGAGATGGGACTAAGGGTGGTATTTCTTGGGAGAAAAAAGTGAAACTTTCTGTAGAAAAGATTTAAGTCTGCAATTATAAAAATGATAAAATGAATAACAACTTTAGAATTTGAATAGGTAGAATGATTTAAAAAACATTTGAATAGGTAGCATGATTTAACAAAAACTCTGAAAGTTAGCTAGAGGAATTTGGAAATAGATTATAGAAAACATCATAAGTTCTTTGTTCAAGAACATGTGGAAATCAGCAGTTTTGGAAAATAGCTAAAGAAATTCATCTGGGTAGCCTGGGACAGTGAGAAGCCATAGTCAGAGATACAAGTTGTAAGTTCAAATTTTTTACAGAATTGAACTAAATCTAATTGTGCCCGTAGGTGTGACTTCATTGTGCTTTGCTTTCAGTAGACAATAGCATTTGGTGAGCATATTTGGGATACTGAAGATATCTATAAACATTTGTGTGCATACAAACTTCCAGGAAAGTTACCTTAGGAAACAATATCTCTGGGAGTGAGAACAAAAGCTGTCTAGGAGAAGAGAAGCCTGATCTTTAATTATTCCATGTGACCAGGATTCTCTGATGAGTATGATGTCCATATGTCAAGACTCACAGCTCACCATTCTGAGCAGCAACTTTAGATAGAGATTTTTTTAAATAAGAGATTAGGCTTATGGTCATCAAGTTCTTTCATAGACTCCTCCCTCACCATTCTTTGCTTAGCATACTAGTGGAAGGGTGTCCTTCACCCTCCTTATTTCTCAACATAGAACTCTAGGAGTTATCTCTAATTCCTCCCTTTGCCTCTTGTCACATTAAATTAATCACCAAGATCTATTGATTATATAATTATTAAATATTTTTAAATTTTATCTTATGAGTACATATTTGCAGTAAACAATGAGTACATTCATTGTGGGTAGTTGGTACATGTGCATGGCACATCTTAATTATTTTTATATGTCCTCCCTCCTCCATCTCTTGATCCTCTTCTGATTTGCAAAAGATCTATCTCCCTGTTTTCTATTATCTATTTTTTATTTTGCTCTATTTTATCCTTTGGCTTTAACATATAAGAGAGATCATACAGTAAATACTAAAATATATTTGTGTATCTGATGTGTTTCACTTAACATTATGCGTTCACTTTCTCATCCAGGTTTATCGAGAATATGTGCTGAGCCTTTACTCTTTTGTAAAGCATGCCTGGTCTCATCCACAAGCATGAGCCCAGGCCACCATGTCTGTAATTTGAAATGAAAATCCTGACATACCTGGTTAACCCAGGTTTGAATACCTGAACCAAAAAGGAACAATCAGAGTGTTTTCTGGGATATAGATTTGGGAATTAGGTGCCACTCTCAGTCCAGGCTCTTTAGGCTAACTGGAGCAATGCTAACCAAAGGTTAAAATTAGGTTTGATCCTGTGGCACTACCTACCATGCTAATCAGCAAAGTATCAATAGACAGAGACGCACTAGCATATGAAGAAACAGCAAGGACACAAGGAGGGAAAAAAGGGAAGAAGGGCGAGAGGGGTAGGAGAAGGGAGAGGAGGAGAGAGAAAAAGGATGAATTACTTATGTATTCTTTATGTCTCTAATAGTTTTCCTGGTAACAGGACATGCTAAAACTTAGATCCAATTCCTGCCATTGGTTTCTATAAAATATTTTTAAAATCTCTTAATCACTTGCCATTTCATCCTCAACTTCAAGTGATCTTGGGTGAGTTTCTCTCATCTGCCATCAAAATATGTTTAACCAACACATTACGGCCCAGTCTTTTTCCTGTCACAGATTTTTATTTCTCGATGTGATGATTGTATATAAAAGCACACTCTTGAGTGCATAGCAAATTCTCAATCAATGTTAACTAATTTTATTACTATTCAACAAACATTTGTGCAGTCTTTTATTGCTTTGCTTGTAGGAAGACAGTTTTGCCTGCTAAATTCATTAGTGAATCTGAGATGAGCAAAACCATAATAGAGAACAGTGCCATAGATAAGTGTCTTTGTTTTTTGTTATTATAATGAATACTACATCCTGGGTAATTTATAGAGCAGAAATGTTTATTTAGCTCTTGGTTTTGGTGATTGAGAAGTCCAAGAGCATGGAGCCAGTAATTGTTAGTATCTGGTGAAAGCCTTCTTGCTAGGTCCTGAAATGGCAGAGAGAATCTAATTTTAAGACAAGGGCACCAGAGGGCCTGCTTTTACAACAAAACTACTACCTTGCCATTAATTCATAAATGGATTGTCCAGTGTGAAACCAATTGCCATACACATGTCCTACCTCTAAACATCATTAGCATATGCATTTGGAAGTTAAATTTCTAACACATGAATTTCGGAGGATAACTTTAAACCATAGCAAGAAGTAAGGAGGGAAAATTGCAAAATGACAGCTACCCCTGGGTAGATGGGGGTGAGGCAAGGAAGAGTAAATCTGACCTGGGAGGTCACATTTCATCTAGTCCTGTCACTGCTGTAAACCTATCACACTTTAGTGTCTTACCTCTTTTGGTCACAACTAGACAGTAAATTTCTTAGGGAACAGAATTTTATATATTTTAGGCTCTTAATAGTAAGCAGAAAATCAATCAATGCCTATTAGGTAAATTGAAAAAGGTGTTAAATTATTTTTTATTAGCAACCACAACAGTTTTTCATGTTGGTTTCATCAGAATTGATTAGATTCCCTTGAGTTTCTCATCAAGGTAAGTTATTATGTGTGTTTACTTTCAAAGACTTCCATTATTGGGAAACTGTGATGCAAGTAATAAGAAACACTCATATTCTTCTCAGTAAACAAACACTAGACATCTCTTGACAGAGCTTCTCTCATTATTAAAAGAGGAAGTAAAGTGCCTAAAAATGAGAATGGATTTTTCCAGATGTCAACAAAGAAAGAGGAGAATCACCAAGCACTCAGATGATTCAGAACAAGCTAGAAGATATGTCTCAAGGAAGTACATAAAATACATTTGAGTTTCAAGACCCAGTGAGTATCCATGAGTCTAGGAAAATTCAAGAGGCTCTTAACTAGAGGCAATACTGGGTGCACAAAAGATGTTCATGCCTCCTAATAATCATGATGCCGGGATGACCATGTTATGTTCTTAACTTAGAAAGGTTTTCTCAGTAGAAAATTCCCCTTTAGTCTTTATGTATAAATACAGCAGCCCTCAGACAGCTACAATACCTGCAATCTTTCTATTTGTATGCAGTTTGGATCTTTATAAAAGCAGGTTTATCTCCTTCAAACAGGAAAGTTAAAAATAGAACTGAATCGAGTGCTTCATAAATTATTGACTGTATGACACCTTCTTTTGAAATGGTGATTAGTATTAGGACTCCAGGCCTCCTGTCTCACTGATCTCACCAAAATTTGGTTCCACCTCCCACCTTATCCTTTCACTCCATCCCATCCCTGTCTTCTTTGGAGTTCACTGTGATTTGGCATCTCCTTCCATTCCCCAACAGAAACTTTTATTTCTAATGATCTACTAAAGACAGTTTCTTATGGGGTACTTTTTAATTTTTATTCCCACTCACCCCTTGTTATGGTTTAGCTCTAGGGGATCTTTCCTGGAAGCCTTGTGTGTTTACACAGTGAATGGATCATGCGGTGCTGTATTAATCCCCTGATGAGGTTACAGCTGACTTGCTATTTGAAGGCAAGGCCTAGGGAAAGGCACTGGGGACATGCACTGGAAGGAAGGGCACACCACACTCTCTGGTTCCTGGGTGCCATGATCTGAGCAGATTTTCTCTGCGGACCCTCCCACCATATGCTTCCTGTCTGGAGTCAGCAGACTACAGATAGAATCTGTAAAAACTGTGAGCCAAAATAAACCTCTCCTCCTGTAACTTGTGGGTGCTGGATATTGCATCTCAGTGAGGGGAAAATGACTTAGACATGCTCTCTGCAGAACCTGACACTCTACCTAGTATCTGAAATTTAGGTTTCTGGGATCCCTTCCTTTTTTTCTTCTCTTTGTCTATTGTTCATTTACTAATTAAAGGAGTATCCCCAGTCAAAATTGTGTATATTAGTGACATTTGTCTTCAGCTCTGTCCTTCCTTTGGCTCCCCTCTCCCAGCTTCTGTTGGCTCTACTGTCCTTTCCATACTATCATGCCTCTTCCTATACTTTCTTCTCTCCCAATCTCTCTTCCAGGCTCTGGATCTATGCAAGAAAAACTGTCATGCATTCATAAAATATCCCTCTTAGGATGTGTGGGTTAAAATCATAGAAATTCCCATTCTAGTGGGTGCTGGACTACAGGGTATAACTGAGTTGTTTATTTATGTTCAATATGGTAAATACTGAGCTTATTCAATGTACAGTATGGTGCAAGTGAAGGAAACATAATTCTCTCATCTGTATTTGTATTCTTAACAAGAATTTTTCACAATTTGAAGGACTATAAAATGTCCCTGAAATCATACCTACAAAAATAGCAATCACATTAATTAATGAAAGCAAATAATACCATTTCTGAGTGTTTATTATACACAAGGCACTATGCAAAGTGCTTAACACATAATTCTTTAACTTCATACCAGGTATATGAAGGACATGTATAATAACCTTTATACAAAAACAGAGACAGGGACAGCCAATAATTGTGCTTAGTTATTAATACAAATTTCTGAAAATCATCCTTGTTCCTTGCTTTTTCCTTCACTTTTCTATCTAAGAAATTACCAAGTTCTGCTGACTTTGTATAAATACCACTCAAAGTCATTCTCTGTGACAACATTCCCAATAAGATCACAATCATCTCTCTTGTGGCTGTTGCTTTGCTCTAATTGCTATCTTGGTAGCAGCCAATCCAGAGTGAGCCTCCACATAGATTAACATGTTGCAGTCCTAGTTAAAACTTGCCTACATTTTTACTTGATAAGTCCACCATGCTAACGGAGCTTATGGAATTCTCAGTCTTTTTATCTGGCTGAACTTCTAATTGTGTCTTTCTTACTTGTTTATCCCTGCAAATGACCTGAGTGCTGGGCTACTGGTAGGTTTCAAGAGCACTCTATGACTCTAGGTGTTCACCTATGATGTAGCCTCTGGAAAGCTCAGCTCTGGCCCTCTTCCTCTGGCTAATTCTTTTAATGAACATCCCTTGGATATTCATTAAGCAACTTTCTGCAGTTAGGTACTTGCTAGATTATTTTCCTTGCTAGATGCCTTCTTAGATTGCTTTATTACTTGTATCATGATCCTTTCCATTCCGTATTATTGTTATTTATTTGTGTCCATCTTCCCAACTAAACATAAGTAACACAAGGTAGGACTAGGTCTCCCACTTTTAAAATAGACATAAGTCCTACAGACCATTACGGTTTGGATGTGAATTGTCCCCCAATTGTGGAATTTTGGGAGTGATTTTATCATAAGGGCTCTTAATTAAGTGGAGTAATCCATTTATGGATCCAAAATGTGATAGAGACTTTTTAGGAAACGATGGAATTTTAGGAGGTGATACCTAATAAAGGGGACTAGACACTCAGGTCGTACCCGTGGGAACTATGTCTGTTCCCAGCCACCACCATCTTCTCTTTTTCTCACTCTGTTCTTCTGCCATACCCTCTCACTATGATGTTTCATTCTCATCACAGGTCAAGCAATGGAGCCAGCTGACATGGACTGGAATCTCTTAAACCTTCCATTCTTTAAGTTGTTATTCTCAGTTTTTTTTTTTTTTGGTCACATGAACAGAAATCTAATATATAAGGGCTTTAATAAACAGAGAATGAACAAACAAACAAATTAAATCTATCTGTCTGATCCTGAGTCCATACTCTAAAGCACAAAACTAGATCACATTCTGGATCTAACCAAGATTCTGTATGTTCTTTCAGGCAAAAAGGCATTGATTAAGGGCCAAAGATGTAGCTCAGTGGTAGTGCACTTGTCTAACATGGGCGATATCCTGGGTTCAATTTCTGGTACCACACCAAACAAAAAAGCAAACAAAATCCTTGCTGAAAGGAGCATCACTTCTACATTCTTTAAATTGGATGAGAAATGAAAAATATAGATCCATAGTTCAAAATTAATTAAAAACAAAAATTAATTGACTACATTAAGAAAACTGAACTAGTAGAGAAAATTTAAATGTTTATTTTATATAAAATATCCAAGTCAAAAAATATGAATTGTATTTTTCCAGTACTTTTGAATCCAAGGAATTTCAGAGCTAAAGAATTTCATATTGGCTAGCTTGGTTCTCTATAATTTATAGATGAGTATTCAGGGACCAGCTTAATAAATGGCTGGCCCAATGACATGGACTGGTCCAATGACATGGAGTCATGTTGACAGTATAGATACTCTACAGAAAATTAGAAAAAATATTTGAACTAGGAAGAGAAACTAAAATAAAGATTGAGGTATCACATTTGTACTTCAAAACTGAACCCAAATAGTATACCTGTACAACAAAATACCAGTTAGTAGAGAGTAAATATAAGCTGAAAATAAAACATTATCATAATGATATTTTTTAAGGATCAGTGACCCTTAATTTGCATAATCAAATAATATCTGCTTTACAACAACTAGGGTTATTTCAGCACAAAATATGCTCATTAAATATATAGTGATTGCAAAAGAACATATACCATGTAAATTCATAGTATTACGTATTTTATTATCATTGATTTTACATTTTCTGAATGCTAGGACCATACCCAAGAAAGATTTACATGTTTAATTACATTAAAATTGTAATGAACATCTTCACAGATATTCAAATATTTACTTACCAAAAATAAAACTGAAGTACTATGTATTCTACTTTAATTAAATTTAACAAATATTTTTTTAAAGTGCTGTAAGTGCCAAGAGTTGATAAAATAACTGGGATATCAGAACTAGTAATACCTCACTTGAGTTTTCAAGAATCAAGTTTGGTAGGACATGAGACTTATCAACAGATAGCTTTCTGTATAAATCCAACAACGGACATACATTCTCAGCAATATTATAATAAAAGTAAAACAAAGTGTGTTATTAAAATTCTTATTTCAGAGCAAGAGTTCCAATCTATAAATACACTGTATTTTTCTTAAAATATTTATTTTATATACTGAATAACTCCCGAGAAAAATTATGAATAAAAGTAGTAAATTGTCTTTCATACCTCTATTCAGTGTACTGAGAGGGACGAAACCTACCTTAGAAAGAGCAAAGAAATGAGAAGAACAGTGCTGAGCTAAGACTTTATACACTCTTGTCAAGGTCAGTGATGACAAACTTCATCAATTTTGCGCTGTTTCTATATTTGCCTGCTGGTTTTTAAGAAGTTGAACCCAGGGATCTGTATTTGGCACCCAAAATGTCTCTAAGGAAAGGATGTTGAGGTGCCAAAAAACTATTCCATTTCTATAACTGAAATCCACAGACTAATTCAATTCATTCCACAAATGCTTACTGAATAATAAGATTAGACAATATTAGCACATGGAACAGCAGCATCCTCTGTAGTGGCATTCTTTTTGGAGTCTTAGACTCTAGAACCATCTCTTCCAGTGATTTTGAGATGCTAAGAGTCTTCACATTTCCTAAAAATTAATAAATTAATTTCCAAAAAATTAATAAAACGTATCTACTATTTATTTAAGTAATTCTAAAAATACTAAGAATATTAAGGGTGTACTGTGTTCCAAACTCTATTCTAAACATGTTGCATATGACAATGCATTTAAACCTCACAACAACCCTAAGAGTAGTTCTTATTATGAGGTCATTATTCGATTCCCAGTAACAAAAACAAACAAATAAACAAACAAACAGAAAGAGTAGGTTTTACTAATCTCAGAGGCTATGATCTAGAATATTGGGAGACAAGATCTGAACCTGGAATACTGCACTTCAAGCTCTATTTTTGTAACCATTATGGTGTACAGTTATTAGAATTCTGTTTTGTACATTCCTCTCCTAAAGTAAACAATTTTTAAAAGTCTTTATCTGTCCAAGACTTGCAATATACAGGAATTTTATTTCTGAGTCTCCAGTGAAACAAACAACCAATTGATAATATTAATAGAGGAAACCAACCAGTCAAGATCTTTGAAATTGAATCACTTTTCTAGGACTTCAAAGCCTTCGGTTAAAATGAAAATTTCTCTCTGGAGCAAAGGGCTTTCCGAATTATGATTAAAATAACGTTAGGGAAATGATGTTAAAAAGTGAAAGACTGAATTACAGGCAACAGCTTGTGTAATTGGTTCCCACTACTGAAAGGCCAACTATTTCCCCCAACCAGTTAATTCACCACTTCTAATGGGTGGGAGGGAGAGAAGATGGCAGAGAAATACCTACACCGAAGTCTCTTATAGCCCCCATTGTGGGCAAAAATAAGCTAATAATAAATGCTGAATCAGGTACTGCATAATCATAACAAATCAGTTATGCTAAAATGATCCAATGTGGCAGTTTAATTGAAGTGATCTTTGTTGCTTCATACTGGAATGTGATTTAATTACAATGAGTAAACTGACAGGCAGCAATAAGCTCACAGAAATCCCAGGTAACATGAGATGAAGCAAGAGAAATATGCTGGCTGGCAGTTGCTTTACAGGAAATGGACATTAAAGCTCTTCATTTGGCATTCTGGAGATTGCACACCATTTTCATGTGTGCTCAGAGATGGCTAAAAAAGAGTGTGTTGTTGTTTGGGCATTTTAAAAGCATCCATTCAAATAAAGCACACAAAAATTTAAGTTACATTTCTGAGGATTTAAAATGTTCAAATGCTATGGGAACTAACCAGACTGATTTTCAGATGGTTTAAATTGCAACACATGAGAGACAGCTGTTAAATATCATAAACCTGTTTCCATTTCTGATCTGTCAGAAAAGACACACACAGAACACTGAGGGCAGGTGGTGAACAGGGGGAGGTTTTGTACTGATGGTAGAAATGTTTTTCTGGTTTCTGTGTGAAAACAAAACAAAACAAAAAGATAGTAAGAAAGAGAATAGAAGAAAAGAAAAATAAAGAGGACAGGACCAGGGAGACGTTTCTATATAAATAGAGTTTAGGTGGTATTCATGGCAACTGGAAATTCAGATTTGGTCTATGTTATTATTAGCACCTTAGGAATCTGAGGCAGGGTGACCTCTTCCCTAAGTTGAATAGAGAATAATGATTTAAACAGGAGCTGGATAACAAGCAAGTAGTCTTTCAAAAAAGCAGGTGACGGCTAAATTCTGTCAAAAGTTACTATATTCAAATGATCAAATGTCATAAAAATTAAGTTGACAATAAAGTTAAGAAAACTATTCCAACATGAAAATCTCTTTGATGGTTTTTATATATTTGTAATAGCGAATAATTCCACTTAAAAATATAGTTAATCAAGTACTCAGCCTAAAAGTCAAATATGGAATCATACTGTAATAATTGTTACAGAGGAAATGACGTGCTACTTCGACTACAAAGATGTCATGGAATCGTTTGAGAGATGGGGAATTTATATGGGCCTTTGAAACAAAACAACATGTTCCTTCTTGTTGCTGAGATAAAGGGTCATTGTCATTTTCTAAATGTTAAAATGTAATCAAGTGGAAGACACAGAGTTAAAAAGTAGGACTTTCACTCTCTTTTATTTCCATGGGGCTCATCTTTTTATTGGAAAAATAAAAATTCTTCCCAATGTAATGGTACAATTTGAGGATAAGAACATGTGTGAAAGATCTGGGTGTGTGGACATAAAGTGATAGCTCCATATTTTCCAGAGTGCAAAATTGTATGCTTCTGAGGGTTAAATATTAAAGATGTTTGTAGTGACAGTGAATTATAAGACAGCATCTACAATATATTTAAGAATTATATGCATAATCAGGCACGGTGAAGCACATCTATAATCCCAGAACTTGGGAGCCTGAAGCAGGACAATCACTGTAAGTTCAAAAACAGCCTGGGTTGTATAATAAGTTCAAGGTCAGCCTGAAATACATAGTGAGAGCCTGTCTCAAAAAAAAAAAAAAAAAAAAAAAAAATATATATATATATATATATATATATATATATATATATATATATATATATATATATATATATATATATATATATATATATATATGACAATTAATTTTACATATGAATAAATCACATGTATTCTAACATTTGAGCAGTTTGGTACAGAAGCCTTGCTTTTGTTTTCATGCAACAACTTGTAGCAGGTTTT
The DNA here is from genome assembly GCA_004027455.1 of Hydrochoerus hydrochaeris. Classification (NCBI taxonomy): domain Eukaryota; kingdom Metazoa; phylum Chordata; class Mammalia; order Rodentia; family Hydrochaeridae; genus Hydrochoerus; species Hydrochoerus hydrochaeris. The sequence continues at coordinate 70,861 of PVLA01003088.1, forward strand.
TGCATTGTTTTATCCTACTTCTATCATCTCTCTTGCTTTGATTCACTCTATGTGTGATCCTAATTAATAATTCATTTCCATATGCAAACCTAGGAATCAGACCTAAGGCTTTCCACATGCTATATCTACCATCCATGATTAACAAGCTAGAATGCACTTTTCAATATTTTCATTCACGCTTATGTGGTCAGGTTAACACCCTAGTACATAGTATAGGTCATTTAATAACAAAGGAATCAACCATATAAAGGTCCCTATGTTATGCTTTTTCTCACTCAATGCTTTAAAACCTGCCAGATGAACATTTAAAATTATAATTCATGATTTTAAAGTTTACATATTCCCTATCATATTATATGTATCATGAGTTTAACATTCACTGTGTTCCAGGGCTTTTGCTTTGTTTGATCACTATGAAAAATTTTGCAATCTACAAGCTTGTCCATATGGCTTCCCTCATTTTTTTCCCCAAGGCTTCCTAAGAATGGGACTGTTAAGTCAAAGAAAGCATGCATTTAAAATTTAGATATAGATAGGTTGTTATCAGAAAAAGCAAGAGGAATTAAATTCAACTGTCATGCATAAAATTACTTTTTTTTTGCGTTCTAACAGTAAAAGGCATTCTTATTCTTTTTAAATGTTTTGACAGTACACTATCTCATTGCTGCTTTAGTTTCATTTTTCTATTAAATTTTAGAATTATTTCAAATGTTTACAAGTCATTTGGGTTGTTTCTTGTCTGGGCTGTTTTCTCTGCTTGTTTATTTTATCTATTTTTCTATAGGGATATTTACTTTCTCTTTTCCAATGCTTCCTTGCACATTTTGTAACCTAGTCTTGGACCTTTTGTTAGTATGAATTTACCAGATCTATTATTTGTCTTCTGAATTGGTTTATTGTAGCTAAATTTTTTTTGTATTTTGCTAAAGTTAAATAGACCTTTTTCTTTTCTGTTCTCTCTCTCTCTTTCACTCAGCTATGACCCCAACACTTTTTATTTTGTTCCAAGGCAGGCTCCTCTAAGTTTCCTAGGTTGGCCTCAAACTTGTTATCCTCCTACCTCAATCTGCTCAATCTGCTGGGATTAGAAGCATGTACTAACACACCAAGTCTATCTTTTCTTTTCATAATTTACAAATTTTTTGTCAAGTGTGAAGGATTATACAAGGTTATATTGTCAATATTTCTTAATAGTCCCAGTATTAGTTGCCAAGGGTAACAAAAACAATAACAAAATTGCTCTTTGCAAGTGCACAAGGACTGAAAACCCCAAAATAACAATGACTTAGAAATAAGACAGAAGTTTATTTCTTTTATAAAATCTAAAAGGAGCTAATCTAGGGTGCTTATGAAACTTCCAGTGTAAGGGATTGGGTTTCTTCTATCTTGATCTACTTCATGGCTTCTAGTCCCTAAAATAAGTTATGATTTAAATTTTGCTAGAGACCCAGTCATTTCATTCATTTATAGTAGAGAAGAAACAAGATAAAAGAAGAATCATATCTTTTAAGGATTTTTCTCAGAAGTTGCTCATTATTTTCATTTTTGTCACATTAATGAAAGCTTGATTACATGGCCATACCTAACTGGAGAGGGTGTTGGTATTTCCCTGGCTGGGAGAAACAGTCCTAGTTCCTCCGTGGCCTCCCACCTAGAAGTTGAAGCTTTCAAACATTTGGAAGATGAAAAAAATGAATATTGGATTAATGTAAAAAAAAAAAAAAGCTCCAAAATAATTACTTGAGATAGCTTGAGACTAATGATTTTGAGAAAATTATACCTTTTATGAAAACGTATTACTATAATAAATAAATAAACTCACTTTTAGTATGTTTTTCAAAGCTTGTTCATTTCTCCTAATCTTTCTGTTCTGACACAGTAATTCCCAGTTACTATATTCTTCTACAAGTAAGTGGACACAGCAGTTTTAAGAAATAATGCTTAGAAAATTGCTATCAGAAATGACCCAGCATCACCGTGGATACAAGGGATGCATTTCTCCCATGCACTCTCCAGGCTTATCAGTTCTGTTCTCTTTGTGCACCTGACAATGTTACCAATTGGGAAACTTCTTTTATGATCCATGAAAGAATCCATAATTAAGACATACTTGAAAAAGGAAGAATAAAATGGAAACAAAGGTTTGTAAATAAGGAGAGGGGGAGGAAAAGAGAAAGAGAAAAAAGAGGAATTAAGATAAATCATGTACAGTACAAATTCTCTATGATGAATGTGATCATTACGTATATCTAAAATGTATCAATTAACTTAATAAAAAAAATTTCCACCTGGATTAGTGTTGCTCAGTTTATTTTATTAAGTGGCTAGTTTTCAAGGAGTAGTTTCTGCTTTCACATCTAGCCAGTTTTTAATTAGGTTATACACTGAAAATGAATGTAATAAATCTGATCATTAACAGATAAAGATAGAACCGAAGCAGGTGCCATGGGTTATAATGTGCATTGTTATCGGTTAGCCTTTTGAATCTAAAAGGTCAATTTAAAAACAGAGTTTACAAAAATCTGCTATACATTACCAATAATGCAGATATTTTTAGCAAAACGTCTTTAACTTTAAATAAATTATATGCACTATTAAAATTATGGTCCATAATTTGAATTAAGAGTACATAATAGGCTAACAAGTCTTCCTGGTTTTATTCTTTGGTCATGTCTGATAGTAATGAAAAATGAAGGAAGAAATATTCAGTTCTGACCTGTTCGTTTACAATTCCAACGTCTCTGAAAATTGCATCTGTCATTTAGCAGAGATGACTTCTCTCATGATTGAAACTGGACGCAAATACACAACCAAATGGGCCAAGACAGCTAGATTCTTATGCTGTGATGCTTCAACCCACCTCTCACATGCAGCACTTTATTAATCAGTTCACGCCAGCAATATGCGCATTCAGACTATAGCTTATGCAAACCAGGGCTATCTGATTTTGCAGCTGTTAGTTCCTATGCAGAGCTCCTCTTGGTCTTCACCAAACTGAAGATAAGGTTGTCAAGTCTGAAATGCATTTTTAGTTCCAAGTTTCCCTGTTATGCTTCCTTTTCCTGTTTCTGTGCACTTGTGAGGTTACTGTTATCTGATCTCTTTACTCATTTCCAGTCGGTTTGCCATCATCTGTTTATTGAGCAGTTGGGTCTTTGCCATTCACCGGGTGAACACTAGTAAATAAGAAAGGTCCTCATGCTTAGACTGCTCACACTCTAGAGCAGGATCTTTTAACCCTGTAGAGATACTCCTTGCATATTGTTTGAAAAAAGCCAGTAATTGTAATGCTGATATTTTCTAGAAATTTTTAGCTAAAAAAGTATAAATTAGAACATATTTTAATAACCCATACATTAACACATATACTTGCCCTCATCCATGTTTTCTCCTATGAGTTTGGCTGACATCTGGTTATAAACTACAGTCCCCTGGTCTAGGATATAAACTCTAAGCCTAGATCCCCACCACACTCACAATACTGGGGAATGAACCCAGAACCCCATGGAGGTTAGGCAAACTCCATGCAGACTGAGCTGCATGTTTGATCCTTTTAATATTTTGAGACAGAGTCTCGCTAAATTGCCTACACTAGCCTTCAACTTGCTGTCCTCCTACCTCAGGCTCCAAATTGGCTGGCAACACAGGTGTGTCCTACAGTGCTTGGCTTCTAACCCTTGCTTTTATTGAATTTAAGTCATGTACACGACTGACAAAAAAGGTGAGGACTGATGTTCTGGTGGATTTATCTCAATTAAAAATAATTGGACATCAGATCAAAATTCATTTACATGTATCTGTAACTAATTCAGCTTAATAAATTGTCAACTATGCTACACTGGAAGCATTTTCCTATTACAGTAAGGACAGTCTATTACAAACAAGGAGATTCTATTAAGTCATCAGGGGCTGCAGATTCTCACTATGCAGCCGAATCTACAAGAGCAGCCTCAGTTAAACTGCCTCTGATAACCTAGATACTGGCACTCTGCAACCTTTCTTCATAATCCAGAGAGAGCCAAAGCTTCTTCCTGAAGTACACCCTGCTATAGAACGAGTCTACCTGAAAACATCCTCTGCTACCCCTCACTGCAAAGGATTCTCACTAGTAGGGTCTATGTTGTAAGAGACAACATACGTTGTTCTAGGTAGCATTATTTAGAAATCCATCCCTTATCCAAGCCCACATGTGATGTCCACAATGCATTCCACAACTTCTGTTGTGTGAACATGTGTAAGAATTTCTCAAGTATACACTAGTCAGACCAATTCTGGCTTTGACTAATATGCCACCATAGATAGCTTTATCCTGAAACTTGGCTTATCAGAAACACATAAAGGTTAATGTTGAGCACTGAAATTAGACTGCCTTATGTGTGAATCCTCTTTGTTTATATAAAATCAAAGGGTACTGAGCAAGTTCTTTATTCTTTGTGATTTTTTCTCATGTGTAGTATGCCTATGTTTTAGTCTGTTTCTTTGTTATACCAAAATGTCACAGACTAGGTAACTTACAAACATAGAAATTTATTCTTTATATTTCTACAAGGCTAAAAAGTCCAAGACCTAGGGACCAGCATCTAACAAGAGCCTTCTTAAGGTGTCATCTTATGGCTGAGGGTGAAAAGACAAGAGGTGGGGGATGGCAAACTCAGCCTTTTAAGAGAATCCACTCTTGTGACAGCATAGGAGCTCTCCTGGCATAACTACTTCTTAACAGTCCCACCTCTTTTTGTTTTGTTTTTGTTTTAAGATAGAGTCTTCCTGTGTAGTCCAGGCTGGCCTCAAAATCTCAGTGATCCTCCTGCCTCGGTCTCCTGAGTGCTGAAAGTTATGGGTGTGTGCTATCACACCTGGCCAGTCCTGCCTTTTAACAGTGTTATGGTGACAATTACATTTCAACATGAGTTTTGGAGAGGGTGATTATTCAAACCACAACAATGTATACTGTAAGATTTTCATTTTAAATAAAATAGTACCTGTAAAGTACTTAGAAAATTTCTCAGAAAAGAAAAGGTACTTACTATATTCAGTAAATTGAAAAGGTAATTATTTTAAAAAACTATAATTATATAGAGGGTGTATATAAGTAGAATGCGACTCACTTTCTCACTAAGAGGGACCATATCTTGGCAAGATTAATAGACATAAGGTAATGAGAATTTATTCTAACCTTAAGCCTTTTGTAATTATCTTCTTAAAAAGAAGGTTGGGAATACAGACAATAAAAACTGAATGACAATTGGGTCTATCTATATGCTATCAATTCTATGAGTTTTTAGTTAGGAATTTTGTCTTTAAAAGCAGTGCTTTAATTTAGGCCTAAGAACATGAAAGGCAATTGAATTAAACAACATGAAGCTTTCATTGAGTGTGGCAGAAAGACCTAAAGTTCTTTGTCACACAAAATTTTGTGTTCTGGGTGCTACCATCTTTTATACATAGGTGAGGAATTGAAACTTAGGCAAAATTACAACACAAGGTCATTGTGTTAACGTTTAGCAGATCCAGTATTCAAACTCACGCAGCCTGCCACTGATGGTCACACTCTTCCTAGTCCGGCTTCTGGTCTCTTGGAACTCAGGCAGCTTTCTTCTTGGTGAGAACTCTGTCTCCCTAAGTACCAAGAAGACACTTGGTATAGTAGAAAATTTCAGCAGTGACCCTTTGTGCCTCAGCAAATGGGTACGTGAAACTGGCAATGTGAAAAGGCAGTGTGATTGGATACAGAACACACAAAATGAAATCATGCATAATGTTTTACCATCAGTGTGTCTTTAAAAAATAGACATACTAGATTAATAATATCATAATGATGACTAGGAAATTATATCACAATTTATATTTGCACTTTTATATACTATATTGTATACTATTGATTAAGACAAACAAAAATAAAGCTCTAGGGTCCTATTGTCAGAGTATTCAGTTCTCTGTTAGATAAATTGTAAACATATGTAACAAGCGCCTGTGTGCAAGGCTTTTGAAAATAAGATAAGGAAATTAGGCAAGTTTCCATCCTTAAAGAGCATGTAATTTTATTAGTGAATGAAATAAATACAGTTAAAACTATCATATGAAGTGGAAATAACTAAAATAAAGGATCAAATAAGAGGACAGTAGTCGAGAAAGCAGTATTGTGTTGACAGTATTGGAAATCTATGAACAAAGAAGCAGAAATACACAGCTGTTGTTTAGTTATTGTGCCTGGAATTGGAAGATAATTTCAAAATTTAGACTTGGGTCACACTAAGGACAGCTTTGATTAAGGGGTTTAAAGTTTATTCTAGATTTTAAAGTGTTTTTAAGGCCAAATATATTTTCAAACAAACTCCAATATACTTCTCTTGGCTGAGACTTCTGTGTCCAGCTAGATGGAAAAAAGTGAAAAAAAAATGTAAACAAGGTGAGCTCCATGACTTTCCTACTTTTCTGCCTGGCGAGTTTTGAGAACAAGGCACAGGAAGTTTTCAGAACATCTTCAGCAACCTCCTTGAGTTAAGGCTGTAAAAATGGGAGTCTGATGGCCAAGGTGGCAAGAGTCCATACAGCAGGGTACCGGAAAGGACAGTTACTCAGAGATACCTCTGAAAAACTGGAGAGGACACCCATTGAATCTTCAGGAGAGTAGAGATGTGTATCTCTGTGTGATGAAAGGATCAGCCAAAAGGATTAGATAAAAGTTCTTAGAGCTCATCAAAAACACTTGCTCTTCCTTCAAGCCAGAGTGGAAAAAGCTCAAACTTCATGGGAATTGAGAATAGTCACAAAGGGTTTGTATCAGTAGTGGGGTACTGGTCCTTACTTAATTTAAGCTCTGTTTTGGTCCTGACCAGCAAAGCTTAAAGATCCAAATTTCAAGGATCAGTTCCCATATAACTTAACTGGTTCCAGAACAAAGTTCAAAGATATTGTAATACAAATATATCCACAACCAAACATTTTGAAATTCATGATCTTTGGCATCCAATTAAAAATTACCAGTCAGTACAGGTTATACACTACATAACTCCAAATAAGGTCGTGTGCCATCACTGCTTTTGACCAGTGACGCAATGCGTATACTACAATGGTCCCACAACATAATGGAGTTGAAAATTTTCTGTTACCTATCATAGCACAATGTTTTCATATGTTTTTAGTAATTGTGGTATATATAAGCTTATTTTGCTTATATAAAAATATAGCACTTTCATTTATGTATAGCATATATCTAACAATGGTAATGAATAGCTTTCTGGTTATTTCAGGATTTGCTATACTGTCATAGTCTTGGTTTTCAAGAGACTAGATTTAATCACACAGAGTTTACAGGATTATTTCATAATTGTTATGCAAAAAGTCAAATAAAAGAGTGTGGGGATCTGTCTATGCACTAGAGACCCAAAGAATCTAGCTAAGGGTCTGGATCCCACAGCAATGCCCTGTATGAGTCCATTTGAAGACCTAGAGCCCATGGAAATGTCCTGCATGAGTCCAGGTGAAGGCCTGGAACCCATAACAATGTCTCCTGCAAGGCTGTATCAAGGATCTTCACTGGAGAGGCCCAAAGGTCAGTAGCAGAAGCTATGAAGTCTGCTCCAGTGGGATGAAGGATCTGTGCCAGCAGGATGGGGGATCTGCACTGGAGCCAGGAAGTGGTGCTCAAGGTAAGGACCAGAAATCCCCTGAAAAGAATCACCCTCAGCAACAATATGGACCCAAAGTCCTCTGATGATGATAACAGCTGAATTCATATCAGGAAAACCAGCATGACACTCTTCTCCAGCAGAATCAACAGCACACTAACTTACCCTCCAGTTCTCCTTTTATGCTGTTGACAACAATCCTCAGGTGGACCTTCCACATATATAACCATGCTGATTCAGTTCAGGTGGGTGTTATAGTTGTCCATTAGTTAATCCACCATATATACTTCTTTGTCTCTGTCGGTCTGTCGGTCTGTCGGTCTGTCGGTCTCTCTCTCTCTCTCTCTCTCTCTCTCTCTCTCTTTCTCTTTCATGGAATGGAATCAGAACCAGCATATTGCTCACACTTGGGTAAATGCTCTAATGACTAATCTGCACCCCAGAACTATACTATATTTTTATTTTTATTAAGCAGTGTACTACTTCTACCATACGTATACTCATACACACACGTAGATATGAAGCTTATTATAAAACAGTACGCTGTGTTGCATTGGCAGAAACTTTAGCCTCTCTTCATTGTTTATGATTTCACCATTTTCCTTTGTGTATTGTTTCATTAAGCATGGACCATAAGCATATGGAATCCATTGCTAATGTGTAAAAGCCCATGACAATGACCTGGAAACAAAATTAAATGAGTAAGTACTATGAGGGCTGAAAATCAACGGTTATTGCTTGCCAGTGAGGCAGCTAAAATCTTGAACAAGAGCAAAATAGTAAAAGGTATTTAAAATTTTGCTTTACTGAAGGTATTAGGAATAAAAAAATTCAAGAAGGCACTATATCCAATGGCTTTGATACATAAAGACATGTCTCACAGCATTATAACAGCCACACATGTTGCACAAAAAGTTTTTTTGCAGTGTTAAAAGGCTGAACCCAACTAGAACTGTAAAATTACTGAGAGCTGTGCATGGTTTAAATTGAAGAATCATTCATTACACAATATGGAAGTGAGTGGGGAGTCTGCAAGTGCTCATAGGAAGTCAGCTGAGGAATTATTAGACATTCTGGATAAGATGATTGTGAAGGAAAGTTACTTGCCAGGGAAATTTTTCTATGTGGATGAAATATTTCTTGTTCCAGAAATAAATGCCTGAAAGAACCAATTCAAAAGGAGGTCAGGTCAGTGCCAGATTTCAAGTCTTTTGAGGACAAAATAACAGTCTTAATTGGAGGCAATGTTGCAGGCTAAAAACTGAAAGCCTTTGTGATCTGTCACTTTGAGAACCACACAGTCTTCAAGCATATCAATAAGTACAAACTGCCAATGTGCTACAGGAACAGAAGGGATCATAAATGATCTAGCTCCACTTTTAATCTGCTCTCCTAAATAGCTATGCCAACAAATCAGAGAAGTACTATTTGTAAAGTAACATACTGTAGGGAACCTTTCATATTACTTCAAAGCTCAGGGGTGTCAACTAAGGACGTGACACCACTTGTCTAGCCTAGGTGCACAGTGAGACATAGTTATGTTACCACACCTTAGCACAGGTAAACATGAATGCACTGGTTACTGCACTATGTCAGGATGTAAACATGAGATAACAACCTGTATAAGAATTATACAATGAAGACACAGGTGGCTCTTCTGCTCTCCTCTGCTCCATGCTGCCTACTGTTGCTGCTAATGTCCTGTACACATGTCTTCTTTAAGCTTGGGACCTCTTCCTTGAAAATCCCCCTGGGATCCCTTAAGCAAGCCAACATATACTTTTCAAGATTTAGCTTAATGTTTATGATGTAGCTCATTTACTGATGAATCTTTATCCCAATATCAATGCAGTAGGCTTCCCTTTAAACACAACCTCTTTGATTCAAACAGTTGATTAAGAATTATAGCAGCTTTAAGGCCTACCCCTGAGGACTACTTTTCCCCAGGTTATTGCATCCGAGGAAGACACTGAGAAGATTTTGATGCATTTCTGAAATTACTACATTAATAGCTGTGTTTATGGTGGGATAACATCAACAAGGAGATAATGAATGATATCTAGAAGAAGACACGGAAGAGGTTTGTCCATGATTTTAAAGGACTTGAAAAGTATGAGGAAGTTACAATAATCAACAAAGCTATGGCTGAGAAGACAAACAACTTTAACCTGGGTATGGATAAAGAATTGACTTAATGTGTTGAAACTAGGATAGGAACACAGCAGAGGAAGAAACAGAAAGGAAAGTGTGTGTGAGAGAAAAAGAAGCCCCACGAAAAGTCACAGTAAAAGATTTAACATAAACTACTGCAGACTTCAACAAACTCCTTAAGGAGTTTAAAATTATGAAACCCACCAGTGAAAGATTTTCATTAACAGACAGAAATAAATAATAATAGAAATAACCCTACCTGGACACATTTCTGAAAGAAATGGCACATGCTCAAAAAAACCTCAGGCAGGTCCTCCAGGAGGAGTTGCAGAAGGAAAGACTGTTACTGTGGAAGTCTGACAGCTCTGTGTGTGTTATTTTTCCTGCAAATTTGCAAGGAGGACAAGATGTGAAGGTAGAAAATAGTGATATTGATCATACTGGTCCTGTATAGACCTATAGTTGTATGAGAGTCTTAGTTTTTAATACAAAACTTTAAAAAATTAAAATTTAAAGATTTTAATGAAGAAAATAAGCTTATAAACTAAGAAAAAGAAGAATATAGTTTTGTATAGCTACACAATGTGTTAGTGTTTTAAATTGCTATTACGAGTCAAAACATTAAATTTTAAAGTTTACAAAGTAAAATCCTCCAGTAAGCTGACATTAAGTTATTATTGAGTAAAAGTTAGTATAACCTGTTTATAAATCCTACTACAGTGCTCAGTAATATCCCAGTCCTTCACATTGAGTCACCACTCATTCACTGACTCACCCATACAACTTCTGGTCCTGCAAGCTCCACTCACAGTAAATGTTCTATGTAGGTATTGCCACTTTTAAAAAATACCTCACGATATCTTTGATTATATATTTTCTATGCTTAAATACACAAATAATTATCATCATGTTATATTTGCATACAGCATTTAGTATAGTAACACCTGTACAGTAGAGCACTATGGAAGCAGCAGGCTATACTCTATGGTCTAGGTGGAAAGTAGACTGTAGTGCCTAAAGTTGCATAAACATTCTGTGGCATTCATGAAATTTTAAAAAATCACCTAGCAATGCATTTCTCTAAATATATAGTCATCAGTGCTGAGCAAAAAAAAAAAAAAAACCACCAACCTAGTCACCTCATTAGTATTCCATTAGTGAACAGAGTGAAAATTTGTGCAGCAGCTAGAGAAGGACACTGTATTTCAGAATTCCTTACATCAATGACAAGAAATGTTCTTGTAGAGATCCATGAATAAAATGTAGGAATCTTTCAAAATGTTCTTCAGATTTACAAGCCTATCTTTCTCAGAGGAAGTATTTTTTAAATGCTTATATCAGAGGACTACTAGTTTCTCTGCTCGTATCTCTCTTTACCTCCAAACTCAGAAATTCGTTTTATTTTTCATCTGTATATTCAGCTTCTCTCAAGATTCTTGGCTTTGCTTGGAAGGCATTTAAAGAACTCTCAGACAAAGCCAAGGTGGTGCTTTCTCCTTGAGGAATTCAGTGAGGATCAACCTCTAATTTTATGTTCAGATCCTACTAGCTATGTTTTTATTTTTAATTAATCCCAAATCACAAAGCCTACCAAGTCCTAATAAATGGATCCTGACTTGCCAAATGCATTCTGATCTCCCATACAGAATTCCAATTCCTAAAAGACTGAGGCATCATTTAGTCCCCAGATCTTTCAAGAAATACAACCCTAAACTCCCTCCTCATAGTCTCATAATACCTACCTGGTATCATGAGATGCATTTTATCTACTGAGGATTCAAGTACCATGGTCATTAATGCCAGTGTCTGCATAGGATTTTAGTACATTTGTGGGGAGAGAGGCACACAGGGAATTAAACACAGGTGCTACAATCCTTGCCTCTTAAAAAAATTTAGACAGGTTTCTGAATTTGTAATCCCAAACTTGTAATGCTGCCTCAGCCTGAATGCTGGAATTACAGCTATGCACCACCTCCGTGATATGGATGATAAAACTGGGGGCTAAAAGATCACTCCCCTGCGGTCCTCTGAACCTGGGCAATGCCCCAGGATCAACTCCCCACACTTTCTGTATTAGGGCCTGGAGACCAGAGGAAAAATGGGAAAAGAAAAAGATACCCGAACCCACCCTGGATGGTTCCAAAGTTCCAAACCAGGAAACACATGTGTCAGATCCTTTTACATGACATACACTAAGCTTTACTCCCTGGGAGCTCACTGAAGATTCGTGTATATGGATTACATCCAATTATAATAAAGTGAATTATGGGAAAGTACATGAGCAACATATACAGGTGATATCACTCAGCACCCTGTCAATCATATTGTCAAGCAGGCTCTAGAAGATCCATAGAAGGAGCTCTAGATCCAGTGAGCAATATTTTAAATCCCTGAAATCTCATGTCATTTTTGCTTCACTATGTAAGCCTGTTCACCCTGAGCTTAATTAATTTTGCTGCTTTTTCTTACCATCAGATGCCATGTCTAGTTCTTTTTCCTGCAAAAGACCTATTAAAAAAAAAAAACACTAAATCTACTGGAAGAGAAAGTAGGTAGAAATCTTGAAGGAATAAGTGTAGGCAGAGAGTTCATGAACAAAACTCAGACTGCATAGGACAAATTTCAAAGAATCAACAACTGGGATCTCATATTCTTAAAAAGCTTTTGCAAATCAAAAGAAATCACCAACAGAGTGGAAAGACAACCCACAGAGTGGGAAAAATTTTAGCCAGTTGTCACTCAGACAAAGGACTTATATCTAAAACATATAAAGAATTGAAAGAAATCAGGGCCCCCAAATTCAAAGACCCAATCCAAAAATGGAGCTCTGAGATGAATATTCACTTCTCAGGTGAAGAAATAAAAATGGCAAATAAATATGTCAGAAATTGTTTAATATCACTGGTCATTTGAGATATGCAAATTAAAGCAACACTAAGATTCCATCTCACTCTAGAAAAAATGGCTATTATCAAGAAATCAATCAATAACATATGCTGGAGGGTCTATGGGGGAAAACACTTCCCCACTGTTAGTGGGAATGTAGCCTGGTGCAACCAGTGTGAAAATCAATGTGGAGATATCTCAAAAAACTAGGGTTAAAGGCCTCATTTGACCCATCTATTCCTTTATGGTTATCTGTCCAGAAGAATTAAAAATGTATCACAGCAATGTGCATGCACTCATGTTTAGAGTACAGAGAAAAACTATACAAGAGAAAATCATTGTTTTTGAAACTTCATTCTTTGGAAACTGCCTAGCTCTGTAACTTCTTCCTGGCTTTATAATTACTTTCTTGACTCTTATAACCATCAGAGCATAACCAAACACACAAGATGCCCAATTATACCATCATACCAAGATTTACAAACTGATGATTATTAATCTATCCTTGTAACTAATGATCTAACCCTGCTAGTTAATCAGAAGAACTGCCAGGCTGTTCTGTTTCACCTTTGTACCTCCTTTCTACCTCCTGCTTGTGCATCATATAAAAGCCCTAGACCCCAGAGATCAGGACCTGATATTCTGAGAATGATCCCTATCAATGCCTATCACCAAAAATAAATCTGCCTCCAAATCCTGAATGTTGTTTCAGTGTTTCTGCTGGCTGTTGCAGGAGCACAATTTGTAATAGCTAAATCTTGGAAACAACCTAAATGTTCATCAGCCTAAGGATGCATAAAAAAAAGATGTGGTCTTTTTATACAATGGATTACTACTCAGTCACAAAAAAAATAATAAACTTGAGACTTTTATAGGTAAATGGATGCAATTTGAGACCATACTCATAAGTGAAATAAATCAGACTTACATGGATAAACATCATATTGTCTTCCTGGTGTGAAAAACAGAAAGAGTAAATGAGGAACAAAATGTATAAGATAGTAAAACAGGAAGAAATTGTTCAAGAGAATAAAGGAACTAGGATGGAGGAAAGGAGAAAGGAAGGAAGGGAAAAGGAAAACAATACAAGATAGTTATGCCACTAATTTCTCTTAGTTATTGAAAAGAAATGTTTGTGCTAATATCATCTTGAGAATATTTTATCATCATATTTATACTCTGAGTAACAACTTTAAAATAACAATAAAGAATGTATTAACTATTTTTTTGAGACAAAGTCTCGTTGTGCAGCCCAGGATGGCCTTGAACTCATGGCAATCTTCCTACCTAAGCCTACCAAATCCTAGGGTTACAAGTGCTCACCACCCCACCTGGCTGTATTAACTATTATTATTCTCCTATCAAACTGTTATGAAATTTTGTTTTACTTTGTTTTCCATAAAAAAGAATCTGGGAACCACCTAGAATTTACCCATGGTAACAGCACTCAGCTACACATTATTTTTTTTAAAAAAACACCATCTTGTTTTTTTACTATATTTCCATTTAATCATCATAAATGATAAAATGACTATGGTATTTGTATTTCAAATTAATTTTAATACAGAGAATTAAAAGCACAGAAAGATTAAATTGTCCAGGGCCCAGAGCTAGTAAATTACATACAACAAGGGGAGATCAGGTCTTCTAAGCATGTTTATCTTATTTTTCATGCTTGTCCTCTCCTTGTGCTAGATTTTTCTGATATTCTGGTATATATTTCAACCTGAAGTTCTTTCTACTACTCTCTATGGGGACTTCCTTGAAGAACAGTCTGCTCTTCAGTTCAGGTTTGATCTTGCCCATTTCATCTATTCATCATAATTATAATAAAAAATCTATTGCCCTTAAATTGTTTTGATGTTTCATTGTATCTGAATTAAGTCAAAATAGTTATAAAAGATACATAGCTTGAGAGTAGGAGGAACAATTCATGAATAATAAATCTATCTCAAAAAAGGCTCCAACCTCATGGAAAACTTTGTTTAATTCTATCATCCTATTATTAGCATTGCACATATTCAACTATATTAAAATTATCAAGTGTTTGAACACTGGTAATGCAGACCTACAGCCTCAGTAATCAATAATATTTGTTTGGAAGTATACTAACTCTTGAATTCATCATCCACATGGACATGAATTTCTTAAGTTTTTGTCTGTTATGCACCTCTGGCATTTAATTTTATCTGGCTTTTCCTAAATATCTAAAGCCTATATACTCTTGATCTTCTCTTAAAGGACTATATAGTACTTCTAAAATTAAAAAAAAAATAGAATATCACTCCAAAGATGATATACTAGCCAAGGTTCTCCAGAGGCAGAACCAATAGAAGGGGTGTGTGTGTGTGTGTGTGTGTGGTGTGTGTGTGTGTGATTTATTTTAAAAATGACTAATGTGCTCCTCTACATGTCCAGCACCAGCTAAGAGAACCAAGAGATCAGCCTCTGCCTGCGGGGTGCCACGACCAGAAGGCCCCTTCTTGTGTACGCTCAGTGCAGGTCAAGGGAGACAGACAGATCCACCTCTGCCTGCTGTGCACTGCCACCAAAAGGCCATGTCCTGCAGGTGGCCAGCATGGGCAGAGAGAACCAGCAGATCCACCTTCAACCTCAGGGAGCTGCCACCAGAAGGCTTCTTCCTGTAGACAGCCAACAGGAGCAGAGAAACAGCCAGGTAAGCCCTGTGCATCTGTAGGCCATCATTGGAGGCCGTTGGTTCCTTCAGGCAGCCATCACCCACTAGCAGAATCAGACAAACACACTCTTATGTGTCTGCCACTATCGTGGGAGTCCCAGTGTAGACACACAAGCTGAGAGAAGCAGCCCCACCTCCATGCACCCCCTATCATCAGCAAAGCCACAGAGTAGCTGCATAGGTCTAGAGAAGCCTGCTCCACAGGAATTAGAGGAACCCGGGTGCCTGTTTTACCCTCCAACACTGCCTAGGGGCAGTCAACATGGGAAGTGCCTGGGGCACCACAACCAGCTTGTTGGGAGGAACCCAGGAGAATATCAAGATGAAGGAGCAAAAGGCAAACTGAGACCTCTAGCCCATATAGAATAAGTTTGGGAGATACAGTCATGGAAGAAAACACACCTGAAATCTCTGAGAGGATACCAACTGAAGTAAGGAAACAACTTCATGAGATTGTAAAAGCAGTCAAATCAGAAATAATGTCTCAGGTAAAAGAAGAAATCACAAACATACTGAAAGAATTGTTTAGCAGGTCTAAAGAAGACATAGACAATAAAGAGCAGCATAGAAAAATGATGGAAACCTTGAATGAATGTAGAAAAGAATTATAATTCATGAAACAGATTCAAAGAGATGCAGGAAATTAAAAATTCAATCAAAAGTTGGCAAAACTGCTTGAAAGAGACTGTAAATAGACTTTCAAACCTTGAAGACAGGATTGCAGCTAGTGATCGTGAAAGGAAAGATCTCTTAAAAATAACATAGAATCAGAAAATAACAACCCAATGGTTGCAAGATAATGCAAAGAAGCATAACTTAAGAGCAATAGGTGTAGGTGAAGAAGCAGGGGTCAAATGAAAGTAAAAGGATATTCACAGAAGTAATAGAAGAAAACTTCCCAAACATGGGAAATCATCTGGCATGCAGATAAGTGAGGCATATAGGACTCCAACTAGCCATAACCAAAAGTAAATCTATACCCAGACATATAATAATCAAGATCCCAGAAATTCAGCACAAGAAGAGAATATTAAAAACTGTTAGAGAAAAGAAACAGATCACCTATAAAGGAAAATCAATCAGAATCACATCAGACTTAATCAACACAAACCATCAGGTCAAGAAGAGTTTTGAGTGAAGTGTTTCAAACCCTGAAAGAAAACAACTTCCAACCCAGATTGATCTACCCTGCAAAATTATCTTTCAAAATTGACAGAAAAATAAGATACAACTGTACAGAGAGTGCTGAAGGATATTCTAGAGAGAGATAAAGCTGACCATGTTTCCAGGAACAGCAGCAGAGGAGGATCGCCAAACAAGACAGGCAATTGAATGAAGGGGAAAAGTGGAGGGCCAACAACAGTAGGACAGCAGGGCAGAGACAAACCAGTGTATGCTGGTTGTAACCATTAATGTAGATGGCCTCAGGTCAGCAATAAAAAGAAACACAGGGAGAGTGGATCAAGAAACAAGATACATCAATACATTGTACACAAGAAACACATTTAACTGGAAAGGAAATTCATAGACTGAAAATCAAAGGAGAGAAAACAATAGTTTCATGTGACAGGAGACTTAAAAAAAAAAAAAAAGCAAAAGTAACTTGCCCATCAACCGCAGAATGGTAAGAAAGATATGGTATTTTCATGCAGTGGAAAGCTACCCAGCTGTAAAGTAGAATAATCTCAAGGCTCCTGTAGGTAAATGGACGCAACTGGAGATTATGTTCATGGCCGAAACAGTTCAAACTCATACTTGTGAACCTTAGCATAATAAACAGAAGGAGTTAATGGGATCCAAAAGCAAAATAGTTAATGTAAGAGCAAAGGGGAGGAAATACCTGGGAGGAAAAGGTGGAAACTACTGTCAGTTTTTTATTGTCTTATCTTGAACTCTTGCATTGTTTACACAACTTTGTTAGATTTGGCTTTTTTCAGTCTTGATTTGTAAGATTCTATGCTGTCAGATGGTAGGGGCAACTATTTTGAATATAATGGAATACTTTATGATAATCATGGTTTCCTATTTTATTGCTTTGAAGTCTTATACTGCTTTCATTCATTTGATTGGTTTTATTCTGTTTTGTTTGATTTTATTATGTATAATGGTATGAATAGCTATTTTGAAGAAAACACGACATTACAGTAGCCATTGCTGATTTGCTATCATCTTGCTTTAAAGTCCTACAATGCTTTTGCTCCTCTATTTTGATTGGTTCTATCCTGCTGTGGTTTATTTGATTTTATTATGTGTAATAGTATAAACAAATTTTTTAGGAAAATGAGATATATAGTAGCCATTGTTCATTTCCTGTTATTTGGTTTTCTAAGTCTTGTAATGCTTTCATTCTTTTGAATGTTTTTATGCTATATTATTATGTTTGATGTTATTGTGTATGAAGTTATGCTCAACTATTTTGAAGAAAAGAGACATTATGGTAGCTACTGTTGATGTCCCGTTGTCTGGTTGTGAAGTGCTGTGTTGCTTGCATTGTTCTATTCATATTTGCTTGGTTCTGTGCTCTTTTGTTTTATTCTCTTTAAAATAAAAAATATTAAAAAAATATTTTTTAAATGACTAATGTGATTATGAAGGGTTAGGCATGTCAAGATCTGCAGTGGTCAGATAGAGACACAAAAGTCGGATGTATATTTCAGTTGTGAGTCCAAAACCTGGCAGAATTAAAAAAAAAAAAAGCAAAAGCAAATTATTTCAGTCAATTTCCCACAGACACACCAACCAGCAATTCATACACTTCACAAGAGCTAAGGAAAAGTGACTGCCTCATGTTATTTATTATAATAATACAAAGATGTATTGAAGAATGCAATGAGATAAGGGAGAGAGAGGGAAAGAGAAGAGGGAGAAGGGAGGCAGAAAGGGAGAGAGAGAGGGAGAGGGAAAGGGAGAGGTAGAGAAAGAGACAGAGAGAAAGAGAGAGAGAGAGAGAGAGAGAGAGAGAGAGAGAGAGAGAGAGAGAGAGAGAACAGGTTATACCCAAGCCTTACACTTGAAACCCAATAGCAGCCCACAACAATGAAGCTCAGTGCTGGACAAAGCTTTGCAAAAATGGCCTTCAAGCCATTTCAGATTAAAGATATAAATTGCTTACACACCATATTTGCAACATTAAAGCATCAGGAATTTATGTAGTTAATGTTACCATTGAGTAAGGTGTAAGGAATTTCTGGAACGTTATCCAGTTGACTAAGGAGCTGCCTCTGTCAACCCTTCACCAAATCCTGGCAAGGAAAAGGGAAACAAGACTTCATTCACTGTAGAGTGAGGCATGAAGCAGAGTACATGGCCACGGAGCTCAGTAGTGGTCTGCCACAGTACAACCCAACATCAGTCAGAAACCACAAGCTACATATCCAAGTCAGAGCTCATAGACAGATCCTCTAGGCCTGCCCTGGCACTAGGCGGATACAGCCTGGTGGAACAGACTTATATTTTAGTCTGCATGTGTACCAGACATGGCTCAGGATGTGTAGCAACACTGTGGCGTGGATGGCCAAAGGACTGTCCATCATATCTCTCTCCCAACCACAGGAAGCACTACAGGAGAACACCTATGATTTTGAGTGAAGAAAAGAGAAGAAGGTATCCAGTCACTAAGAGTGATCCATCCAAAGTAATTCACTTAAGAGCCAGATAGATTCCTCTAGTGCCTAACCATAGGCATCCGGGCCTACCATGATTCCTACGTAAGGCTTGAAGGAATTAATTACCCATTTACACATTCTTCTAGTTCTTACTGAACACACCAACATCAGATTTAGATTAAACCCAGACATGGATTGTGCTCTAGTTTTGAATCAGTGACAAAATGTCAAAAGTTCACTAGATCTTAGGGTACTGCCAAGTACCAAAATAGTAGAAGTAAATACAGATGTATGGAAAATAGCAGCCTGTTGAGGATTTCTAGGCATGAAGTCACAGCAGAAGGACTGCTATCTAATCCTTTATTGACTCATGCCAATGAGCATGAAGGATTTGTAGAGAACAAGGACCTTAAAATAGAAAAATATACTAGAAACTGACCAGAGAATAACTAATATAGGCAATTTTATGGGATAATTTAAAATAGCTCTTTTAAGAAACAATGAGCATCACAAAAAGATAATTCAATAGTCTAACAGTAAAACTTCACAGAGAGATTAAGTTTTAAAAAAAGAAGAAACCCTTAAACTAAAAAGTATGCAATGCAAAATTAATAATTCAGGACAAGGCCTCAAAAATAGAATATAATAAAATGCAGAATTAAATATAAAACAGCCTATTTAAAAACACACAATTGGATTAAAAAAGAATGAAATATAAAGAATGACACGTGAAGTTTACAGAAACTTTGGGGCATCATTAAAAGAGCAACTCTTGGGGTTAATAGGGCTACAGTGGGACTTGAGAATGCTAAACAGATGGCTTACTGAGAAAGATAATAACAAAATTTGTCTCCAAACTAGAAAAGCATACGAAATCCACATGCAGGAAGGTCAAACTTTACTAGTCAGTTTCAAATCAAACAAGTCTACCTCAAGATATACTATAACCAATCTCTCAGAAATCTTACAAGCCAAGAGAAAATGATATGAAATTTTCATAGTACTGAAAGAAAAAAAAGCCAAGTATACTGTACCCCAGAAAAGCTTCCCTTTTAAAACCAAAAGACAAATAAAGACTTTTCCATACAAACAACAGCTGAGAGAATATAGCTCTGTCATACTTGTCTTACAAGAAATGAAAAGGACAGTCTTGAAAGAAATGATAGGGATAGTTTTTTAAACCAATAAAATGATGAGAAAATAATGAAAGGTGTAAAACTCAATGGTAAGGTTAACTACATAAATTCCTGACTCTTTAATGTTGCAAACAGGGTGTGTAAACAATTTATATCTTCAATCTGAAAATTAAAAAACATAAGGATTTCCAGGTATGGTAACACACACCTATAATTCTAGTCATTGGGAGGCTGAGGCAGGAGGATTACTGTAAGATCCAGGCCAGCCTGGGCTGCATAATAAATTCAAAACCAGCCTGAACTACACAGTAAGACCCTATCTTGAATTAAAAATACACAATAAAAATAAACAAGTAGATCTTAAAATTTAAACTAAAGGTTACATTAATATGGTATAGGTAATATACAAATATGTGAAATGGAACTTCAAAAATTCAAATGTAGGGGACAGACATATGTTTTTATCAGTAAAATTACTTTGCTTTGGTTTGTTTTCATACTACTTTTACATTCAATATTAAATTACTGTCATAAGCCTCACCCTCATGGGCACACCAGCCACCACTGGAGACACTTCCCACTGATAACCAGCATGAGTCAGGAGCAGCATCAGCATCAGCATCAGCCAGTCTCAGGAGAAGCAGCAGCAAGTCCCACCCCCAAACACACACTGACTGCCATCAGAGAGCTTCCTTCAGGTAGTTAGTACAGGCTGGGAAAAGCAGTAGCATTTCTGCAGCAGCACACCCACTGGCCACCATTGGATACCCATACCACCCAGCCACACCTTGGAGAAATCATAAGCAATGCAGGAAGTGCTTGGGACCCCACAAATCACTTGTCTGGAAGAAGCCAGGAAAATGTCAAGATGAAGAAAAAGGCAGTCTCTTGCCTCCAACCCATGCAAAGCAAGTCCAAGGGATGTAAACATGGAAGAGATTGGAAGCCACACACCTGAACTTTCTGAAGTGATGGCAACTGAAGTGAAGAAAGGACTTCATGAGGCTATTTAGGAAAGCAGATCAGAAATACTATCTCAGGTAAAAGAAGAAATGAAAAATATAATAAAAGACTTGATGTGCATATCCAAAGAAGACATAGATTAAAAAAAGAGAGAATAGGAAAATGAGGGAAAACTTGAATTAACAATGTGAAAAAGATTTAGAATGCATGAAACAGATTCAAAGAGATAGAAAATTAAAAACTCCATTAAAATCTGGCAAAACTATTGAGAGAAACTGAAAATAAACTTTCAGACCTTGAAGACAGGTTTGTAGCTAGTTATTACAAAAGGAAAGATCTCTTAAAAATAACAAGAACCAGGAAATAATCATTCAATGGTTCCAAAATAATGTAAAGAAAATAATTTAAGAGCAATAGGTGTCAGTAAAAAAGCAGGGGTCAACACAAATGACATAAAAAGAGTATTTACAGAAGTAATAGCAGAAAACTTCCCAAACATGGGAAAAGGATCTGGCATATAGAATTCCAACCTGCCATAACCAAAGTAAATCTACACTCAGACATATAACAATCAAGATCTCAGAAATTCAGCACAAGAAGGGAATATTAAAAACTGTTAGAAAAGAGAAACAGCTCACCTATAAAGGAAAAGCCATTATAATCATGACAGACTTCTCAACACAAACCATCAAATCAAGAAGAGCTTGGAGTGAAGTATTTCAAGTCCTGAAAGAAAAAAATTTCCAACCCAGGTTGATGTACCCTGCAAAACTATCTTTCAAAATTAATAGGGAAATAAGATACTTTCAAGACAAAGAATAGCTGAAGAAATTCATGACCACCAAACCAACTCTACAAAGAATACTGAAGGACACTCAAGAAAGAGATAAAAATGATTACAGGAACAGTGGCAGAGGGAGATCACCAAGCAGGGCAGACAATGGAATGGAGGGGGAAAGTAAGGAGCCAGTGGCAGGAAAATAACAAGGCAGAGATGAGCCACTGCATGTTGGCCATTACCATTCATGTAGAATGTTGTAATCATTCACCAATAAAAAGAAGCACAGGCAGAGTGAATCAGGAGACAAGGTCCATCGATCATGCTTTATACAAGAAACACATTTAACCCAAAAGTTAATATACAGACTAAAAGTCAAAGAACAGAAAACAAGGCTCCATGTGACAGAGAACCAGAAAAAAGCAGGGGTAGTTTGCCCAGAAACTGCAGAATGGATAAGAAAGATATGATGGAAAGCTACCCAGCTATAAAGAAAGATAACCTCAAGCCTCTTATAGGTCAATGGGTACAACCTGAGATCATGCTCTTGGGTTAAATGGTTCAGAATCACATGGGTGAACATCATGTTGTCTCTCTAGTATAAAAAACTGAAGAACTTAGTGGAATCCAAAATACACAACAGATATTGAGAATGTGAAAATGGAGGAAATCTCTAAAATGGGAAGTTGGTAGTCATTGTTAATTTCCTATCATCTTGTTTTGAAGCCTTGTATCATTTTCATCGTTCTGATTTGATTTTATTCTGTTTTGTTTTGTTTGATTTTATTATATCTGATGGCATGTGCAGTTATTTCAAAGATATCAAGGTATATTATGGTAGCCATTTTTTAATGTAGAAAAGCAATTTATTCCATTATAAGCACTTATGTAGTTAGTCATGGAGAGTAATAGGCCTGTTGGTGAAACAGATCACCTAAAATGGAGATAGTATCAAACTAGTGGTTAAGAACTAATTACTCCTTTTAAGAAAAAAGTAACTCTTATCAAGAATTAATTTAATTTTAAAAACAAATACAAGCTATCATGTCACCCTTCCTAACTGGACAGTCCACCTGAGGCATAACTGTCAGGTAAAAACATACATCTTTACAACTTGGTCCCAAGCTAAAACAACAAAAAAAGCAACAAAAACCATTTCACAGAAAGGAAAGGTTATAAACATGAAAAGAGCTCAAGAAATACACTAACTGGGGAAACCAAGAGGAGACTGTTCTACATAGGAAATACGCATCCTGAAGTGTCAGGTATGATCTAGTGTGTCAATCTATGACTTGATTGTCCCCTAATTCCTGAATAAAAATGACAACCTGCAGTGCTTATACAACCTGCAGTGCTTATACTTCATGGTCTAGATACCTAACATCACTTTCTCTATTTCTCACTCACTCCAACCATTACTGAAACAAGTCTGAAAACCTTATGTTTAAAAAGAAACATAATCACACATTATATTCCCCTTTTTGAAGCTACCTTAGACCTGGGTTTGTTACTAGAAAATTCCTAAAGCAAATTTAAATAAGCTTGTGGCTTTGCTGAAACAAGTACCCCAGTTAATATTTAGAGAATACCCACTTTGGGGGCTAACAGAATTATTGGTGGTATCTATTATGGAGGGATAGATGAACAAAGGCTGAATGTCTCAAAACCAGGGTTAAATCAGTCTCAGAGTTGACAGGAAAAAGGGGGAGTCTAAAATCATGAATGCAGACATATCTAAGATCCTTGTCCTTCTGGATCTATGTTTCTTTCAGGATCTTCATCATTATAAGTGTTCTCTGCCATCTGCCACACTTTCATTATATTGTCTTCTGATACAGAACAAATTGCCCAATGTTCAATGGGATTCTAAGAAAAATCAGATATCTTAGCAGTGTGACCACCATGAATAAACAACAACTCAGATGGGCCATCTTCTAGAGCCTGTTCTTCTCCAATTTTACTTAAATCCCAGACATTCAGTCTGTGATCAGTACCACTGGAAGCCAGGATAGTCTCATTGTGAGGCGACTACTGAACCAGAAATAGTTCATCCTTATGTGATTCAAAGGAATGTAACTTAAGTTTCAGATTTTTTAGATCCCACAAAGCAACAGTCTTGTCAGCTGATCCTGTGGCAAGAATGAATTCACTATAGAGATTGAAAGAGAGGCAGTTCATTTCTGCAGTGTGAGCATCAACTGAATGGTTTAGAAGTGCTGTTTGACTGAGTACCCCAAATCGTAAGTTTCTGATCATCAGCAACTGACCCAAACAAAGATTCATGGTGCAGATGCCAGGAAATATCTTCTGCTACTGCTGTCTGCTGTGCAAAGATGGTCTTCACTTCCACCACTTTTCCTTCCTTTGGAACAGCACTGATGCCCCATAGGCAGATGGTATGGTCATCTGAAGCACTAAGTGCTCACTCAGATTTGGTTTCCAAGAAAGCCCATAGCCTTCCTTCTGATGTCCACAGAGATTCAATTCTGGTTTGCACTCCCTAGATGGGTCTGGTTTAGAAGGATGCTTTGTATAGACAAAAAATGAATATCACTGGATGAAGTCTTTGCTGCAATGATGCAAGATTTCAGGGGCATATAATGGGCTCTGTTTATCTTCCCACTCACAGAGTCAAAACCTCCAAATTCTCCTTTCTTACTGTTGTAGAGTGATGCATCAAACTGGGCATCATCATTAGGGAGCTGTATGCTGGCTATCACAAGGTGGCTTTGTTCATCTGATGTGTGTGTCCCCAGGACAAGTTGACAAATGCTGAAATCCTTCCCTTCTGGTCTGATTACATCTGGAAGCCACTGTGCTGTTAGGCTGGGCCACTCCAGAGCATGGGTCATCACCAAATCGTAAAGAAAAGGCATGTTCTTTTTCCATCTCTTGTACTTCTCACTGATCACATGTTCTTCTGCTGCATCATCAAAGGCTGCTTCCTTGTCAGCCATGGTGACAGGAGAGCCAGGAGGGTCCTGGAGCTGAACAATGCAGGAGGGTCCAGGAGGCTCTGGGCACTTGCTCTGTGTGCATGTCCTCTATTGTTCTTGGTAGCTATTTTTTATTTCCTATTATCTTGTTTTGAAGGCCCTGTACTGCTTTCATTGTTGTGTTCTGATTGACTTTATACTGTTCTGCTTTGTTTTATTTTATTATGTCTGATGGTACAGGTAGCTACTTTGAAGATAACAAGAGGCATTATGGTGGTCATTTGTTGATTTTCTATTATCTTGTTTTGAAGTCCATGTATTATGTTTGCTGCTTTGTTTTGATTGACAATATTCTGTTTTATGTTGTTTGGTTTTATTCTCTTCAAAATAAAAAAAGTAAGTTACTATCATTTCAAAATAGTTTGTTGTAATCAAAAGACATTTTCTGTAAATCTCACAGTAAATCTAAAGCAAAAACCTGTAGGCATATCAAAAATAATTGTTAACTACAAGAAAAACAGAGAGAGAGAGAGAGAGAGAGAGAGAGAGAGAGAGAGACAGAGACAGAGACAGAGACAGAGACAGAGACATAAAAGAAAAACCCTATAGCCTGATATGGTTATGTATACCTGTAACCCTAGTTACTTAGGAGGCTGAGGCAGTAGCATCCTCAACTGAAAGCAAGCATAGGCAATTGAGATCCTACCTCAAAATAAAATAAGATAAAATAGGTTGATGACATAGTTCAGTGGTAGAATTCTTGACTAGCTTGAGGCTCTTGGTTCAATTTCCAGTAGTACAAAACATAACAAAATAAAACACTACCAGCACCACAACAACAGCATGAGCAAACCTAGACAACAAATAACAAAAAGGTAGTAATTAGATCTTACTTATCAGTAATGTCCTTGCATATAAGTGAATTAAATTCTGCAATTAAAAGACATGCAACAACTGAATGGATTGACAAATGAAAAGACCCAACTATAATGTTCCCAGGAGACAAATTTCACCTCTAAAGACACAGCCTGAAAATGAAAAGTTAGAACAAGAGACCCCATATAAATGGAATTTTAAAAATTAGGAATAAGCATAGTTATACATAGGATAAAGTAATGATTTTATCAATAAGAAAGAACAATTATAAGCATATATGTGGTGAGGATCCAACATGGCTGAATAGAGGATGAGTCACAGAGTTTCTCGGAGAAAAATCAACTAAAATCACAGGTAACTGAAAGAAAGGGGACATACATTATGATACCAAAATTAATCTGAAATAAGTATCTTGTAGATCAAGCAAAACATAGGCATAGGACTTTCTAAAATGATAATGCTACCCACAGGACTGCCCATGGATTTACCAGAGACAGGACCAGGGCAGGAACCATCATTCCCAGGGAGTTCCCCAAATGTAGAGACTGAAAATGTGAGGCAAACTCAGTCCATCCAGGATAGATCTGCAATATAAGACCCCTTGCTTCTTTTGATTTCTTGAAAATAGAAGACACTGCAGCCTGGCAACAGATTTTGCTGGTACAGAGTGGTGAGTGATTGCTCCCTTCCTCATGAGTCACCAGTTTTATTTTGTTTTGTTTCTTTTGTCCTTGTTCTTGTTCTCATTCTTGTTGTCATTTTCCTTCCTCCTCCTCTTCTTCTTCTTCCTCTTCCTCTTCTTCTTCCTCTTCCTCCTCCTCTTCTTTTTCTTCTTCTTCTTCCCTTCGTCTTCTTCTCTTCTTCTTCTTCTTGTTCTTCTTGTTCTTGTTCTTCTTCTTGTTCTTCTTCTTCTTCTTCTTCTTCTTCTTCTTCTTCTTCTTCTTCTTCTTCTTCTTCTTCTTCTTCTTCTTCTTCTTCTTCTTCTTCCTTTCTTCTTTCTTCTCTTTTTTCTTAGCAACAACAAAGTTAGGAACTGACCGTGGCATTGAGAATTGTTAGTGAAACAATACAAGCCTTCTTGCCCTATGAGCGGCACAACAAAGGGACTCAGCCTGCAGACAGATGCAGCTGCAACCTGTGGCAGCAGGGACAAATAATGGGAAGTTAGCACTTCTCTGCCCTGTGGTCAGTGACAGGCAGCACAAGCACCCTTGGTTGGGAAGTCAGCAGTCCCTCTGACTTGGGACTAGCATCTCAAGTAGCCTGGGGCTGTGGGAATAAAGAGTGGGGGGACACTCTGCCCTGCTACCAGGCACAGCACCTTGGGCTGGGAATCCAGCCCCCTCTGACTTGCACTCACCAGCACAAGCAGCATGGGGCTACAGGGACAGGAGTGGGAAACAAGCATTCCACAGCCCTGTGACCAGTGGTGCTAGCATCCTTGGGCTGAGATGTCTGTGCTGTCTCTGACTTAAAACCACCACTATGATGGAACAGATTCGTGAACACTAACATGGGACAAGGAGGACAGAATGTGAGAGCAGCCAGCAGTGTGGAACAGAGCAGGCTGTGCAGGGTACAGGAGGAGCCAACTGTACAGAGGACTGTGAGCAGCCTTAAGCTGTCTCTGTCTGAGAGTGCCACAGCAACCAAAAGAGCAACGCAGAGCAAAGACATGTGGACCAGCCATCTAGAAAGCTGCTGGCTAAAGACCGGCCACAGCCCACACACCCAGAGGCCAAGATCAGTCCTACCTCCAATCCAGCACTAACCCTACTGCAGGTTTGGTGGGGCTCTGATTGGGGCATTAACACAAACAGTAGACACCAGAGGAGTTTTATTTTTCTTTGTGTGTATCATTTTCCTTTTACTGTCTGCTGGTTTGATTGTTGTTATTGTTTTAGTTTATACTTATATTTTTTCTATTCTATTTATCTTTCTATCTTTCCTTAACTGTCTCTCTTGATCTTATGTGCCCCATGTGAACGCTGTCTCTAGTGTTTCTCATTCGCTTTGAGAATCTTTGGCTTCCTCCTTCATTCTTTCTCCTCTGCCTTCTTACCCAGCTTCTCAAAGCTTGCATGATTATCTTTTGTCCTCCAGTCTTGATTTAACTATATTTCTCTTCATTTAGCTCTCTGTTTTGTCCCTTATACCTCTTAAATTTCCCCACCACAGGAAGAAACTCGTTACAAAAAACTTCTTGATTTATGTTTGGTTTTGTTATATGACTGCAGATTTCACTCCTATGGTTAAAAATATCAAATCAAGAGTTACCACAGTTTGTTAGTTTCTAGGCTGTGCTTGATACTATTGTTATTGATAATTATACTACATTAGCCAGGATGTCATACCTGTTGTAATCAGTTGTTCTCCCTTCTGTAACAACACTGATTGTCTGGCATCATACCCATCCCTATAGTATCAAAGGACAGGGTGCTGAGCCAAATAGATAGCAAAATCACATCTTTAATACATTGAGAAGGCAGGTCGAGAAACACAAAAAAACAAGGACCTCCTACACTTGGAAGATACCTCTGAAGAACAGATATTTTCTAAGGAGGCCTTGGAAGTAGTGATAAAGCTATCTATTATAAGAAATTCATAGGCATCAATGCAGAAAAAAATAAATAGAAAATGACAAGACACAAAACTGAATCCAAGACCACTCAGGATAAAAATGATGCATTTTAAAATATATATATAATGAGGAGTACTACTCAGCCATAAAGAAGGATAAAATTGAGACATTTATACCTAAATGGATGCACATTGAGACCATAATCACAAGCGAAACAAATTGGACACACATACATAAATAGTACATTATCTCTGGTATGGAAAACTGAAAATGTAAATAAAAACAATAATGTATGATAGCTACTGTGAAATAGGAAGAAACTGTTCAAAGGGAAAAGGGAACTTGGGAGGGAGGAGAAAGAAGGAAAGGAAAGAAAAGAAGAATAAAATGAAAGCAGATCTTTGTGAATGGACAAGGAAAGAGAGTTTGAAGGGAAAAAATGGGAATGGGGAAAAAAGAAGAATCAAGATATATCATGTACAGGTACAAATTCCTAATCATTATAATCATTATGTATACCTATATTTTACCAATAAAATTAAATAAACTAAAAAAATTATGCACCCCAAACTGGAACATCCAAATGTTGAAGCAAATGGCCATAGACATTAAGGTTGAGATAGAATTCAGTACAATGATAGTCTAATATCCTACTTTCAGCAGCAAATCATCTAGACAGAAAATCAAATTTTAAAAAAGAGTTAAAGTGTACCTTAGGCAAAACAGACCTAACAGACATCTACAGAGCATTTAATTTAAATTTGAAGAATCCTCATTCTTTTTAATTACATATAGAACAGTCTCAGTGTAGATCAGTGGTGGCAAATCTATGGCACATTTGCTGCAATGGGCACACAGAGCTCTCTCAGTTGGCACACAAGCCAAGTCGCCCCAGTAGCTGAACATCAGATGCAGCACACCCAGGGGCCATGCATGAGCTCGGAAAGGAGTGGCAATACCAAGCAATAACGTAACAAGCAGTATCTCATTAGCCACCACTGGTCCAAGCTCTCATGGCCAATCAGGGTGCTGACAAGAATATATATAGATGCATGTGTGAGTGTGTGTGTGTGTGCACTTGCATGCATGTGTGTGTTTGCTTGGACTGACTGTGAGTTTTCATACAACCATTTTTATTAAAACAAGATTTTAGTTTTGATTTTTCTCATGAAAAATTGAAATTTAATATCTAATGTCCAGCAAAAATATATAATAATCAAGAGATGTAGATTATTCTAATGTTGTGCTGTTCCCCTGGCATATTTGAATGTGTTGTCATATTTAGGTTTTTGTGAAGAATTTATGAAAACAAGAACAAGATATATTTGCTTAGATTGGCTATGATTTTAGCAGAACTCCTAGAAAAGACACTTGCATATCTTTTTCAGATTAGGCCAGATACTGATAGACAGTAGAACATTGCTCCCTTATGCTGGTGGTCAGCAAGTTCATGAAAAACACCAGCTGAGAATCACTGCAATACGTTGTTGATCAGAGAGTATCTAATCTTTAGTGTTAACTAATAGTATTAGCTATTTTTGGTATAGGGATAGATTTGTATTGGGCACATCATTTTTTTTAAAATTTTATGTTTTCATAGACTCCAAATCTTGACAAATCATCTGACAGCTGACAGCTTTCAAATTTCAATGTGCTTAGCAAAGTATGGTAAGCAAAACATGACCATGTTGTTTGGGAGTAATTAACATTTTCATAATTTCCCAAAGGTAAAATTATACAATGCATCTCTGAGTTGCTGTTTAGAAATAGTACTGCTAAAGATTGAGTCTTGCACATGGCAAGTAACTCACCACTGACTTACAAAAGGCAGTCTGTTACTGTTACTATATGTGCTTGGGTAAAAGCACAGATTGAAATCATTATGCAAGGCTAGCAGTAATTTTGCATTATGCTGTTGGTGACATCATGAGAGAGGAGCCGGTGAAACTGGTGTCTTTGCCAGGAAGAACACAAGAAATAGATATGTACGATGCTGTGATGGAGAATTTTTTTTTTTGTTAAAAGACATAAGACCAGAAAAAAATGGTTTCAGTTACTAGTGATAGGGCACCTTGCATGATATGGGCGACACCTGGTTTCATACAGTTCTTTGTTAAAGAAACAACACATCCAGTCATTCAGTTTCATTGTATTATAAATAAAGAAGGTTTACATAACAGGGAAAGCACAAAAAATGATGTCCACAAAGATGTCATAAATATGGTAAATTACATCATGGCTTCTGCTTTTAATTTTTGACAGTTTCAACACTTTTTGATGAGGTTCAGGCACAGTATAATACTTTACTTATGTACAATAATGTTTGGAGGTTGACCAGAGAAAAATTGCTGCAGAGATTTGTACCCTGTTTGGGTGATATTAGGCTGCTTATGAATGAAAAACAGCAAGAATATCCACTGCTCACTGATATGGTCTGGCTAAACAATATCATGGTTTTTAAAGATTTTACCCTAAACTTCAATGTATTGAACAACAACAACAAAAAGGTGTAGGGAAAACAGCAGAAAGGGTGTGATAGCAAAACATTTGAGCAAAAACTGTAGGTTTTTGAAAGAGACCTTGAAAGTGAGCAGCTGAAATATTTTTCAAATCTATAAATTCATTTAGAAAACTCTACATTTGCAGACAATCCTACAAGTCATAAGGAAATCTACAAGGAATTTTGGAACATGGTAGCAGCTTCAAAGTAGAATTTTAGTAACAGATACATGCAATGCTTAAGATGAGACAACACTGTTTTCTTTTCCAAAAAAAGCCAAATTTGAAGAACTTGACTTTTTCTGCTTACAGTGGTTAGAATTTTGGGAGTAGGGAAATAGAGCTACTGGAATATCAAGAAAATTCTAGAAGAAAAAAATAAATTCTATGATCTGTGCAACACTAAAAAGATGGTGTGAAGGGAAAAAGAACAGCATGGCAGGTAGTTCTGAAAATGAAATCCTTCAAGTGTGGAATTCTCTGTCAAATAATTCTAAATCAGTGATAATCAGTGAAAGCACTTGGGATTGCCTTTCTTACTTTGTTTGTATCATGTTATGCTTGTGAGTAGCTGGTTTCAGTTTTGAATTATATCAAAAACTGATGCATGAAACAGACTAACAGATGACCCATGCTGCATGTGTTACACATGTGTTACTCTCTAAGTATGATAACAAATTATCAGTGTACATACAACAGCAAAAATCACATTATTTGTGCAAAAGCATGCAAAATACAAACTTCTGCCTTTCAATAAAAAGCAGTTAATCATTGAAGGCTCTGTTCTATTAAAATAAAAGATGTTAATGCATGAGTTGTTTTTTCTAAACCAAAACCTCAGTGTTCAGTGTAATTGTAGTATTGGCACTTTGTGATAAGTAAGTGGGTTTTAGGTTGCAGTTTGGGCACTTGGATTCTAAAAGGTTCACCACCACTGGATTATATAACATTAGATTATATCACAGACCACAAATCAAAACTCAATGAATTACAACAAAATCAAGTCAAGTATATTTTTCTGATCACAATACAATAAAACTAGAGTTTAAAAAAGAAAAAAAATTTGAAAACTGTACAAGGGAAAATTAAACAATTTATTTTTTCCCTGAAATTTCTTATTTGTACAAGTTTGTAATTCATAATGATTAGCTTTAATGTAGGGGGTTAGTACATTTCTTAATTCATTTTACTTTCCTGGAGCTTCCCTACCTCTGCCTTCATCTCTTATTCCCCTTCCCACTTGTAAAAGGGCTCTCTCCCTGTTTACTACAATCTACCCTTTTCACCTCTTTATATTATTTATACTTTTGATTTGTCATGAAAGCTAAATGAAACAAGTTATTCTTGAGCAAACAATGGATCAGTGGAAAAGTTAGGAATTAAATTTAAAATTTCTTTTAAAAAAGTAAAAAGGGGATGCAGCAAAAGAAATACTAACATGAAAGGTCATAGCAATCAATACCCTATATCAAGAAAGTAGAAAAATCTCAAATAGACATGCAATCATTATGTCTCAAGGAATTAGAAAAATAAGACTAAATCAAATCAAAAGTAGTAAAAAAAAAATCAGAGCAGAAATAAGTGAAACAGAGACTAAATGTAACACAAATGATCAACATAGCTTAAACAGAACAATAATGAGTTACAAAATTGAATATAAAAGATTACCATTATCAAAGCCCAGTGTCAAATAGTTTCAATGATGGTTTCCATTAAATGTTTAAAGAAGAACAATAATGATTCTTCTTAAATTATTCTAAAAAACTAAACAGGAGGGAGTCTGTTTTTTTTTTAACTCCTATGTAGCCAGCACTGCCACATTACTAAAACCAAAGATGCAAAACAATAAAAAGAAAGCAACAGGCCAAATCCTTGATGAATAGAGTTAGAAACATCCTCAACAAAAGACTAGCACATCAAATATTAAAAACAGCACATTAGTGTGTACTTTAGCACACATATTATAATACAGTAAAAACAGCACATTAAAAGTATTATTCACCATGATCAAATGGGATTTGTTCCAGTAAGACTAATACATGAAAATCAATAAATGTGATATACCATATCAATAGTATGAAGAAAAAATACAATCACCTCAACAGATGCAGAAAAAACATTTCACAAAATTCAACATCCCTTTATAATAAAAACAAAAGAAACCAAATATAGCAGGATATAACTAAATATGAGAAAGATCATACATAATAAGCCAACAGATAACATAAAATTAATCAGAAAAGAGCTAAAAGCTTTTCCTCAAAGATCTGAAAGATGAGGAGTCTACTTTCCCATTTTTATTCAACATTGTACTGGAAGTCCTAGTCAGAGAAAATAGGCAAGACAAAGAAAGAAAAGGCATACAAGCTGGGAAAGAGGAAGCCAAAATGTCACTGCTTTTAAATGACATGATCTTTTAATTTTATTTTGTTTCTTGAGAGTCTCCTTACATAAGTCAGATTATCCTTAAACATGTGATCCTGAGGTCTCGGCCTCCTGAGTGCTGGGATTACTACCATGTGCCACCATTCCTGGTTGACCTGATTTTAAATTTAGAAAATCTTAACATTTCCATCAAAAATCTAGACGAATAACCAAATCTATAGACAAATAACCAAAGTTGTAGGATATAAAATCAACATGCAAAGAGTAGTTTTCTAACATACAACAGCAAACTATCTGAAATAGAAATCAAATAAGCAACCATATTTATAATAGTTAGCAAAAATAAAGAATACCTAGAAATAAATTTAATCAAAGAGTTGAAAGACTGCTACAATGAAAACTAAAAGAAATTGATGGAAAAGACCCAGAAAGATACATACAAACACACAAAGTAGAAAGACACTTCATGTTCCTGGAAGAAATTAGTATTGTTAAAAGTCCATACTAGCCAGGCATCATGGTGCATGCCTATAATCACAGCACTTGACAGGATATAGTAGGAGTATCATAAGATCCAGACCAGCCTGGGTTATATAGAGAGTTTCAGACTGGCCTGTTCCACAGAGTGAGATTCTGTCCCAAAAAACCTAAGGGAAAAATGTCCATTCCACCTGGACGAATCTACAGATCCAATGCAACCCCTGAGAAAAAAGTCAATCAAGTTATTAATAAAAATAGAAAAAAGAATCCTAAAATTGTAATGGAATCACAAAAACTCCATAAAGCCATCTTTACAAAAAATAAGGCAAGGAGCATTACAGCACCTAAATCCAAAATATAATAGCTAACTCAAATAAAACAGCACAGTATTGGCATAAAAAGTTACATAGACCAAAGTAACAGAATTGAGAGCCTAGAAGTAAAACCCACAGACCTCAAACCAACTGATTTTTAACAAATGTTGTAAGGACATATGGAGAAAGCACAATTTATCAATAAATGGTGATAATAATACCACCACATCCCTCAAAGAATGGCTACTACTAAAAAGACTGAGGATAATAAGTACCAATGAGGGTGTGAAGAAAGGGAACTCTTAAGCACTGTTGGCAGAAATACAAAGTTGTACAGGTACTATGGAAAACAAGAGGGTCCTTGAAAAATCAGAGGAGTTGCAAGATGACTTGGCAATCCCATTGAGTTACATGTCCAAAAGAAATGTGTAATTAATATATAGGAAAGATAACTATCTTTCCGTATTATAACACAACAGCCAAGAAACAGAAACATCCTAAGTGTCTATTGATTAATGAAAGCAATAACATGAAGAATATACAACAGAAGAATACACAACAGAATTTATATATGTGGAAAAACATGGATAGAATCAAAATCATTATGCTAAATCAAATAAATCAGGCACAGAAAGGCACCACATCATCCCATTTATATGTAGGAACATGAAAAGGTTAGCCTCATAGAAGTTGAAAGTAGAATGTTGGTTAGCAGAAGCCAGGCAGAGTAAGATGGGGAAAAGGATGAGGAAAAGTGACGTCAGTGGGTAACAAGCCACTGTTACAGACAGAAGTAGTCTGGTGCGCTATTTAAAAGTAGCATGATGATAGTAATGTACTGTGTATTTCAAAAGCTAGAATGATTTTGCCATAAAAATGATGCTTGATAGTTAAACATTACACAAGATTACTAGCCTATGCATTTATTCTAAAGTTCTTTTATTAAAGAGTACTAATTTTTTAAACTGTAGAATAGAAAACTGTATTATGCCAGCTGCAGCCTCATACATACACTTTGTCTCCTGATTACATCAAGGGATCATGTTAAGTAATTGAGTCATACCTAATGTAAGTGTGTAAGTACTCTATGCTCACATGACAAAATCATCTAACAAAGCATTTCTCAGTGTATCACATCTGTTATTCAATGCTTGATTACTCATTAAGGTTCACTGTGTTGCAATTTATGGATTTTGACAAATGGGTGCTATATACCCACAGTTACAGTATTTCATAGTAGTTTCACTGTCCTAAAAATTTCCTTTGCTCAACCTACTCAGTTCCATTGATTCAGCAGTTGATATTTTTGAATTTTCCAGAATGTAAAATTATTGGAACCACACAGGATTTAGGCTTTTCTGACTGACTTTTTAAATTAATATACCCATTTGTTTTTCTCCATGCCTTTTAAAGAACTCACGATACATTTATTTTAGTACTGAAAAAAATCCCACTAAGTGGATGCCCATTAAATCACATTTTGTTATGACATTTAATTTACATTCTTTATTTTAAAATGAAAAACTAACAAAAAGGTGATACAGAATTTCAAAACAACATAACAGATTAACAATGGTTAATATATTGCATATTATCTTCATAGTTGCTCAGATTATGAGATATAAACATGAAATAATGATCAAACAGTGAGAGCACAAACTTGTTCTTTTGGTGAACTAATAAGAGATTAGTAGTATCATCTATCATATAATAAAATCTTTTCTTCTTTCCTTTCTCCTTTCCCTCATCCTAGTTGTTAGTTCCTTTTGAGCAGTTTCATCCCTTTTCACTTTCACAATATCTATTGCATATTACTCTTGTATACGGTTAGATTCAATTTACTAATGTTTTGTTGAAAACTTTTGCAACTGTTCTGGGAGGTACTGGTTTATGACATTCCTGTCTTTTTTTGTTTTTATTTTAAAGTGGATGAAACCAAGGAAAATACAACAGAATAAAACCAATCAAAACAAACCAGTGTAAGTGATACAGGACTTCAAAACAATAAGAAATCAATAATAGTTACCATAAACCTCTTGTCTTCAAAATAACTGCAGATAACCTCAGACATAGTGAAAAATCAAAGAACAGAACAGAACCAATAAAAATAAAACAATGAATGCAATAAAGGACTTCAAAACAAGCCAATAGTAAATTCAAAATGGCTACCATAATATATCTTGCTGTCTTTGAAATAACTGCTCATGCCATCGGATATAACAAAATCAAACAAAACAAAATGAACAAAACCCAACCCAACAAAACAGTGAAAATAAGGCAGGACTTCAAAACAAGATAATAGGGAATTAACAATGGCTACCACTTTCAGGACATCCTCCTTAGATGCCACACTGTGTACCACTATCCTCTGAATAGATGAACAGCATACTGGCCCTAGACCTGCAAAGTCAGTGAATCAAACATCACAAGCATCAAATTGCATTTCAGCTAGATACCTATCATCACAGCCTGTGTTTCTCCAGATCACCTGCTTGCTTATGGAGTGGGGTTTCGGGATTGGCTCTGCTTGTTTGCCAGTCTGTGTACCAGAAGGGGCTTGGGTCTGGCTGTCACCCGAGGCTGGCGGCCCAAGCATGACGCTAGTTTGCAGGGAGGGCTTGCTTCTTGGTCAATCCTTGTCCTCCCTCCCCCACAGTCTGCAAATGGTGCTGACTCAGGGACATTCTTGTTTTATAATCTCTGTTTGATATTGGTAATTTGGGTAATGCTGACCTCATAGAGTAACAGGAAGCAAAATCTGTATTTGTTGTGAGAAATTACACAACAAATTTTGCAACATCTCTTATGTGTTTGGAAAGAATTCATCAGTGTGAGCCTGCTTTATTTTCAATCAAAAAAAATTTTGGGGGTGTATCAGAAATCAAACTCAGGGCCTTGTGCTTGCCAGGCAGGTGCTTATAACCCTGAGCTATATCCCTGGCCCTCAAAAAAATTTTAACTGATATACAAAAGTAAAAATTATGTATGCAAATGGGACAATGTGATGTTCTTATACATGCACACATTGTATCTGGCTAAATCCATCTCTCTTCAGTTATCATTTTTTCATATTGAAAGCTTTCAAAATACTTCATCCTGTCTAAAATGTACTGTATACTCATGTTATCTCTAATCATCCTACTGTACAAGAGTACATTATAGCATCTTATGCCTATATAACTAAACTTGGTACTCACGGAATAATCCCCCATTTTGGAAGGTTATTGGTTCAATTCATTTAGCCTGAGCTTGTTTTCTTTTTGTGCTAGTTTAAGAAATTGGTCCATTTGTCAAGTCTTTAGGCAAGCAGTTGGTTAGTATATTCCTTTATCCTTTTAGTATTATTCACAAGATCAGTAAATATAACTATTTTTATGAATCTGTGTCCCTTGGCTGTAATATTTCAAGTGATTCTTACCTTTTTATTACTGTTTTTTAAATCCACATAGGTGTGCATTGAAGGCTAAAAGGGACTGGAATTGGGTAATTTGTATTTGCTCCTTCACATGCTATAAGGCAGTTATTTATTCCCCTCTGCCTCGACCCTTGTTGGTTAGATACTTGTTAGGGAGAATGCTTTGGGCTAATTTAAAAAGGGTTACTCCCTTCACCTCAACCTAGGTGAAATGGGACAGTTTACTCAGATTGTCCTTGGGATAACTTGGCCAGTGTGAAGGTGGAGAAACAAGTGTTTTTACTGCTGATCTGTTACCATTCTCCAACAGTACTTTATTCTCAATGGTGTGTTCTGAAGCTTCTTGGATCTGTTTTTACTTCGATGATAAAATACTGTGCATTACATGGGTTATGCCCACAGTGGCAAATGTCTTGAAGTTCTTGGTGATAATTCTGGATTTCTCCTTCTTGTAAACATTCTTTATGGACATTAATGTGCCTAGTTGGCTAGTCATTTTGAGTTCAGGAGAAATGTCTCCATTCTTGGGTGACAAAGACTTTCTGGGGGAAATATTGCAAGGATCACTGAGTTTGTTCTACTTCTTTGGATTGACATACAAATGGTCTGGCTCACCTTCTTATGGATGTCAGTTACCTTAACTCTCCATGCTGAATCCTCTGCTAGCTGGTATTTCAGTGTAATACCATACTATAGAGCACTTTATTGAGGTGGACGGGCCCAGAAGTAGGTCACTGAGCAAAGTAGCTGTGATTCTTCCATACCAAGTGGTTGAATTACAGGGTCACTGACACAGCAAGCTGCTGTGGAAGTGAGGCATTAAAAGACCACGACACTGACTGGTTGCCGTGGTTGTATATGGCTTCTCAAAGAACTGCTGATTGGAAAGGGCTTCCAGGAGTTACTTTTCTAGTCAATTTAGAAAGCATCTAGTGATTTGTCCACGTTACTACTAAGTGCTTCAATCAGTGCTTCTTCAAGTTAGTTAATTTACTCCATGTTTACCAGTCTGTGGTTTTTAGAATGCAGGTTTATTCTTGTGACCTTTGGCTAATTGGTAGATCTAAGAAAGTCCCCTGATGTTTAAGATTTCCTCTTGTGAGAATGAGATCAGTCCTTCATGTCAGGTGGATATCCTTCCTTGCTTTTTGAATTTTTCTTTGCCATGAACTCATATTCTAACCTTTATTCCTCTCTTCCCACTTCCGCATAGAGAAAATTTCATTATGTTTTGTAAAGCGAAGGTAATAGTGCTGCCCATAGAACAGCTTAGATCTTAAAGGACAAAAAGAAGCCAATTTGACTAATACTA
The DNA here is from genome assembly GCA_004027455.1 of Hydrochoerus hydrochaeris. NCBI lineage: Eukaryota > Metazoa > Chordata > Mammalia > Rodentia > Hydrochaeridae > Hydrochoerus > Hydrochoerus hydrochaeris. Next base: position 109,504 of record PVLA01003088.1, read on the forward strand.
GATGCAATGATCACTTAATGAATCTTAGGAATAAAGTCTCAGGAAATATTAGCAGAATGATCAAAGGTTAAATACCTACATATATAACCTAACAAAGACATTAACTTACATCAATAATCCAAGTCTCTTAGTTTGAAAGCAGAATTCAACTGACAGTTTCTGTTAGTTTCACAGCCTTAAAGGTATTTGCATGAAATGATAATGGACTAAACGCTTCAGAGCAATCCCGCTATTCTCTGAAAGTATTTTTACACAGCCAACTTCAAGCATGTATTACCAAGTTGTCTTTCAATTGATCCCACACAATTTTCTAATATTCTTTACTATTTTATTTCCTTTATATTAAAACCAGATATATTTTTCATTATGTCTATAAACACAAAACACCTAAATTTACTTTAGGATATACAGCAATAAATATTTTTGAACTTTTAAAAGAGGTTAAAATGACATTTCCACATTAGACATACTAAAAGGAAAACTCATTAAATTGAAGATAAATGAGACCATTACAAATATGTAGCTTAGTCAAGTATTTTTTTTTTTTTTAACACTGGCTGTAAGATGTCAAAAGAAATGCCAAAAAGGACTATAATAGGATCCAGGTCCAACACAATTATTAAAATTTGACAAATTTTTCTCATCTATGCTTTTCTTTCATAATTTATATTTATATTATATTCATAATATATAAAAATATATTCATTATATGTATCTTTGATATATTTAAAATATTTATCTTAAAGATATGCAGATACACAAATCATTTAAGTTTGGTTTATTGCTTTTTCCATTTAACACATGAGGCATCTCTATTTATTTAAATATATTTTAAAACATGCAGACGTGTACTTTAAACTGATTAACTGACCTATTATTGGATAGACTGTTCCAGTTTTGTGCCACAATGAATAATATGAGCATTACTGTACCTAAATCTTAATGTAGATCCTCACTCCCTTAACAAAAATTCCTAGAAGCAAAACTGCACAACACCATATTTCATAGTTAAGCACATAACAGTTTATTTTCAAACTGTGGGGTATCTGTTTTACGAACACAATATGATTTTTAAGTATCAGTGTAACTCAAGGATCTGGGCTCACTGCTCTTTCAGAATTCTTTTAGCTCTAACACACTGATTAACTGTGAGTACTACACAAATTACTATGCTGTGGTGGATTCATACTGTGGTAAATTAACACTGTCTTATTGAACATGAGAAGTGTTTTTTTCCCAGGGCTAATCATAAGCCTATTTGAAATTTGAGAAAATGGTAAGAGTATCTAATACACTGTGTCCTTGTTTGTTTAGATAAAAGCAAAATGAAATATAACTCTTAAAATAACAGTGTAGGTCATGTAATGGAAAGGTAGACTCATGTTCACTATTGAACTGATGCCAAATGTTCAGCTACTTACTGGAAAATTAGTTTTTAATAACATAATGAAACTGAAAACCAATCTACTGTATTAACTTTGCAAATGTCACTCTGCAAATTCATATAAAAAGCTTTTGTTATGTATCCTAGGATTATCCAACTTTTTTTGAGACCACGAGGAAATAAACACTGAGTGCTTGAGATTAGCTAGCTATAAAAGTGTATTCAGTTTACAGGAAAGATATTTTTTTGCACTTAATGACCTCTAAGGGATATTTACAGCTACATGGGCAAAAAAGCTTGGTTCTGAGAATAAAGGCACCATAATTTAATGATATCATTAAAGAATGATACGTAAATATAACCAAAATGTCTTAGTCTTTGAAAGACAATTAGCCACAAAAATGCTAAACAGAATAAGGATCATACGATTTCAAAGTGATTTGCACATTTAAAATGAATCCATGATTGTGAATTTCATGTTTCCTCTTAATTTATGAACTTCAGAGGCATACATTTCCAAGTACAGCTGAGATACTTTCACGTCACTGAGACAAAATACTGGATACCACAACTTAAGGAGCAGTTTATCTTGGTTCACATTTCAGTCCACAGTAAGTTGGCTCCAAGGCAGAACTGCATGGCAGAAGAAAAGCTGCTCACCTTAAGGAAACCAGGAAGCAGAGTTGAGGAGCCAGGAAGGAAAGTATCTCTTTCTAAGCGCACCCACAGTGACTGAACCCTACCTAACAGCAGGGTTCTTCTGACTGAACCCTGCCTAACAGCAGGGTTCTTCTGACTGAACCCTGCCTAACAGTAGGTCAGCTGTAATGCCCTGATCATCTGTGCTTCAACACTTGAGGCTTTAAGGGACATTTTAGATCTAAACTGTAATGTATTCACCAGACCAAAAAAAAAAAAATCAAATAAAACATCTATTCTATTTTTTTAAAATTGTCTTGATTATAAATTCAGTTTAGGCTGAAAATACATAATTATTTTCTTAATGCAATATTTATTGGTAATAATACATTTAATGTTTATTGGTCATCAGAGAGAGAGCCAAGGCAAATAATGACAGAAATTTATGAGTTAAATGAATAATTCTCAAATTAGGAAGTTTGGAAAGGAAAATAATATCCAAAAGATAGTGTGGCTTAGGGAGGGTATACATATCTGCGTGTGTAACTACACATACACATATATAGATTCAACATAGTTAAGAAATCTATTTATTTTCTTTAACTGTGAAAAACAGATCTCAAATCCTTGGCTTCTATGAGTGCACCCCCGCCAAAAAAAACTACACATTAACTATAAAGCTATAAGTGTACTATATTTTAATTTTCCTAATGGTGGGATAAATGATGCAGTTTAGACTGCTATTTATAGTATATTACAACATTACTAAAATGTTTGATTTTTTTATCATCAAAAATTGAAAGGACCACTTGATCAGAGTAACAACTGATCAGGCAAGAATTATGAACAGATGCTTAACCTCACAGATGAAGGCTGGAAAAGAAGTACTTGCAGTATCTGCCTATAAGTTATTACCTTCAAATATAAAAAGAAGAGTTATGCTATAGTAAATACATTATTTTGTATTACTGCATACAAATAGGTAAATATATAATGATTTTGAGAGTCAAATCTTTTACTTGTAACTGTTTAAAGAAAAAATTTGTAATGCTGTTTTGGGGATTAGCTAAGCACACAGATGTAATACATATGTCAACTACAGCATTAAGAATGAGAAGATAAATGGTTTGATATGGTTTTATACATCTCACAGTAAGTGGTATAAGAAGTCTAATGGTGATAGTACTTACTTTGTCAAAATAGATAAAAAAGGAATACCTAACTAAACAACTACAACTCATACATTTTATATGTAAACATAAAAGTTAAATGTAAAAAAGTAAAAGAACCGACCAAGAGAAAACATAAAAGTACCTATGTTATGATCAAATAAAATAATTTAAGACAAAGCTTATGAAATAAATATATTTCTTAGTAAGCAGATTTAATATTCAATAGTAAATATTTGTTTTTGTTAATAAAGTTTTTATTGGAACACAGCCATGAATATTTTAATTATCTTTTGTGGCTGCTTTAGTGCTACAATTGCAGGACTGAATAGTTATGACACAGACTTTAAATGAGCTCAAGGCCAGCCTGAACTGCATAGTGATGCCCTATCTCAAAAAGAGACCTTATGTTTCATGAGGCCTAACTAACATAACAGTCCTAACACAAAACAGAATCTTTTTACATTCTTAAGATAATTAATCTTCATGGCATACAGATAGACTCCCACAAAACATTAATCTGGGAACATCACTATAAAACATAGTATTACATTTTTACTGTTTTTTGTCTTGGCATTGAATTAATAAAGTTTTCTATAAACTTTATTTTCGCAATACTGGAGAATAAACCTGGAGTCTTTTGCATGTCATGCAAGTGCTTTACCACTAACCCTCAGCCCCTTTTAAGTTTCGGTGTTTGTTCTGCCCTTTTAATTTTTGAAACAGGATCTTGCTAAATTGCCCAAGTAGGCCTTGCACTTGCAGTCTTCCTAGCTCAGTATCTTAATTATAGGTGTGTATCACTGTGCCCAGCTACTAAAAACTTAAATCAGCCAAATTTTTTTAAAAAGTCTTCATTTGTTCAAATTAGAAGTATAAAAAGCAAATGGAACTATGAGTTATCATGATTGACCGTGATAACTGAAACAGTGGGGGGAAAAAAATCACAGAAAAAGTGAGACTACTATATCATCTATGTAGGACTTTAAGACTATGCAAATTGTGTTAGGTATTTGGCACAAACCTGTAACTCAGCACTTGGAGTGTGAATTCAAGGCCAGCATGGACTACATAGTGAGATCCTGGCTCAGAAAACAAAACAAAAAATACAAATAAGGGAATAAATACATTAATGAATGAATTCTTACAAAAATGGGTTAGATCTGCATTGTCCAGTAGGATGTTAAATTAAAATTAACTAAAATCAAATGCTCAATAGTTACATTATGGTTACTGCCTTATGGCAGTGGTGGTAAACCTATGGCATATATGTTCTTCGATTTTAAGATAAAAGATGTTAATGCACGAGTTCTTTTATCTAAACCAAACCCTCAGTGTTCAGGTTTAATTGCAGTACTGGCCCTTTGTGATAAATAAGTAGGGCTTAGGTTGCAGTTTGGGTACTTGTCTCTAAGTGTTTTGCCATCACTGTCTTGTGGTATAGGTCGGCTTGTTTACAGAACACTATTATCAACACAAGAAATTCTATTGGATCACACTAGACCAGACTGAACATTTAGAGATGCTTAAATTGTTAAAATAGTGTGATTTTCTCTGGAGTTTTAAATTCATTCATACAATTAATGTTTTATTCTTTTCACTTTACAGAACATTTTGCTCTAATTACAGCTATCCATTTAATGACTTTTTCATATTAATTTAAAATGCATGAAATTTGAAGAGAAATGGCAAGTACCTCTAAAGTAGTAATTTAAAATGTTTCACTTTGTAGAAAACCTCTAAAAAATTTCAGAATTGCACAAAATGTACATAAATATGTAAGATTATTACTTTGTATTCCTTAATACAATTAGCAAAATACATTTTGCTTTAACTTCTAAGCATAAACTCAGATATACTCTAGTTTAAAACCAGGAGTTAAACTCATCTAAATCAAATAGATGCAGTAGAGAGCAGCATATAAATGACTGTAATAATATACCAATAGAATCAATCAAAATAATTGATATAAAAATTTTCTGAAGCACATTTAGATCAATTCAAATGTACTTTGGTACTGAGTAACTCACTTGTTCAAAAGAAATACATGAATATTTAAACTATGCTTTAAAATCAAATGGCTCAATTAAACACTATAAATTAAATGTATATCATTACAATTAACAACACATATAGTTCTAAATATATAGCAAGGGTAGAATCCAAATTACTCTATGTAACAGTCATAACAATAAATTCATAATTGGAATATGGATAGGAAAAGTAGCATTTTAAAAACAGAAAATACAAACTGAAGATATCTTACAAATAATCCTACAAGTAGTTTTTTAATGAGACAATGTAATCTTTGGAAAAGAGTAGCCCTCTCCTAATTTTAATACATTCTGATAACTATTCACTACATTTTTTCAAATTTAGAACTTGTATCTTGTTCACTGGTATTTTCTTTTATGCTGCTTTACAGATAAACTTGTCTAGTATCATCTCTCCTAAGAGTTATGTTTTTAATTTATTGATCTTTAAGACTACTGTAACAAGACAGTGTAATTTTAAAACTGAAATAATAATAATAATAACCAACACACAATCATGTGTTCTATGCAATGCCATTACAGTTACTAATACAGGCCATTTACCGTGGTGGTTCCATAAGATGATATTACTTAGTAACGATGTCTAGCACTCTTAATTTATGTATACTTACTTAATGATGCATTTATCAAAACATATTGTTGTATCGAGAAACGTCTTGTTTTTCAACCCATGATTGTAATTACATATGAGAATAAATTAGATATGCAAAAGAGAATAGCACTTTAAAAAGATAATACAGATTTCTTAGGAAGGATATTCTAATGCAAGACCCAAAGAAATCTTCAAGCAATAAAAGCTAAAATAGAAAGTGAAACTTTGAAAAGAATTTCTATTCAAATGACCAAATAAAACATGTATCAAATTAGGATCTTTACTAAATAATTAAATAATAATTTCCAGTTGAAGTCACAGATTACCTCCTTTAGCCAGCCCCCCCCAAATACATATATATGTCAAAAATATCTCTAGATCACAAATTACAAAATGTCACAATGTTTATATACTAAGATTCACAGTTTCTGGACTTATTTTTCCACCACTTAAACTGTGGATCATTGCTATCATGTGAGAGTGTTTATTCAACTCCTCTTGCTGAAGTTTCACCAAAGATTCTTTCTCTTCCAAACGACCTTCTAATTGGGCCTTCTGAACCTCTAAGGACGAAGCCTAGGGAATTAGGAACAGGGGGATAAAAAATTGAGAAAAAAGATAACTTAGCATGCTTTTTCTTACAGCTACTTAGAGATTCTTTTATCCTTTATTTATAAGACAATCATTTTAAGACATTATAAATATGCATCATATTTAAGTTAATTAAATTATATGGTAAGTTTGAGCTAAGTGGTAATTAGGTAATAGAATTCAAATTGGGAAGATACTTTCAACTTGTGCTTTCACTGCTAATAGCTAACATTTTGAAGAAAATACTATACATAATACTATTGAGGATTACTAAAAAGATAACCACATTAAAGCAGATGCCCCAAAACTGTAACTGTGGTGGCACTAAGTTTTATTCTTTTCCTGGTACTCATGTTCTTTAATACCTCAGTCTTCTATGCTCAACCTCTTCTCATCTTCCTGGATACTAAATAGGCCAGCAAGCGCAGTACATAGCTATCATTCAAATTGTGCAATCGTAATAATATAGAAACAAAACTGGACTTAAGATTCAGAATATTTTTCTATTTTTGTGCTTATTAGTTGTAATCTCAGACTCCATTTCCTCATTTGTAAGTTACTAGTACTCAGGTATTAATATATAACTATAAACCTATATATAGCTATATAAATGCAATACCAAGTACTAGAAACCCCCTTCTGTATTTGTTGCACATCTGAAAGCTCTAAGTGCTGGCATGCAGTATACATTTAATAAATGTTTAATGATTTTTGGAAATATAGGTTTTTCACATTATAAGAGAGCTCTCATAGCAACTGACAGTTGAAACACTTCAAGATCTAATGTCTTTTAAACAAAATACTAAAGCCACAGAATAATACTTTATCCAAATTCACCCTTTTCCCCAAATAATTTTTTCTGGGGGTTGGGAGGAGGATGGTAGTGCTAGTGAGGACTGAATCTAGGGCCTTTGCATTGAGCCACATCCCTAACTATAAATTTCTAAACTGCCTAGCTTGGGTTTGAACTTGCAGTCCTCCTGCCTCAGCCTCCCACAGTGCTAGGATTACAGACAAGTGCCACAAGCCTGGCTACAAAATAGTATTTCCATTCTAATGCAAATGAAAACTGAACAGTCTTACCTTAATGCTCAGTTCCTTCCTCATCTGTTCAGTTCTACTTAATTCCTTTCTAAGGATACCAATGGTTTCTTCCTTATCTCCCCCTTCCTTTAGTAAGACTTTAATCTTTTCTTCTTGTACTTTTGCTTTTAGATGCAAATCTTTAAATAAACAAACAATCAGTTATGTATTCAGTGGTCTTAAACTGACATCCTGAAAAGTGAATGACAAAGACTAAAGAAATACTTGCTAGAAATACAAGTTTTATAGAATTTGCTGAATGAAAAACATGAAACTTCCTTTACAGTGACTTGTTCTGGAGTGTTCTGCAAGACAAACATTTCTAATAAATTTTAACTTGAAAACTAGCAATGTCTTGCAATAGGAGTAGCACATGATGCTAAATGTCACATGATCACAAATGAACCAATGGTTCTTCCTCTCTCTGCAGTATGGTGGGTGATCTTCTCCCAACAGCAAGATATCTTATCTGCAGAGGAGAAAAAAGGGGGAATCTCTCACTGCAAATGAGATTAGGGAGATACATAAAATTGGGAAACTGTGAAATTTTGTAGAAAAGTGTCACACAAATAAGGCTGTTTAGTGATATTCAATCTGTTTAATGACAATGCAATGTCACATTTCTGTGAAGTTCTCAAAAGGAGGCAAAAGTATCATTTGATAGGTTCCTTGTTACAGCTGCACATAAACACAAAAAATCCCACTAAGCCAATGAACAGCAGTGATTCCATTACTCCCAGTGAAAGTCATCCTATACAATAATGCTCCTCTCTTATCTCCCTTCCACCAGCCACAAAGGTTTGCAAAGGTAAGTGCAAAGGCAGGATCATTTGTTTTTCTTCATAGTTTGTATTTTACTATTTTGTATATTATTGCAATTCTCTTCATATGAATATTTTTGGGTCGTGGAACGAATCATCTGAGTTTCCATTATTTTTATGGGGAAATCTGCTTTGATGTGAAGTGCTTTGAATTAAGAGCATGTATGCAGAAAAATTGTGTTCATAACCCAAGGCTTTACTGTATTCTATGGAAAACGACAATTCTACATGTCTTTTTCCCTTTCCTGTCTAAATGCAGTAAATATTAAAGAAGGAAAGGGCAACTGGGGTTAGAAGTGAAAAGGAGAGTGAGCACTGAAAGATTATATAGGTAGTTCTCTGTGCTTGAAGGTAAGTGAACTAGAACAAAAATGTTTTTATGGGTCACTGTACAGATACAGCATTAAGAAACCGGTGCCTAAAAGTTACCTAGCAGTGCCACCTACTGTTATGTTCCTTAAAAGCATTTTATTTTTAAAGGGCATTTCTCAAAACCACAGATTCCCAAAATTGTTTTGCCTTTCCTACTTGATCAATTGAAGAAAACCGCTTTGTAGGCCAAACCATTTGGGACCCCTCCTGTCTCTCAAGAGCTATTCCTATTCCCCATTCTTTTTCCCAACAAATTTTCCTACTCAACCTGTTGATCCTTACAATTCATTCTTTAACTTCAGAGAACACAAACTCAGCATATCTGACATTTAGCATTTCCTCTACATCATCTTGGAGGCCCCAGCTCTTAAGATACCTGAAAGAAGGTAGGAGTTTGCTTGTTTCATGGCACTTCTAAAATATTTTCACTTGATTCTGGATTGTGGCTTGCTTAGGTAATGAAAATTATCATCCTTGAATTTTATGCCTTGCCCTTGCTAATTGCTTATGCCTTGTCTCTTTTATGCACTGACTTCTGTTAAAATGATTATACATTTAAACTGAGAACATGTGAAGAGTATGATCTTTAATGGGATATTTTATTCTTGTTTTGTTTATGTTGCATTTGGACTTATTTGCTGAATTTACTAGCCATCCTTGTTTGACTTGAGTGGTGTGGTTTGTTATCGGACAACAGTACTAAGAAAAGCAGTGTTAGAGCGCTCCCTAGTGGATTTTGACATGAAATGTTGTAAAACAGTCTTTTGATGAACTCTAGTTCTTACTTAGAAAATACACATGCCTATTAAGTAAATTGCCTAGTGAAATGTTACAGAAAAAAAGGAAAGTTGTTTAAGGTGTGACTTACAAGGCAAGTAAAATATAATGAAAAGGTGAAATAAATCATTCAAATTTTGATAGTATTCTAACAAAACATGCTAAAAAGAGAAACTATATCTTAAATAAGAAACTACTTACTTCCTAATTTGCATTCTCTGTCAACTAATTGGTTCTGGACTTCTTTTCTCTGTTCTTCTTTCTCTATTAATTGGGCAACAGATCTGAAATTATAAAAGAAAAACCAATGCACCACATTATTTATGTCTTTTTGTCTCTAACAATTAAGAAAAAAATCATAAACCATAATTATCTGTAAAACTGATCAATATTTTGTATTTAAAATAAGTGATAATTCTAATTTTACCAACAAAAACGTGTATACAATCATTTTTTGTTTTTGAAAAAAATACTAAATAATTATAGAATCAGAGATTTTACTTTTCATTTTGTTGCTTGAGTGATTCATTCAATTTTTTCACTGTTTCAATTTGTTTATTCAAAGAATCACATGTGATCTGTAGGTCTTTATTCTTCTTTTCAGTTGCTTCATTTCTGAAAAGACAAGGAAATAAGTTGGTATCTTGATGGCAGAAAACAGAATGCAAAAAAGGAACAATGTTCTTTTTTTTTTTTTGGAGTCAGAATGTTGCTAAATAGTGGAGGCTGTGCTTAAACTCAAAATTCTCCTGCCTCAGCAGCCCAGATACTGCAATTATAGTTAAAACAATACTTTTAAGAAGGAAATGTTATAAACAAGCAAGACACAGGCAGAATTCAATCAATTAAAAGTCAATAAAGATATGTTTTGGCTGATGTGGTTAAAAATAATAGAAATATGTGGGGATATTACTCTCATTCTTAATGTTTGAGCTTATAAGATGCTTATAAGAGAATTATATAAACTGATATAAATACATACAGCTACCTTTAAAAGAGTTTAGGATTTTAAATTTCTGTACCTCTTTTGTGTGTGTGTGTGTGTTTATGAGATAGGGTCTCGCTATGGAGTTCAGGCTGACCTCAAACTTGAAACAACCCTCTCACCTCAGCCTCCCAAGTGCTGTGTTTTTTTTTTTTTTTTTTTTTTGGTATATGGTCTTCCTTATAATTAGAAAATTTAAAACTAGGAAAAAGGTAAAACCATTTGATAAGGAAGGAAAAAATTATCAAACTTTATTAGTAGGCGTAAGAATTGGTATAACTTTTTTAGAGGAAAATCTGAAAGCATCAAAATTTCAAATATATCATATATACATTTCAACCTAGTGATTCACTTACAAGAACTTATTCTACAGATGTACTAATTCAAATAAATAAACTACATTTAATGACATTAAAAGAATGAGTTAAACACAAGTAACTCTGCTACTATACTGAATGAAATGAAACTGTCAATACCCATTGTTTGCCCTACAGAAATGAATATATATTATGTTTAACCTAATACTGCTTGTGACAATTGTCAAGTTTATCTGACAATTAAGAGTGCCTAACTATGAATGTATCAAGAACTGTTTTAGGCCACAAAGATTTGTCAATGATTATAAATACAGACTAAATCTCAGACTATGATTAATCTATGAATAAAGGAGTCAATTTGAAAGAGTCTTGTACTCTATTTGCAACTTTGCTAAGGAGTTTAAGGAAGCAATCCTTTAGTTCATTATGATTTAAGTGTTTTGCTAATTACTTCTTTTATGGTGTTTCCAGAATGTATGACATACTTACAAAAAGGAGTTTAGAGTCACAGAAAGGAAATATAGCGTGTTCATTCCAGGTTCTAGCCTTACACAGAAGCTTTTAATTTACCTCTGAAGAAGTTCCATATAGGATTTTGTCAGTATTTCGTGCTCTTCTGCCACAGACTCTAACTTCCTATTATGTTGAAAGAGATGCTCAATATCACTCTGAGCTCTTTCTGACTCAAGCTGTTGTGACTTTAGCAACATACCAAGCTCTTCATTTTTTCTTTCAACTTCTCTCAACATACTAGCAAGTGTTCGTGCCTTAAAAGAAAACAGCACATACTTTTTCATTATCGATTATATATACTTATACATCATATTACATTTTAACAGATCACATAAATAATGGTGATTCTGTAAAATGATGCTGTCTTGCTATACCATAGCCATAAGCTTATGTGTGTTCTGTTTGACCCAGAATGAAATTGTTTAACGACACATTTCTCAGAATATATTTCCAGTTAAGTAATGCATAAATGTAATATGAACATATCTAACATTTAATAGGTAAGCAACTGAGTTATGGAAAATTCTTTTAGTTATATATATTTACCTAACTACTACTTATAAATCTGATACAGACACAGTGTCTCTTATTCTAAATGAATGGGAGAAGTATTTTGGACTTCAGATTCTTCAGGCATTGGGAATATCTGCATATACATAATAAGCTTTCTTTAAAGTAAGATCCTAAAGACAAAATTTATTTGTTTTATATATATCTTATATACATATCATGAATAACTCTACAAGATATTTTTACTAATTATGTGAACAAAATAATTTCATGATATGGAATTTTCTCCTTGTGGCATTATGTCCACATTCAAAAAACTTGGATGCTGAAGTATTTGAATTTCAAGATTTTAGATTAGGTATGTCAAGCTAGTATTATTACAAAGTTTTATTTAATATATTGTTCTGACAATATATGACCAGACTAATAAAGTGAACATTATTCGTAACAGAAAAATAAGCTTGATATATTGTAAAAGGGTAGAGTTTTGGGGTCTTACATTAACATTAAACCACTATGTCTGTACATACCAGTTTTTTCATTTAAGAATCAAGAATAAGATATTAACTATATCACTATTGATTAACTTAAAGAGTTAAGTCAGAGTAAGCAGGGAATACCATTGTCATTTAGTGACATGCAACACTAGGGAAGCAAAATGTAATTATAAAAAGAGGGTTCCTCTATCTCTTTAGTCTTAAAAATATAACTCGTACATGACAGATAAAAATCTAAGGACTACTTTGTTTTTGACATGGACTATAAAAGAATACTACCAATTATTTAGTGTATTTTATGAAGAACTTATCCAGAAATATGTGTAAAATATTAAATTCTCTGATAAAATGCAAGACACATCTAAAATACACAGAATATAGGAACATTCTATAAGTGACGAGGATTAATTATTTTAACATCATTAATTTTTTCCTTGGAATTTAGGCTAAAACAAAATTATGCTAGGATAAACTTATTTAAAATTTCTTATTTAAAATAAAAAAAGAAAAAAGGTGGTATTTCACTGTATTTTTTAAAATACATTTATTTTGACCATTTTGAAGGTATCTTACTTGTCAATGATTTAATGCTTCTTTCAGAAGTCACACTGTATTTTATAATTCATTATAAATGAAATCAAGTTGTTTAGATTTTCCTTTGTACATGCTAAAATTTCATATTGATGAAGCAAACTCTTACCTATAAGGTACACATTACGTGTATATATGTACATAGCACAAAGCCAAACTTACCAAGCACCTAATGAATATAAAGGGCATTCAAAGTCCTGGAGATAGAAACAGTCTCATATCACAAGTAGGGTGAGAGGTAATATGATTTTCACATGGTATATGAAATATTATAAAGTGGTAAGTACAAAATAGATACACAGAGGAAAACTGGTCAAATGAATGAGTGGCTTCCAGAAAATAGAGGTATTTAAAATTAAATCTGACAACTATGAAAAAAAAGAAAATGATGAAAAGATGTCTCAGACATGAAATAAAGTACAAAAATAAGGAAAGACAAAGAGTATAGTGAGTTCCAAAAAATGCAAAGTAGTCTGATATGGTTGGCTGCAATGTATGAGCATGAATGCTAGATGTGGTTTAAGAAGTAATTAGAATTTGTGTGTCACATTAAGGAATTTTAATTATATTCTGAAAGCAATGGTGAGTACTATGAAAGATGTGCAGCACAGGAGGGAAGGGAATCTGCTTATCACTTGAGCAATCCCTAGAGTAAAGGGTGAGGAACACTAGAAGCAAAAGCATAAAAGTTTTGGCAGAAGTGTCAATGGTGGCTGAGAACTGGGTACTAGACTAAACATAGCATGACTAATTAGAGGCTCTGCTGTGAGTCATATGAAGAAAGAAGAGAACTTGACCTATAGCGAATAGTGGTAGGAATAGAGACAAGACAGAACAGAATAATACACAGAGATAGAATCAAGTGGACTTGGTGAATACCACCCGAGAAGTAATTTCCATGTTCCTTATTTGGAAAACTCTCAACTATAGTAGAGCAAATACTTAACAATAAGTTTTTAAAAAGCTAAGGGTGATTCCTCACTATAGAGGTTACACAGAGTTTGAAGTACTTATATACTAAAACATATTGACATAGGAGAAATTCAGTGTTTGGGAAATAGATCTGTGCTTGACACAAAAGTAGAAACATTAAAGTTTTAGCAATGGTCAAAATCATAAAACAAATAAAGGAAAAGGGTTTAAGAGCATAATTCTAATGACCTCCAACACTGAAGCATGTGCAGACCACTAATGATATAGGCAAAGAGTATCAATTGGAAAAAAAAAAACAAATCATAAGACAACGAATGATGTATGAAAATTAAAGGAGACAGAATTTCAAAAGATGGAGTAGATGTGTCATATATTCAGGACAATTTAGTTCAATTAGAACAATAAATATATAACTAATATTTTCCTTTTCATCAATTACATTCTCTGTTCATTAGATGTCTGTCAGTTGTACCCACCTCTGTCTCAGCTTGAGTTCTTTGACAGCGATACTGAGCAATCAGTCTATCAGCCTGTGCAAGAGCTAGAGCTTTTGCTTCCAAGAGATCTTGTAACCTGCTTTCTTTGGACTATAAGAAAACAAACAATTAATTTTCATAGTTTTAGGAAAACATTTGAAAACTTATTATACGTACTTAAACATGTACTCACAGCTAAAGTGGATAGTTTCATCTCATACACATCCATTATGTCAGATAATCTCCCATCATTAATCTGATCCTTTACCTAGGTTTTATTGGAGGAAAAAAAAATATCAGTGAATTGTAGCACTTGAAAAAATGATAAAATGTGCAACAAAATCATTAAAACATAATGATGAGCAACAAAGGAAAAAAAAAAAACTGCTACATCTCATGACTCCCAATTTCTGTAATCTGGCCTATGCAAAAAAATACCTGAGTAAGATTCCATATACTTAAGATGGCAACTTAAAAAAGTTCTTTTTAAACTGGGTGGCTAGATAAGGGATAAGTAAAAGAATTATAGCTGTGTTAAAAATATTTGAATCTTGTGTTGGAGGTTTAGCTCAGTAGTGTAAGTGCTTGCCTGGTAAGCGTGAGGTCATGAGTTCAAGCCCCAGTACCAAAAAAAAAAAAAAGGTAACTTCATAAAAAATATTTGAATCTTCTGACTACATTTTCTCCCTTTTTTTCTAAATTTTTCAGAATTCTTTTTCTATCAAAAGATAAAATCTCAGTGATATTTGCATTTGTTTAAATAAATGATAGAATCAGAGCCAACATCTGTTAGTAGACACCATTCTATTTCTAATTGCTACTTATCACTTACCGTCACCCCAGACTGAAGCTTTTCTATTAATTCCTCAATGTTCAATCCAGGGACATTATCTTTCAACAGGGGAGGAGTTAAACACTTCACTGTTGTTGGGAAGCTGTGATTTACTGATTGCAAAGGCAGTCTCCTGGGCATATGTTCTGTATCCTGTTGTCTATATGCATTGTTTGCTGCTATACTTTCTCCAAGTCTGAATGAAATCAAAAACAAAGAAAAAAATACCACATAAGTGGAGCAAAAGTCAGTTAGGAACTCTCAGAATAGTCTTTTTTTTGGTAACAGAAATCTTCAAAAATGGTCTTGAAATAGGTTATCTTGAACTTTTCAGAGATTCTCTTTTCTAATTATAAGTCTTTGTAATGGCAATTCCACTTTTGGCTTGGAAGCACCACAGAACTAGTTTGTGAAAATGGCTTATGTGTAGCAAATACAAAGTTCCTGGAATTGTTCAGAGCAAGCCTCTTGCCATGGGTAAAACCATCCAGTCTTTATGTCCTTTCTCAAACTCACCTTCTCAACTATATTCTCATCTCCCTGATTTTCACTCTGCCCTTTCGAAAGCTCAGTTTATTTTTGCCTCAGGACCTTTGAGCTGTTCCTTTACCTGGAATCAGATCTATAGAGAACTAATTTTTCTTATCATTGGTTCTTAGTTCAAATTCATCTCCTCAGAAAGGCCTTCATTAATGCCATATATAATACTAATATTAATCCCTTCTCCTATTCATAGTGATAAACACAATATGAATCTTTTTTTAAAACTTATGCCCTGAGTAGTGTGCAAATCTAATGACAGCATGCACTTGGTCTAATTTACTGTCAAAGACAAAATGCCTACATACAATCATAATTAGTTCTTAATAAATGTTTGTTAAATAAATAAAACTGGCAAAAAATGTTCTTATCCATTCGTCCAATAAATTCAACTTATTAAATTGCCTAAGATAAGGTCAAGAAAGGGCCGTTTAATAAGCAAAAATGTACCCTTGTGAAAATTATCTACAACGCAAGGCAAGGAACTTCAAGACACAGTGAAGATGGCAGGATGGCCTCATACACAGAGGCAGAGGATGAAATGTTCAAGTACTGTGTAGTTGAAGCTTTTCTGCAGAAGCTCCCAAGTTCAGATGAACACAACTGAGGTACACAGTCACCAAAAATGAACTTTTATTCATAGACTATTTCTAACTTGTCATAGAAAATAGTTCCTATTTGTCTAATTTTTGTTGTTGTTGTTGTTAAAGAAATATTCATTATAAAATGAATGTTTGTCCTTGCCCCGCTTTTGGATCTCTGGCATACAGGGTATGTTTTACTTATTTTACCAATTGTTTCAAATTATCCAAACCATTTTTAGAAACCTATGTAAATAGTAAGCCATTTAAAATTTTTAAAAAGTACTAATGTAGAACTCTAGTAGACATTTTGGTAACTTTATAGAGGGCTTCCTTCCAAATTTGAAAGTTTTTCAAAAATTTTTTCAAGTATTAATGAATTTACTTGGGAACCATCAACTGTATTCCATTTTCTGAGGCAAAGGTGTTAAGAACTTGTCTTACTTTTTTGTCACTAGGGCAAAATACCTTCACCCACAAATTAAAGAAAAGGTGTGGTTCAGTTTTCAGAAGTTGCAGTCCATCTTCAGCTGGTTCTGAGGTGGAAGGACATGGTGGAAGGATCTGGGCAGAGGACAGCTGCCTATCGCATAAGAGTCAGGCAGCAGAGGAAGGAGGAGCAAAGGAGGAAGGAGAACCCTGTCCAATCACACCCTCAGAGAACCACCTCTTTTGATTAGGCCCACTTCCTAACAGCACATTTAGCCATAGATTTGGCAGCAAATAAACCACTGATAAGCATACTATCCAACACGATCTACATGCATGAGACTTTGGAGGGACATTTTATAATAAATCATAATAGAAGCCTTCCATTCCCATAGGCTAAGTAATTTTCAGTCGTGCAGTTTTCATAGCTGTCTCTCTGGCAAATGATCCAGACCACAGAGTGATGCTTGCTCATTCTATGAAGGAAATAAACTGGCAGGATGTAAACTTGAGTACCCAGAATCTACTACGTCAAAAAGAAGTGGTAAGAAACAAGGTTAGTGCCTGAGTAACACACTTCATCACCAGGACTTTACTTTTCCTTGAGTACACATCTGTTTTTACCTGAAGAAATAAAATTTCAATCATTTGAAAGGTCACTGACACAATGAAATTTCCAACTGACTAATGTACCAAACTATCCATATTGAAGAAATATAGTGGAGTAGTTAAACATAGATACATTACAACAGACTACTACTTACCCTAAAGCAGGAAAATCTGGCAGTGGAGCGGCTTCCAATAATATTCCCAATCCAGACTGTACTTGTTCTCTGTTATCTGATGTTAAAGCAAAAGCCAAAGGAGTAATTAAACGTGGATCCTAAACAAATCAGAAACCAGAAAATAAAGAGACAGAAAGAATAAACAATGTGAGATCTGTAGAATAAGGGCAGCAATTCTAAAATGTTTCTATCATCTAATATCTGACTATATGTTAGGACTTTTTCCTGGTTAGAGCTACTAGACTGTCATGCAATTAATATGAATATTAACTTAAAAATTTGGCAAAAGTTTTAAATATTTTAATTGTCTGTAGGAAAACTACACCTTAAATATTTGATCAATTGAAAATACAATTGACTGATGTTTAGAATGGTGTTAATTATCATTAAAAATAAAATGGCTAATAATTTTTAAAATAAAAGTTGCAAAATATAAAATAAAAAATACAAATTAACTCAGAAAAGTTAATGATTAAAGACATATACTTAAAAGGCCTTCATGTCAGTAAATATTTTAATTAGTACCATAAGCCCTGAATCGCGCATTATGAAAAAGATCTTGAAACTGACAAAACATTTTGATTCAAGTCTCTAAAACAGTGTTAATAAAAAATATTATCAATCATTTATAAATAAAATGTTAAGAGCCTTGTAGGTGCTCAAGAATAATTCAATGCCACAAAACTTATGATAAGAGCAGGCTTTCATCTCTGCATCTCTATGAAACTTGTCCTAACTCCTAGAGTCGTTATTTCTAATTTTCCATGAAGTAAACTGAAGTATAGACAGATATAATAACTGTTCAGCTTGCATTAACAAGTAGTACAAACATTAAACTGTGGGGGTTTTTTTGTTTTGTTTTTTGCTAGATATTAAAATATACTAAATCCTACACTAAGCCTCAGAAGACCAGATCAAACCAGAATGGAGTCATTTGGCTAAGTGTCATGCAATCACTCTGAACTGTAAATTGGTATATTTCCTACAAATAAGCAAATAAAAACAGTAGCAGCATAAAAAGAAAGTCCAGTCTGCTTTAACTGAAACAACTGTTCTCCTTTGTTCCCTATTTCTGCTTTCTTCAGTTCTTTTTTCTATAAAGTCAAAGAATGTTCATTCTGTTTGAATCAACTCAGATGTTGCCAAATATAAATAAAAATCTATTAGATCTTCAAACTAAAATTGTGGTAATTTTGACTTTTGATAACATGTAAAGCTCTTACCTAGTATTACCACTGAAATCTGCAAGTTATTTATTTTCTGAATATAGTACCTCATCTAAAGTATTATCATTCACAATCAAGTCCTTTTCTTCCAAATATTTCCTATTCCATTGACACTATCTCACTAATAACAAAAACTAAAACAAATATCATCTTTCTTCATAGACCAACAAAAACAAGAGAAACTTGTAAGTACGATACAGAAAGGAAAGGCTGAGAACACATTATTATAAACACTTGGCACATGAGAATGAAGAGGACTTAGCCTTCAACTTCTGTGAAACTTGAAATAATGGTACAATGAGATGATTGTAACTATGAAAGAGAATTAACTTCACAGTCTTCTAATGGCCAAATCTTAAATAAATATACCCTAAAGATTTAGAATATTAAAACAAATATTCTTTAGAAATCATTTATACATCAATACATCCAATATTTGAAAAGCTTAGACTTACCTGAAGGATTTTGTAGAAACTTACTTCCATACCAGGAACCAACTGTTTAAGTTTGTTCATTAAATCAAGAGTTTTCAAAATTACATCAGCAGCAAGTGTGCTTTAAAAGTAAGTCACATTTAAATTAGATTTCTCAAAAACTTAGAGCTTATTTCTGTCCATAATTCTAAAGAAAATTTTAAAAAATCTTTGCTTTTAAACTTAAGCATGTAACATACTATTTCAGCTGAAAAGTAAAATATCAGTGGTTAACACCACTGAGAAAAAGGTGTCATTAACAGTGTAGGTTTAGTCAGTAATTCTTTTTCTACTCTTAATATCAACATGCTTCAACTTTCTGCTTCAAGTAAGTAATAATAGAATATGACCCATTTAATTTGCAGCTATAACACTGAAATTTTCAACAAAGGGAAGCCTTAGGTAATAAACAACACATAATATGTGGTCAATAAATTACACTAGGCCACATTTTCAGTTTTTACCTGAAAGGAGCATATACTTATTCTTGAAGAACAATTAGTGAAAATTATGTCACTTTGGAAATAAGAACAAATTATAGTGTCTAGCATTTAGCAGGTCCTCAATATTTATTAGATGGACTGAGTTTATGAGGGGGGAGGAAAATAAACAGCTCATTACTATTTGTTTTTAAACTGTAATTCCTCACATAAGAGTTTTCTGTCATTAAGAAATCTCAGCAGTTACTGATTTTCTTGTAATAAAGCCATTCCTGTTTTTTCATGCTTTTCACTAAAAATTTAAAGTGAAGAAAAAGATTTTTAAAAATTAAATGTCAAAAATAAAGCCCAGAAAACAAATGATCAGGACCCTTGGATAAACCTCATACATACACAGAGACCATCAAACATGCAACACACACACACACACATACACACACACGAAACTGTAATCAACGAACACAAACCACAGATGCTAGTGCTTTTTCTAGAAGTATGCAATATATAATTTGAAGGAACTTTTAAATTTTTAATAAAAAAAATTTCATTATGGTAATATTTTAATTCTCTGCCATAGTCTGTTAAAAGCAAACATCAGAGGATGATTCTTAAAGAGTCACCATATCTTGTGATATTCCTCTACCATCAATCATTTTACACTTTGGACTTCACATACTCACCATAATTCAGAATCTGCTACCTTTGTTCCAAACCCCAGATCAATCTTGCCATATGTAAACTGTTGCTCTATCAGAGTGGTACACTTAATAGTAGTCAGAATTTTCGCAATGTGCATTTTCAGAGTATCATCTCCACAAAGAGGTAAGTTTTGTTAAGAAACAAAGAATTCTCAAAATATTTTGTATTTGCGTATTTTTTAACATTCAGTATATTTTCACAGAAATTA
Organism: Hydrochoerus hydrochaeris; assembly: GCA_004027455.1. Taxonomy (NCBI): domain Eukaryota; kingdom Metazoa; phylum Chordata; class Mammalia; order Rodentia; family Hydrochaeridae; genus Hydrochoerus; species Hydrochoerus hydrochaeris. The sequence goes on from PVLA01003088.1 coordinate 130,021, forward strand.
TCACTATTATCTGGTATAACTGCTGTTATACTTGCTCAGTGATGGGCTAGAAAGCTGGAACTCAGAGAACTAAAGTGACTCAGATGAACATACAGATGTTTTCTGACTCAAGGGTAAAACTCAAAAGAGAAACAATGCTTTCCCATACAATGCTCCTTTTTTTGTTGGCAGCAACCACAATATTTCAATGATATTTATGTAACTAAGGAAAGTTATTTTCTCATTTTGTGTGCATTGTAAATTACATTGAATTACTGAGATCCAAGTTATGACACCATTCAACTAGAGAAGGCCTGACAATACCACCTATAAATACCATTCAAGTTGAGGACAGTAATCGAATGTCTCTACAGCAGTGGCTCTCAACTTTGGCTGCACATCAGAATCACAAACAATAAGATAACACAGGTATGTTCCACTAATCTAAAGGTTTCAAATTATTCCAATTGCATTAGAAGCTTTGGAAAATTCCTATCTCTATATTTTTTTAGTTGTTGCCCAGGTGATTTCAATAGTAAGCCAAGACTGAGAGTTAATGCTGTAACTTAAAGGCAGAGAAAAATTAAGGATGACAGTCCAGAAAGGAGGTGGAATTTGCCCTAGGGCAGAACAAAATTGGACATATTCTTGTTCCTGAGATACAATGAAATTTTTCAGGTAAATTTAAGTGATCTGGTTGAGATGCAGTGGTTCCTTCATTCATGAGAGGGGACAAGGACTCAGATGAGAAATAATGAAATATTAAAAAATTAGAACTTGAAACTTCCTTCTGTTCATCCATCCCTTTGAACAAGGTCTAACTATGTAGTTCAGGGTGGTCTTGTACTCACTACATAGTCGAGGGTGCCCTCAAACTTGTAGCAATCCTCTTGCCTCGGGCTCCTGAGCGCTGGGATTATAGGCATGCCATCACACCTGGCTTTTTTGAAAGACTTTTTAAAAAGTCATAATTAGTGGTATCTCAGTATTTGTCATTAACTGGCTCTGGGAAGTACAAAAAAATACTAACCAAAAGTGACAAGCAGCAAAGAAATTTTTTGTCTGGAAAGAAGAGCAGGTCATCAGAAAATAACACTGACAAGTTCTAGTTTGTTTGTCAAGCAGCAAACAAATGAGTACTGTAACAAAATTTTCATATCAAAATGAATCAAGAATCAAATTTGTTAAGCAGTCTAGTACTAAGGTATAAAACTAAGAGACTCAGCATACAAAAGTAGAGAATGTAATTGAATTTAAGGTTTTCTTTTTTTGTAACAAACATGTTGATATACTTTTCTATTTTACAAGCGTGAAGTTAATTTTATTAAAACATTTATGGCAGCTTTTGTTTATTAAAACACAAGCTTGCACAGTACCACTGTGCTGTAAAGATATATCTGAATCATTTGTAGGAAAACGGATATACCTTAAGGTCATAATTTTTTTTTTTTTTTGTACCAGGAATCAAACTCAGGACCTTGCACTTGCCAGGCAGGCACTGTGCCACTGAGCTATATCCCTGCCCTTATGACCATATGTTAAGTGAAATAAGTCAGACATATAAGCTTAATATAACTCATTGTTTCTCTTTTATGAGAAACCCAAAGGATAAATAATTAAAATTACGGAGCAAAATAAAAGATAACAGGAAACAGATGAATCTTCTACAAATGGGAAGGGGATGAAGTCATGTAGGAAGGGAGAAGGAAGGGAAGGGGATATAGAAAGAATTAAAAGCCATTATGCATATGCACCAACTCTCCACAGTGAAAGTAATCACTGTTTGTAAACAGGCACTTAGAATGAAAATTTGGAAGAAAAAAAAAACTAAAATAAAAAACTGGACTACAATTATGACAGCTTGATCAGTATTTCTTTTACCTATGGACACACTCCATTGAAAACTGGCAAGACTAATCATCCCAGGGCAGTAATTAGCATGAAACACAAATGTGAATGATGAGTCACAGGAAATCATTTTAGAATACATCTCCAAATCTCAAAATGTGATTTAAAAAAAGTTCCAATCAATTTTAAATAGTATTTGTTAAAATGTATTTACCTTAAAGGTTTTACACAGGACAAAAGTCTGGATTATTTTTAGAGACTTCATTAAATTCTTCACTTGTTTAAATTCTGACTAGATATGAGCATGAGTGACAAAAACACAGACAACATGCAGTAAATCTAATACTAGGAGAAAGTTTACATAGTTTTCATCTTTATGACAGTAAAGGATATTTAACAAAACTTCAAGGGCTTTAACCATCCTTTCACATTTTTTCCTTATTAAAGCCTCATCCAGATTCTGTTCTGTAAACTGAAGCTGATCAAGGATTGAAGGCAGCAGAAGGGTCACAAATTGGTCAGGCAAGGAACAGTTGGAAGTATCTATGGCATCCTGGAGAAGTTCATAAGATCAGTTATTAAAAGAGAAATATTTTATGAGAATGAGTGAATATAAAAACCGGCAGAATGCTAAACTGTCCACATAGCAAAATCTAGGGAATCTAGTAAGATCAACCATTTAGAAGAAAGGAATTTTTCTAAAGCATATAAAAAATAAAAAATTAAAAGTTTACTATAAGTATTTTTGAAAACAAATTGTTAATCAAGAATAAAAGTATAAAGCCCATTTGTATATCATTCCCTTACCTCGAATATTTCCTTGAACAATTCCAAAGCTAAAACAGAACAGTTTTCTGATCCATCCAAAGGTAGGTTTAACCACCGAAGTAGAGACACAGTAGGCTCTAGGCACTTAGAACGGCTTCCCAGAGCAGTGTTGCCAGATGGAAACCGTTCAAACATCATCTGCGTGAGCACATGGCGCAGCTGAGCCACTGAACAGAAGGCAAGAAGTAATTCTAAAACCTGTGCAATATAAAGTCTTCATTAAACATCAGTTTCACTGAACCTTGACATATAAGCATATAAAGTTAAAAATGCTACACATTTGTAAAGAAAATATCCTAAAACAAAAATTAAAAGTAATTTCTAATTTGTCCTTTAATACTATTTTTCAAGAGTGAGATATATTTTCAGGTTATAAAACATTTGCTAATGGTGCTTACCCCTGATAAGTGGGACTGCAAGAACAAAAAGGGAAAGGCAACTTCAACCAACGTTGTATTTTTCTAGTATGCACTTAGTTTTTTTTTTTAAACACAAGCATGTTTTGCTTTAAAAAATGACCAAAAAGTTTAAAACTGTACAGTTTGTAAGTATTCAGAGATTAGTGCACTTAAGATTTTTCTGCACCTTGTAGTTTTTTAAAAAAGATGCTGTTTTTACATACCTTTGAAGAAGAATCAGGATCCTTCCCATTAAGAAGACTTAATACTTGATTAAGACATGAAGAAAAATGTTCATACCTAGGTTTAAAAGTATACATCAAATGATAATTATCACAGGTACTCTTGTGATCAACTGACTTGAAAACTGTAGCTTACAGCCACTGCCAAGCATCAACAATGTATGATCTTACATATTACTAGCCTAGGAAAAGATAAAAATTCAAAATTTGAAGAAGTTATTACTGTAAAGTTAAAAAATCGTTAAGTCATATGTTAGGGATCATCTCTGCTTAAAATCTAGACTTAGTACTAGCAATACATAAATTGGCCCTTTCATTTACTAAAACATAATGACTCATGTAGCAATAAACAAAACACTGAAAGTTCTAGTAACTCAATTTCCTAATGCCTTAAAAAACTTTGTTTACTTTATAAAAATTCTAAGGAGAAAGGAGTATCACAATATATTATACAGTTACTTATTTAAATAGTACCTAAATCTCCCAAACATTGAATCAAGCTCTTTAAACACAGAAATAAGGAGAAGGAACCATGTTACACGACTGTAAGAGTACTACTGAAATTATGTTCTATATAACTAGTGTATTCTAGATTTGGAGAATAATATTGTCAGAGAGCTCACAGTCTAAGGATGGAGGCAGAAAAACAGAATATGGTAATAAAAGATGATGCAAAGTACAATACTATAATGGAGGAACATATGGGATGATCAGAACAAAGAACAGATACTGAACTTATACTTTGCAGCATAAATGTCATTAGGGCAGAATTTCCATACTTGAACCTTAAAGAGAAATTATACAAATGAAGGAAGGATTTTAGCCTTCCAGAGGAAATATTCTAGAGAAAATACCATTCATAGTAGGTTAGCGGTCCTTTCTATAAGATTAGACAAAGGAATTTAAGTTTGAAGAAACAAGGCTGAGGGGTTCCAGGGATCACACTTTGAAAGAAAATTTGAGTATGTTTTGGACCCTAAACAAAATAAAAGCAATATATAATTGAAAGAAAATTTAAAAGTTGCACATGTAAGTAAAGGAGGGACAGTCGACTGAATGGGGAGCACTGAAGGAATCAAGAAACTGCTGAAGGTAGAACAGAACAAGACTCTGCATACAATAAGATGCTTATGAACAAAACACAGCAAAAAGTAGTATAAAAACAAATTAATTTTCTCAGGGACACAGATATGATGGCAGCCCAATCAGACGGGACTACATTTTGTTTTTTCCTATGTGTAAAGTAAAGATATACAGTTATCTGGATGAAAAACAGCAAGGGAAAAACAATAAATATTTGAGTCATTGTAGGAAATGGAAAAGGAAGTTGGCTAGGAAGTTGACTCAAATTAAGCTGTGTTGTTTTATTCAACTTTAATTAGGACTCAGACATTAAGTTTGACTCTAAAATAGATTCAAAATTTAGGTTCTACTAATAGTAGAACCTTCTAGAGTTTCCAGAAAAAGTTCAAAACTCCAGGCTTTTCAGGTTACCGCAAGGCTGTTAAATAAGCACTGTCTTAGCTACAACATACCCCTGGGTACTGGGTGACTCTTTAGACATAGAAAGAAAGGGCAATTAAAATGAGGAAACCTCTAGAAGAAAAAGGATTTCTCACCTACAGAAGTTTAAGAGAAGAAAAAATAAATGCTACTGTGAATACTTCTTGGTTTTATAAAACATCAATTACCCAATATGGAGGTCAGTTTTGCCCTAGTCTTTAGGTGTTTTTTTTTTTTTTTTAATAAAATCTTAATTCTTCGCCAGGGATTTAGCTCAGTGGCTCAAGCATTTGCCTCAAAAGCATGAGGACATGAGTTCGATCCTTAGCACAAAAAAAAAAAAACTTAATTGTATGATTCTTAGAGATCAGGAAGTGTCTTTATATCATGTTCCTGTTAACTCCATTCTTTCAGAGTCTGACAAAGCAGGAGAATAATACATTTTTTACTTATAAATGATGAATTTAACTCTTTGAAGCAATTTCAAAAGTTTTTTAATTTTTTCCAGTGAAGTTTAGGCACTGGGAAAATTTAACTTCAGATGCTGAGTTCTTTGGAAAAGTTGCTACATAATCACAAAATATAAATGATCACATGAAACACTGAGACAGTAGAGACATAAATATGCATTTTCTTTTAACTGTATGACACAAAAGAGGCATGTACCAAAGGAAACATTATTTTAAGAAAAATTTAAAAAGTCATAGACTCACTGACATGAATGTTCCTATAATAAAGATATTCTTTCAAGCAACCATAATGCTCAAGATTTAAAACTGGTTTTAAAATGGATGTCTGGTTTTTTTTTTTTTTTTTGGAGACAGGGGCAGGCTGGACTGTGTGCCCTGGTTGGTTTGAATTCAAAATCTTTCCACTTCATTCTCCCAAGTAGCAGAGATTCCATAAGTGTACCACCAAACCCAGCCATGTCTATATTTTTGAGAATGACACAACTCTATTGATGTAAGCCATGAACAAAGACACAAACACACACTTTCTTACTTCTATATTTCAGTTCAGGAAAGCAAAAGAATGTAAGTAAATAATATTTCAATTAAATCTACTGTGAAAACTATGGAATCTTAAGGCAGTTTTATCAAAAACACATACTAGTTTATTAAAAAAAAAAAAAAAAGTCCTTAAATTTACTAATGTGAGACATACCTGGTAAGATAATCAGCAATTTTAGGATTCTTAAGGAGATCCATCAGTAAGTCAACTGAATATTTTCGTGTTAGAGTGCCATCACCATTTATGAGAATATTAAATATTAGTTGAAAAGTCTGATGAATGTTTCGTGCATGGAACAGCTTTAAAATAATTAGAAAAGGTATATTACATACACAAAAATTAAGCTGACCCCATCCTAAAATGTGAAAAAAGCCCAATGATGTTTAAATTATCAGAGACTATAAATTTCAAAATTAATTTTATAAATAACAGAAATAACTCATACCTTACCTTTTCCCCTACTTCTTCATTTAATGTCAAAGTGGACAGTATTGAAAGTGCAAACACAACCACGGTTAAGCTACTATGGGCTAGGAAGGCTATAAGAGTTCGATAAAAGGTTTTCACATTACTCTGAGGAAAAAAAGTTTAAAAATAAATTAGATTAAAAATTGTAAGCTATAAAATAAAGTTTAAAAACCTATGTTACACAGAGTGGGCAAACTTATTAAACATTATATATATATGCTTTCAAGAAATGACTGTGATCTTTAAAACTTGCATAGTATAAAGGAAAAAACAGATATAAATGTAAAGTCAAAAATTACTTGTTAGAAACAAAGATATAGAGAAAAAAAAAGTTTGATAAAGGTGCCCAAATTGGATAAGAAACAAATTTCTAGGAGGTTTTGTTGCCTTAAAATACATAATTCACAGATGCTAAATCTGAATGTCAATTTTAATAGTTGAAAAGGAATACACGGAGAATGGAAAAAGAGGTACCTTAAACACTTGCAAGGAAAGCTGTTCAGCATTTTAAAGGAACTGTAATGAAGAACTCTTTTCATTATGGTGAAAACAAAGAAAACATTTAGCAAATTAGAGAATTTGCCATGTATTACACATTTTGAGGGAGCAGTTAACTTTGTAACCTTTACAGATTATCACTTGGACTTGAGACCATTCACAGTGTGAGTGACATAAGGATTCTGATACATAGCTGATAGTATAGCTAGGTATCACCTTAGTAAAAAGCAGTTTCTCTAATGGGAAACTGTAAGTAAATATTTATTATGTGTCTTAATAGGCATTTTCAATTCAGAAATTAAAAATACATGTACATACACAAAGTTCTCTTTTCTATAAACCTTTTTAAACACTTCCATGGCTCAGCATAAGCTCCTCCAAGATGAGACTCTAAAAATCCAGCACTCAAATGAAAGTGTTTAAAATCAAATAGATAATTCTGAATATTACACAACAAAGGAATTGTCCAAAAGCAATTTAAACAATAAGTGCATTGTTGATTTAATATTTCTGAAAGTGGTTAAGTTCATTTAGTGCCTTCATTTATAACAAGTACTAGTAACTGGTAGTAGGCACTTATTAATCTTCCTGGAAGAGTTGCCATTAATATTATGGGAACACAAGACAAAAGTAAAATGGGACTGTCAAGTGATATGCCTGCCTTTTATTGGCAAACAAGAAATCACCAACTGTCGAGTTACTCAGTGTGACAAATAAAGGCAGGCTATGAGGAAAAAAATAAAACTCTCAGGAGTCAATACTTGTATTACTCTTTAAGTTACAGTCTTTATGCTAACATACATGAAAGCTGGAATGCTTCACATCATTTGCAGGTTACTTTGACTCTTTATTAGATGTCATGAATCAGCTGGATGGTTGTAAGTTAAATGCTTTTCAAAGAAAAATATGAGTAAAATTTCTTCAAGCACAGAACTCACCATAAAACAAAGCTCCATTAAAAATAAATAGTAATAATAATAAACTGCTTACCAAAGTTTTTATATGTGTTTGAACAGAAAGATTTTGCCGACAAAGATTTGCCAATAATCCTAGACAAGGCATTGTTAACTCATCTTCAGAAGATTGACTGTTGTTTTATATCATGGTTTTGTTAAAGAAAAATTATAAAAAAAAATTAAGTTCATTAGTCAAAATGATATAGCAAATTACACATCTAAATTCTTTTTTTCCTACAAAAAATTCTAACGTGAAGACAGTCAAGCTCTAAATAGTACTAATAATTATTTCATGCTTGGAACCAAATTATCCTATCCACTCGCATCATAAAATTTAGAAATAATTGTCAAAGTGAACATGTAGTATTAGATTATTCAAACCAAGATTAACTATAAACATCAACATTCACTTTTATTATTTTTTTCCTGCTAACAGCAGTTTAGCCATTTCTAAATATTAGTTATAAATTAAAATTCATTTTCAAAAATTTATTTCTAGAATAACCTAAGAGGAACAAATATAAACTAGTCCTACTAAGTTAACAATGTCAGAAAAAGAAAGTTGATATATCATGTAATTTTAATATAAAAATAAATCAGTATATTATTTGGTTATGTATTTGGTTGCATACTCACATGTGATCTATCAGGAATGTAATTAATTCATTTATATTGGCACCAGAATGGAAAATCTTGACATTATATGTTAACTTCTGTAGAAGCTGAATGCACTAAGAATAAGAATATATTTATCAATACAAACATACAAAAACATGCAAGAATGCACTATTACAAATATTCTTTATTTTTACTAGTACATATTTTCAGTACAGAATTACATTTATTGTGGGCAACTGCTACATGTACACAACACCTTCTTCTTTTCTCATCCTTCTCCCCTCCCCCTTCCCTTCTTCTTCCATTTCTCGATTCCCTTCCCATTTCCAAAGCTGTTTCCATTTTTAAAAATTCCTTATTTTTCCATTCCCTTTGCCTTCCTTCCCTCCCCTACTCCATCTGTTGTTCTCCTTTCAACTTGAAAAAGGATCTATTTCCCATTACCTATCTTATATTATTTATATTTTGGGTTTCTCATATAAGAAACCATGCAATGTTTAACTTGTGTGTCTGATTTATATGCTGAGTATGTCTCATTTTAGGAGGTAAAGATTAGGACAAAACTTTTGTCATTCTTATTTTTTCCTTTTCAAATACATGCAAGAACCTTATGGTTCATGTCTCATTTCACACATTTTCACACACTTCCTCAAACAGAACATTTGATTGGTATGGTTTGTGTCCCCCAGTGTTCACTGTAATTAAAGATTTAGTCCCTATAATAGTCTGGCTGAGACTTGGTGGATCCTTTTGGAGTTGTGGCCTGGGTGAATGTCTTCAGGTTGTTAGGAACATCAAATATTTCTCATGTGATATCTTTGATAGTTCTTGTGAGGAGGTTATAAAAGGGGCAAGCCTGGCCCTGTTCTTTCTCTATGCTCCTGGTTCAACATGTCATCATGCTTCCATCATTGCTACCTGCCATGATATGGCTGCAGCTTTAAGGAACCAAAAAGCAGATGCCATGCCCTTGAATTTCTCAAACTGTGACCTAAATAATCCTTTTCTCTTTCTAAAGGAACTGCATCAGGTACTTAAGACAAATCTGACTAACATAATCATAAACCTTGTTCACATATTTGCCTTAAAATTCAAGTTTCAATGCAAAGTGAAATACACACATTGTGCCCCAATTAATTTTGAAATACTTTTCTTTACAAGTATCATCTCTAAAACTGTACATTAGTTTAATTGGAGACATTTTTCTTTCTTTCAATTGATTTCATTTTAGATTCAATTAGCAATAATCACACCTCAGATAAACTTTATTGGTTACGACACTGCCACTGTGCAAAACGTCCATTAACTTGATGAAACATGACAGCTTTAAGAGCTTTGAACCTATGCTAAATATTATAAAAGTAACTTTAATTTTTGTAGACTGTTGTCTCAATAGACACCAGATGCCAAGTGAATTGTAATTTTAATATGAAGAGCTTACCTTTCAAAATGTAAACGTCTGTGTTTATAAGTCAAAGCAGTTGTTATGCAGATATGCTTCTGTTCAATAATGGTACCAGAAAAAGGTAAGATTCCCTTCTCTAAGAAACATTTAAATAGTAGTACATTGTGTTCAACTAACTCTCAAAGATAAGGACTGTATTTATTCATGCTGTTTATTTTCACATACACTGTAAATTAGTAGTTTACAAAAGATCTTAACAATTTTGACCTGAGACTAAACAAGGGTGAACAGCTGTTAAGTAAGAGTATACTGTATGGGTTCATACCTGCATAATTACTGAATCGCTATGGCAAGCACTGCTGCGACAAATCACTCCTGCCAGCACACCGTTCAGGTTATATGTATTCTGAAGACAGTCTCTGGTTTCACTGTCTACAGCTGTAAATTAACATATAATCACATAAAATTATTTTATATATGGTCTTCATGAATAAAGGAAAATAATTTAGAATTTATTCTATATAATCTTGTCATTAAAGAAAATACAGTTTGACACAAGTTATTTTATTTATTAATGGCTTCCAATTGAGAAATTCAAATGATTTTTCTATGGAGAGGAATATAAAAAAAACTAGCTTTACATATTTGTAGAAAGTTTTTAATTAAAATATTATCACCTCAACTTTCCTTTTAAAGGCCTCTTAAGTATAAAATCTATTAATGAACAAATACAACTTACAAATAAATAATTATCACTTACATTTTTCTATTGCATTTAAATGTTGAAAATGAGTTGCATTTTCTTATAAAAACACTGGCAGAAATTTAATAGCAGATAGTAGTAGAGCCTTTAAAGAAAGCAATTTAGTTCATATAATGGTTATCAAATTTTAAAAAGATTTGAAAATTTTGGGGGGAATCTGTCCAAAACAGAAATACACCAATATTTAGGCAAAATTCCCTAACAATGTTAACTGCACTATGGAGTCTAATAGTAAAAACTTCACAAAGAACAAAAGTCAGCCAGGCTTGGTATCATGCATCTAAAAATCCCAATCACTCACGAGGCTGATAGGGGAAGAAGGTAAATTTAAGGCCAGCCTATGCGACAGAGATCCCATTAAACAAAAACAAAAACAAACCAAAACAAGAAAAGAGAACATCATTGCTCACTATTAAGACAATATCTGAATCAATTATAATACCCTGTAATTATAGTACTAGGCAGCTACTAAAAAAAAGACACTGATATCAAAAGAAACATCTAGTGTTCCTCAACAGCATTTGAATTAAAAACAACCAATGAATGATCTAAAATTATTTGTTGCAATACAGAAAAAGATATGGAAAAAAAAATCAAGTATTAAATGATATTTATTCCCATAGGCAGAAATGACGAAGACAGAAGATGGCAATAAGTAGAGACTTATCACATTTTACACTCTATATTTATGCTATTTTGGTAATACAATGCTACATGTGGCTATTTCAAGTTAGATTTTAATTAAAAGATTCATTTCCTTCCTTTACAACCTACACTTCAAACCTAAAAGCTCTATGTGGCAAGTAGCAACTCTACTGATCATTGATCTAGAACATTTCTACCACTAAATAAAGTTCTACTGCTCTACTGGACAATGTATACTGTGGATTACTGGAGTTTTTATACTACATTTATCTTAATTTTATATTCACACACAGAAAATATATCCTAATCCCCCAGCCTACTCATAAATGGGGGATGGGAGTATATGATCATTAAATATTTATTTCAAAACCAAACATATGGGGAAATAACAGAAAAAGCAACAACAGTATTTTTATCCTTAGTTCTAAATTCAGTGTAGTCTAGCACAGAAAAATGATTCTTTATAGCTATAACTGTGAGTTATTATGTGTATGTAGGTTTTTGTTTTTCAATTCAAAAGTAGCCCATTTTTCTCTGTAGAACAGAAAACTTAGATATGCTTTAAATTTCTTGGTCTAGTTTAAGGAAAAAAAAAAAAAAAAAAAATATATATATATATATATATATATATATATATATATCCTGCCTTCAAGAGATTCACAACATAGTAACTCTGAAAGGTTTTGCAATGAAGAAATACTTGAGCATGGATTGTTCTCCAAGAGATATAATAAGTAAATCTGTACTTTAAAAAAAATATTAAATTCATACATTTTCCAAACACTGAAAAAGAGAAACTAAATGCATTACCTAGTTGAGACAGCAAATTGGTAACGCTTAAGATTAATGAAGCACTTATGTTGGGATCTTCAAGTAGCTCTACAAGGCAACTCAGGCATTTAGTTGGTAATATCTGATTTGATGTAAACAGTCGTGTCAGCTTTTGTCCAGAAATTACCTATAAAATTGCAATCAAACAAAAAACTTAAGTTTTTTCAAAGTGCCATTGCCATTTTCTTCCACAATGTAGACAATTCACACCGCTACCTCTAACTCCTACTTCACTAGGTAAAGTAATGTTCTGGACCTGTTTCAATTCATTTTCTCCAAGAGACATTCCTAAAGCTACCCTCACCATCTAAATTTACAACTAGTTTATGCTTCTATTCATGGGTTGACAAACTTTTCACTATCTAGCAATATTTATCTTCTACACTATACTAAACATTCCACGAAGAAGACTAAAAACCTGCACCAATATTTATACCAATTTTTCATTCTGTAAATAAATTACAGTTCACTAGTTCCACCTACTTTGATGGAAGAGAATGGAGAATAAATGCAAGGCTACCTATACAATTGCTCCTTTTCAGAGAGCTGAGTCCTAGTGTTAAGAGATTATAGAGAAAAAAAAGTTAAAAGAGAATTTTAAAGTAGCAAAAATGGGCATTCAAAGTTTTTGTTTTTTTATTGTATTTTTACTCCTTTCTTATACCTGGGAGATAGATAAAATGAGAGTATAAAGTTGGGATTAAAAGCCAACACCAGTTGGCAGAAAGCAAAAATTTCAAAATGCTTTATAAACGTACTACAAATATCTTTTTCTATAGACATTTTGCCATTAGTTAATTTAGAATTAGACTAAACTTGTCCTAAATACTTCAAAAGATCACACTTAAAGAGACTTCTTTAGCATACTTTTAATCTTTCTTTTTTGAGTCTTTTATTATCCCACCCACATCAGTTTCTTTGTCTAAAGCTTTGTTGATAAATTTTATATTATTTGTTCTCAAGGAATATTCTAACACTACTAAAGGAAAAGTCTATAAGTTACAATACGGATAGTGATTATTTTAGGGTAAAGAACCTTCTGAATGAATACTGTTCTTGCATTTATTGGTAAATGTACTTCCCAGAAAATTAAGACATTTTCTGTTTTAAATGTGATTTCACTCATGACTAGGCCTAAATTGCAATAGTCTGACAGGTAACAATTACTGAATACAAGGTAAAATTTTAACAACTAATACTTACATAGCACTTATTCTGGCCCTGGCATTGATCTAGGTAATTTAGATATACTAACTCTTTTCTTCTTCATTACTCTGTAAGGTGGATGCTATTAATTTTATTTTGCAGATGAGTATATTGAGGCATGTACTGTTGACACAAGGGAACAACTGATATTCACACCCACAAGCTTTGTTCTTCAATCTATGCTTTTAATCACTAGTCACAAGATTAGTGGTGTAAAAACCATCAAGAAACAGCTATCAATAAAAAACGTAAGTTTTGCAAGTCTACAAGGACAATGTAAGGCAGCAGAATGTCAGAATGCATAATCCCCTTTCACATGACATTTCTGCATTCTCAGAAGTTGTTCTCACAAATTTGCACAAACACATTCAACATCAAAAGTACAAATATTGCTCCACAAAATGGCAAAAACTATGAACTGTGAAAACACCAAGAATTGGTCTGGATTAGTGATTGTAATTTCATAAGCTATAATCTTTTGATAAAATACTATAATGTTTTGGAAAATTTAGCAGTTTTAATTAAAATTGAATATATGTATATATCTTATGACTTAATGATTTTTCTCCTAGGTATATAAAAGAAATGAATGCATATATCCACCAAAAATGGTGAATGTTTGTAAATTATATTCATAACTCCATTCAGAACCAGAAATAACCAATCTGTCTATCTATTTATCAGACAGTTAAGCCAAATAAAAATATTACAGGCAGTCAGACAGGTTAGGCCTTCAAAGGAGTCAATACAGAGGTGAAAACACATTACAATTGTGGCCGGAGGTGTACCTGTTTGAAGGTCAGGTGTCAAGATAAAGACAAAATGACCATGCCCATGTACCTACCTGAGAGATAAAACAATAAATAAATAAATATTAACATCATTCACCCTGGTGGGTAGCCAGAACCCCCTTATTCATCTTTTCCTAGCAAGGCCTTTGTTCTTTCCAGGTATACGTGTTACCTGACCTCCTTCTCTACTGGGTCAATATCACCTAAATGGCTAAACTTGTAATCCTACTGGTTGATCAGTTTTTCTCTGAGTTGTGATTTTGTTCTATAAAATATTCTCTGTAAAATGGAGTCCACAGCAATCCATTCATGGTCCCTCCTGTGTCTCACTTATTTTTTATTTCCTAGTAAATTTTCCTACTCTTACCCTCCATTGTTCCCCAGAATTCATTCCTCAACTTTGGGGAACACAAACTCAAATGTATCAGGACATCTGGACATCTGGCAGTTTGGAGGTTACATTTATTTCCCCTATATATAAACATGAAATAATAGACTATACATAAACTACGGTAAATTGATACAATGGAGTTGAATGAAATAATAAATAATGAAGTACTGGTACGTGTATGACTTGAATGAATTTCATAGATTATACTGAAAAAATATATATGTTAAGTCTCCTCACTGAACTTTCTGGGACAATGAAAAAACCACATGGGGCTTGGAAATGTCCTGTATCAAGATTCTACATCATACATATATGAATGTACAGTTATGTAAAAAAAAAAAAAAAGCTGCCAAGTTCTTTGCTTCAGATTAATGGACTTAATGTACTCTGCACACACTCCAAATTACAAAAAATGATGTCCTTAGGAGTAGTAACTTCAAGCCAGTGTTCTCCATATCTTAGCATTAATAGTACAAGTCTTTTCTAAAACTCCTTGGAAGGTTTAAAAATACAGTATTCAAGGGTCGGACTTTTTTTTTTTTTTTTTCTGAGACAGGGTCTCACTGTGCAGCCCAGCCTGGCTCTAACTCACGGTGAGTCTCCTGCCTCAGCCTCCCAAGTACTGGGATTACAGAGATGCGCCACCACGCCCAACTGCATCAGACATTTATTCCCTAATTTCTTTTAAGTTTCCTCACTATAGCACTGAACTCACTAATAAACAAGTTAAGAAACTTGTTTATGTTTCAGATTAATATTTCTAAAATGTTTTACCCTTAATGCTTCTGGCTCCCGGAGTCCCAAATATTCTATCCTAATTGAAAAGTAGTTTAAGGATTTACTATTACGTTTGCAGGATCTTTCTCAGGGCAGTGAATGAAAAAAGATAGTATTTAGCAAATGGATACCTAACGTTGTGAGAAATAGCAATAAAATTAAACGAAAAAGGACATGTTTATTATACCCTATTTTTCTAAAGGCTGATGGCTAATACTGAATACGATTAAAGTATTCTGCTCATTTTCCATTTCCATTTTATTATACAATTAATATGATAAATGTAATATATTTTAAAATTCTGTTCAGTTTTACGTTAACAAAGGGAAAGCTGCGACAATGAATTAAAATGAACTTTGGATGTGCTCAAATTTTTAAACTGAGGTTAATGTTATTTTGAATTCCACGAACATATAACAAATGAAAAGCAGATTTCGATTGAAATAGAACAGTTTAGACAAAACCAACAGGATCAGGATGGAAGTAAACCAGTATTTTAGGATTAAAACTACGTGAACAATATATTTTTGGAGAACAAAAAGGACTCCTAGCAAGGGTGTTGCTCTTAATTCAATGAAAGTTGAAATGTCATTTTCCTGTTCAACGCTAGTTCCAATAAAAACTGAAATGAACTAGTAAGAGCAAAAGTTTTAAGCACGACTCCTCGCTACCTCGGTCGCGCAAACACCGTATAATGAATTGGAAAGGCTTGGATTTCCAAAGGAAAAAAAAATACAAAAATAAAGCAAGAATTAAAGAGAAAACAGTGGCTCCGAGGTTTGTTCACCTATCGGAAACAAAACCCAGCTTTTCCCGCCTCGGTCCCACGCTCCCCCTGCGGTCTCCAGAGGCTCCGACTGCCCTCGCCGCCGCCACCTGAAAGCAGACGTGGTCTCCACCCGCAGAAGGGGACAGAGGAGCGGGCGAGGAGCTGCCTCACCGGGAACTGACTTCAGAGGGGAAAGACTCTTTTCATCCCGAGCCCCGAAACTCCTCACCTCCAAGTGCCGCAAAAGCTGAGTGGCGTTCGCCTCTGACTTAACGGCTTTGTACTGACTGATGGTTAAGAGCAAAGACTTCAAGCAGGCGGTGGAGTCCATGGGGACAGGTGCCCGCCCCGCCTAGGGACCACCGCCCCTCCTCCGGCCCAGGACTCCAGCTTTCGCCGCGCCTTTTTTGATTTTTTTCAGGCCCACCCCTTCCACAACTCCTTCAAGTTCCGGTTCCGGTCGAGTTCCGGAAGTATCTAGACAGCCTAGGCGTTCGCTCCGGCGGACGCGCAGGTTGGGGCGGGGGTCGAAGTGCTCAGCGCGTCCGAGAAGCGGGCCGGAGCGGCGTCGCTCCTCCCCGCCGAGCTGTGAGGCCGCGAGGTTTAGGTTTGGGATCTGCGAAGGCGAGAGTCTCGCGAGAAACGCGATTGTGGTTCAACCTGTGAAGGACTGTTGAGGCGCCGAGGGTCCGCTATTCGTCCGTGGGCTCTGTCTTGGGGCTCTGCTTGGCCCTCATGGCGCAGGGCTGGGTTTCCTTTGTGCGTCACCCTTTACCAGAGAAGCGGGCGATTCCCCTTAGTCTAGACACGGTGAGGATCTCTGGGAAGAGAATTTTGGTGTTGGATTTTGAGGCTACATGGGCGGGGTCTCTGTGCTATGGACGCCTTTTGTGCCCACGCGTGGGTGTTTCTCGAAGGAAACCTCTGATAGTTTAGAGTCTGCGGCGAGCTAGTCCTGCCCTTTGAGTAGCGTTCAGACTTACTGGAGAAGCCACCGAAGGCGGCTCCTGGCCATGTATTGCTCCGAAGGGCGTTCTCCTTAGAGGCAGCGTTTGTAAGCGAAGGTATCTGGGTCTGCCGTAATTGGTTATAAATTTCGATGGTATGAAAATGGCACCAGTTGGGTTTCTTGATCCGAGATCATATGCATGTGTAAATAGTGAAATGAGCCAGTAGCTGAATGTGGAGCTTTTTGCTTAATGTGTGGTGATGAATAAAGGTTTAGAAACCAGGTGATAGAAATTTGTAAAAACAGCGTGTAACTCTATTTACTGACGTCATTTACAAATCACGTTTTGTCACTTCTAGGAACGTGATTTTTCCATCGCTACTTTTTAAAGGTTGGGTTTATTTTTTAAATTAATTTAAAATTAAGAGCTGAAAATAATTTAACCAGTTTAAACATTCACGTAAAAATTTGGGGATGCCTAATGTATTCATCGATCTATTCATGCTGTATTAACTATCGAAGATAAAATGAACTAAGGAATGCATCTAAGCAGAAAGATTCATCAATATCCTCTGTAGCAAAGGAACTGTTAAGAGAAATGGAAACAGTACTTTCGGAGCTCACCTAAGTGGGAAGAACCATTAGTGATAGCGAGTGGAGCCTGGTTGGTTGTAAATCTTGAGAAGTTCTCAGTGCCTCAGTCTCATAAAGTAAAAACTAAAAATAGTATCTTTCTCATAACATTCAGTGAGTGAGAAAGTTTTTGGCATTGTTCTAGATACTAGTGGTTCATTGAATCCTATTTGGTATAGCACATGTTAGTGGGAAAGCTATAAATTATAAGTAAATAAGAAAATGATATGCAGAAAAAAGTAGTTATTCTAAAGTAACGTTGGTGATCAAGAAGAGAAACGGGAACATCAGGCTACATCTTCTCATTGAGAATTATACTTGAAGAAATACTTTCAGGAGTTGAGAAAAATAACCATACTCTAGGAGAAAAGGTTTTTAGTAGGAATAACAAGGATAGAGGCCTAAAAGTGAGAGAACGATAGTAGGCCAGAAACATGACCACCAAACAAAAAATCTAGGCAGAGATGAGGTGTAGCCCAAGCATGTGATGGCACCTAGCTCAAAACTGCCATCTGTGCTTTCGTCGGAATCTTGCATTTTAATGTAAACAGTAAGAAATTTTGTATTTCTTCTTTGTTTTACTATGTCTTTCATAAAAAAATTTTCGCCTAGATAATTTTTGGTAAAATTGATAAATTTTACCAGACTGATAAATGGTAAAATGTTACCTTTTGTGGCTGTCAGAAGCTCTGGCTTCTTCAGTCAGTGATACTTAATATATCCTAATTTGAGAAACACAAAGCCATCCTCATAGTTCCCCAAAAGGGAGAAGAGACATTGAAAATGAGGCTGAGCCAGATTACTGAAGATTTTATTAGCCTTGAGCTGGAGTGCAATGCTGGCGTGTTTTTAAACTGGGGCCTGCTTGATGTAGTTTGTGAGTAGACTGATTACTTTTGAGAGAGATAGGACTAGAAGTAGAGAGACTCATTTGCTGGAGTCTGTAAAGGATATTTAGGAGAATTAAGTATTTGAAAAAGGATAAAAAGTTTTGAGAAAGTTTATGAGGTCAGAGAGCTTTTGCTGACTGTGGCTGTGAGGAAGAGGAATGAGGTAGGGAATGAGTCTAGAACAAATTCTGCATTTCTAGTTTGTATGATTAAGACAAGATGCTGAGGTAGCTGATGTTCACAGTGTATTTTATGTTCAAGGAAATTTTATAGTTTGTCTGACAGTTTTGTACCATTCTCATTGTTTGTTCCTGGATAAAATACACTTTTTGTTACATTATGAGGGCTTTTTTTTTGTTCCTCAGATTTTGTTGTTAAAGATTGTGACTTTGGTACTTTTTTTTTTTTTTTCCTTGTCTTTTTTGAGACAGGATTTCATTATGCAGTTCGGACTTGACTTGAACTCACTTTGTAGCCTAGGCTGCCCTGGAACTTGCGGAATCCTTCTGCCTCAGTTTCTTGTGTTCTGGGATTACAGAACACCACCGCCACGTTTTGGTGCATCTTTAGTCCAGACTATTATTTATTCTCTTAGACTTTCTACTTATATATCATCTGTAAATAATAGTTTTATCTCTTTCAGTATTAACTGTCTTTATTGCATTAGCGGAATGCAATATGGAAATCTCTAAATATAGGAAATCATACTAACTTTGACCATCTTTAATAAATTAATGAGAATTACCAGTGTTTTAAATAATTTTTATTAGTGTGTGTTTATAGTACATAAAGATTCTTTCAATTATGGGGAGTTGGTACACATATATAACATTTTAATTCTTTTGTATTTTAACACTCAGTTGGCTTCTAATATTCTTTATGATGTTTGGAAGATTCCTATTTATTTATTTCCTTAATTATTTCTGAGACGGGGTCTTGCTTTGTAGCACAGGCTGGCCTGGTACTCACTGTGTAGCCCAGGCTGACCTCAAACTTAAAGCTATCCTCCTGCCTTAGCCACCCAAGCGCTGGGATTGCAAGCATGCATCACCATGCCCCATTATTTTATTTTAACCACTGCTAAAAAGTATCATATGTTCACATATACTTTATTTTCCCCTTTAAATTAAGGCAGTGGAATATGTTGGCTTTTTTTGTTCTTGGGATGCTTATAATGATAGGCTACATCTACTGAGCATTTGCCATGTGTAAAGCACAGTTTTAAGGTCTCTGCCTCTACTTAATCTTTATAACCACCCCTGATGTAAATTATATGATAACCATTTTACAAGTGAGAAAACCATAATGGAGAAAGGTGAAATAATTTGCTTAGTGCCACACAGGCTGTAGTAAGTAATAAGACCTGTATCTGCTAAGCTGTAGGTTTTGATTTGCAAATATTTAAGATATTCTACCTCTGTTCTTAAGAATTTTCAATAATTTCTTCTTTATCCTCATTTGAAATTTGGTTTATATGTTACTTTTGAAAAATGAATTTTAAAAGTTTATAGTTTTAGTCAATAAAATAGTGAGAATCAGGAATAATCTGATCTAGTAGGTGGAATCCAGTGGCTTATAAAATTAACTGTAATAGCTTATTCAGAGGTAGATCTTTAGCAGATTCCAAAATTTCTATTGATACAAAGTTGTATTTAGTATTCCATTAATTCTCTTAATCCCTTCGTATTTTTAAATTCCTTTTTAACTCTAAAGTCGTTTATGTTTTTTTTCTTAGTTGGGGTGTCTGGGGACTGACTTTAGCTTTTCAAGAACCAACTTGCATTTTGTTAATTTTTGTTTTTCTTTGATGTCAGAATCACTTATTTTATTTTTAACTATTCCAGCCTATGTATTTTTGTTTTCACTCTATTTTTGTAGAATGTGTAAGCTTATTACATTTCCATACTATTTTTTTATAAAAAAATAAATACTTTATGTCAAAAACTTTTAAAACACAGTAGCTAAAGTGAGAATCAGCGTTTCATCTTAAAAATATGTTCAATAATTTAACCAGCTACATAAATAATTTTTAAATTATTTAAAATTCTAATATTCTTTCATCAAATATTTTCTGCGTATCAGAGAGGTTCGAGTGCTTTGGGAAACCAAAGTAGATGTTATTTAGAGGCATAAAATGGTATAAGAATGCATGTTTAGTTTAAACTGTTAATATATTAATTTCCCTTTTTTTGAGAAGTAACATAAAATCCCTCTTTGTAATTTTTTTTGTTTTGGTTTGTGTTTTGAGACAGGGTTTTGCTGTGTATTTCAAGCTGGCCCTGACTCACCATGTAGTTTAGGCTGAACTTCAACTCATGGTATTCATCTTGCCCTAGCAGCCAAGTGCTGGAATTACAGGCATGCACCACCATGTCCAGTTGTAATTTTTATTAGATCTATATAGCAGGTATATATGTGGGGTATTTGTAATTTATAGTTTAGGAAAGAGACTTAAAAGGAAGCAAACAACATTTGCTTAGGATCATACAATACAATCTTATGACTGCCTAGCTATTTTATTTCTTGTGGAAAAAACTTAAGAACATACTGTCTTAATACTGAATGGTAAAATGAAAAATTTCAGTCTGTTAAATGTACTTGGGGGTTAAGTCATGCTCATTGAATCAGGCTGCATGAAGACATTCATTTTACAAAACTGCAGAATTGATAGAATACTGTATATTGTATATGAGAATTATTCCAGGATTATAAGTAGAAGGCTAATTGTTCATTCATTCATTCATCTACCAAATATTTAATGAATATTTGAGTGGGATATACATTTCTAGATTCTGAAAGTATAGCAATAAACTGAATACACAAAAATCTCTGGCCAGCTACGTTTTTATTGGGGCTACTGGCATTTTAAGACATAAGTAAACATATAAATGTTAGTGATCTTTCTTATTGAAGGATATAAAAGGAAGAGGAATGGAAACTCTGTTATTGAGGTGTTGCAGTTTTGGAGAATAGTGTTAATTAACTGTTGCTGTGGAACAAAATCATAGTAATCGAAACCATGAGCATTTATTTCTTGGCCATGAATATGTAGTTTGACTTGTTAGTTTTATCTAGGCCTTACTCAACTGACTAGCTATGTTGAGCTATTTTTTGAGGAGCAGATATATGGATCTCAGTTGAGGTTATGTTGAGATATTTATTAGATGTGGGAGATGTTGAATAAACTACTGAATTAAGCATTGATAGTTAAATAGTCAGACTGCACAGAAATTTAAAGCTTCAATATTAATTGATGGTAGAAGTCAGAATAGAT
This sequence comes from Hydrochoerus hydrochaeris, assembly GCA_004027455.1. Classification (NCBI taxonomy): domain Eukaryota; kingdom Metazoa; phylum Chordata; class Mammalia; order Rodentia; family Hydrochaeridae; genus Hydrochoerus; species Hydrochoerus hydrochaeris. The sequence goes on from PVLA01003088.1 coordinate 151,694, forward strand.
AGAGAATACTCATCCAAGGTTTGATACTTAGAAGTTGGAGAGATGTGAAAGAACCAGCAAAAGAGATTGAAAATTGCTTCCTGAGAACACAAATACTACCTTGACCTTTTAGTTTTCAAAAGGAAGTATGAGCTACCTTTTGACTTCTAAAAGGTGATGGTAGGTTATCAAAAAAGGTGTTTTGTTTTGTTTTGTTTCCCAGATTGAACCCAGGTGATTGTACATGCTAAGAAGCACTCTATCACCGAGCCAGATTGCTAGTCCTTTTTAAATCTTACTTTGAGACAGGATCTCACTAAATTGCCCAGATTGCACTTGAATTTGCAGTCTTTCTGCTTCAGCCTTCCAATCAGCTTGGATTACTGGCATGGGCCACCACGTCCAGCAGAGAAGGCAACCTTAATTTGCACTTGAACTTACTCTTTTGCCTTTAGAGGTTTTGAGTTATGTGGAACAATGAGTGACATCATTCTTTAATGTTTAATGCTTAAGTTATGCCAGTACTGTTCCAGACACTGGGGACACATACACTCACACACACACACACCCTTGACTCACAAATTTAAACAATTTCCTGACTTTGTGGAACTCATTTTCTACTGCGTATATAAACCAACTCCAAAGCCAGAGTTCAGCAAGTACATTCTATATGTCATTGTTTCAGGTTCCAAAAATTTAAAGCAGAAAATCCACATTAGAAAATTGGCAGAAGACTAAGCATGGATCATTTAGATGTGTCTACACTGTAGCTATGACTATTCACATACTAATAAGCAGGTAATTGATAATTTTCCACTTTATACAGAGTCAAAAAATGTATAGTGTAAAATTCATTTTTCAATAGTGTTACCTTCATCACAAAGACAACAACCTAAAAAAATAAATTTCCACTTGCAATTACAGTCTTATGCTATACAACATTTTGATCAATGACAAATTGTCTATGTATGGTGGTGGTGGTACTATAAGATTATAACTGACCTAAAAATAGTCCTATCACCCAGTGACATCCTAGCCATTGTGATGTGATCACGCAATGCATTAAGCACATGATTGTGATGTTGTAAACAGATCTACTGGCAGCATCATATAAAAGTATAGCACAGTTACACACACTTCATAGTATTTGATAATGTTGCAAGTTTATGTATTTACTATTTTCAGTATATGAATATTTCTAAAAAATTATATGTCACATTGTGCGTGCAGCACACTCATGGATTTTTTTTGTCAAGTCGCTTTATTGTATCAAGAGCCCATGCCTAGTGATTGACCTATGTCATCTAATTTCATTTAAGTATACTGTAACGTTTGCACACAATGCAATGACCTTGGTATGCATTTTTCAGGTATCCCTATCATTAGGTAGTGCATGTCTGGATTATTTTTCCTGTTTCCTAAACTATAAATGATTGGTCAAACCATAAAATTCAGTTTCTCACTTTTCAAATAATTTTCCTTTCCATGTATTTCACTGAATTCGTCTCTAAGAATACAAATTGAGGATATTTTGGATAAGTGATTTTTGTCTCCTATTTTCTCATACAGTTTAATGTTTCAGAGTCAAATGTTATTTTTTTTTAAACTGAAGCACTACTCATTGTTTTGAATCTAGTTTTCCAGAGAAGATGAAGTGGCATACATTTGATTGAATAGTAACTACTATTTGTTGAAGTCCTGCCTACTCCAGGTTCTTGAATAACAGAGCAAGGTCCTTTGTAATAGCTCATTTTAAAATTTCTGGTCTTTCAAATAATAGATACTATCAAATTTTTGGAATGGATAGAAATCTCTTTCCTGTGTTAATTGTGAAGCTGTTTCCTATTACAGAGTTGTCTAGAGTGGTGTATGCACACATTGGAGGATATGTGGAAATGTTTATTGAGACATGGAAGTAAATATTAAAACTTCCATTTTATTTCATCTCATTTTTGTTTCACTGTAGTAATACTTAAATATAGCTAATAAATGAATGATGCTCATATATTTTCAATGTATTCTTAAATATTTTACTGTTTTAGGAATATATGATCAGAAAATTTTGGACTTCCAAAAGTCTTTAATCTTGGATAAGGATGAATTACTCATTTTAGTGCTACATATGTTTCTAAATTATTTAATTGAAAAAAACCTAGCAGAAACTAATATTCTAATTTATTACAAAATGCTGACATGTGATAAATTACATTTGCTGCATAATTTGCCTATCAAGAGCACTCTAAGTAAGTAGTTTTGTTTCTGAATGTGTCTGTGCATATCATCTATTCCAGTTCATACTTATGCACTATGCTTAAGTAAAGTCAAATGTACAAGTAGAAGTAATGAGACATAGTGGAAAGAACATGATTTTGAAGTTGTTGGAATTTGTGGGTATAAATTCCTGCTCTCACTGATTTATCAGTAAGGAGAAATCTCTTCAGTCTCAGCTTTATAATTGTGTGTGTTTGTGTGTGTTTCTAGGATCAAACTTATGACTTCATGCTAGGCTAGTATTTTGGCTAACACTCTCAATCCTGTTTTGTAGTTTTTAAATGGTTTGTAGTAATATTCATCTTTCAGAGTTATGTGGCAGTAATGTTAATTGTTGTACATAGGTACTTTGCCTAGTGCCTGACACATAGAAGCTTAACGAAAATTTTATGTTCAGGAAAACCAAAGTTAATAAACCTTGTTAGTTGTCTGTTTAAGGAAAATTTCATACCCACAAGCTTAACCTGCCTTCTTACCTTCTTACAAATATATGTCTAAGATAACAGTGAGCAGCCAGTTTTCTTACAAGGGTGGAATAAGTTGAAGGTGGATCTGTAGTGATACACATTTCATACGATGGACATATGTTGTGGTTTAGAGACTATGGCAAGGCTTTGCTGTTGATAATGGAAGAACCAATACAGGAAAAAAAGCTGTCCACTGTAGTTGATTTTCATTTCTACATGTGTAATATTTTATCAGTACCATTTCTTTTATTTCAATTTTCTAATTATAGTGGTAGTGTGATATTTTTAAATTGCTGACCACACCCCATTTTGGAAAATGTGCCTAGGGTTAGCATATGCTTCTTCCAGTGGTTCCTTACTCATGAGTATGAAAAGTAATGGTTAGTTTAATATCTGAGTGTCCTTTTTTTCAGGAAAATTACAAGCTATTAATACACATTTTAGTTATATGCAATATTCAAAACAAATTAATACACTTTGGATTTGCCTGTGTAAGTCCAGAAGTAACTGGCTAAATAGAATTAAAAACTTGCTTCTGTACTAATTTTGCTTTAGGCAGTTATACTTCTGATATTGGCAGATTTGTAACATAACAAGGAATTAATGTATACATTTCAATGCTCTTCCTTCCTGGCTTAAGATACCAGATAGTACCAACAGTGATTTTTACAAAGTGCAAGACTTCAGATTGTCAGTGATCAAAATTTCTGATAACTTGTAGAAATTTTTCTAAGTATCACCATCAATCCTGGAGTTTGCTTAATCAAATTATATTTATCTTTTGGGGGCAAATAATGTTTTGGCCACTTTTGTCTAGGTAAGTTTATTTTGTGACCTTAATAGGAAGTTGCACAAATACAAAAATGGGGAAAAATGGGAAATTAGAAAACCAAATAATCAGTATATTTTGTTTTTCTTAACACTACTAATACAAAATAATTGTGCATTTTTTATACTTTTGTCTAACCTAATGACCTTAGATGTTTTTAGTCCACTTGGAGCTTATTAACATATGAGAAATGAAGAATCATAGAACACCCATGCAATGGATTGAATTTGTCACTGTTTCCCAAATTTATATGTTGAAATTTTAACTACCAGTGTGATGGTAAATATCCCCCAGATAAATTAGGTCATGAGAATGAAGCCCTCATGGATATGAATGTAAAAGAGGCCCAAGAGAATTTTCTTCGCACTTTCCAACAAGTGGGAACACAGCAAGAAAACCAGAGTCAGCAATTTGCAGCCCTGGAAAAGATCTTCAACAGGACTGACCATGCTATCATCTTGATTTTGGACTTCCAGCATCCAGAACAGTGAGAAATAAATTTCTGCTTCATAAGATGTCGAGTCAGTGTTATTTCACACTCCTCAATGATAAAGTCAACTTACCATTCTAAAAACCAAGAGTGACTATTACTATTTGTATAGGAGACATAATCAGATATATAGTTAAAATTTTGAGTGTAAGAAACTACTGTTGGGCCAAGGATATAGCTCTGGCACAGCGCCTACCTGGCAATTGTGAGGTCCTGAGTTCGATTGCTGGTACCAAAAAATTCCTATTGCAAAAGTTGAGTTTATACTTTCTTAAATAATCATAGAGAGTATTTTCCTCAATGCTTGGAGTGACCATACATCTTACATATCTGAGAAATTTTTAAAATTCTTTAGGTAAAATCCTAAAATTTTTAAAATTCTTCAGGTAAAATCTAACAGAGGTAATAATTAGCAGCATCAGAATCTGCTTGTTTGCAGACTCATGAACTTGAGTATGTTTAATTTAATGCTGATGTAGTAAATCTGTTTTTAAAATGGCTATCATAATCAAGTTGTATGTTCAAGATTTTTCAGCTGGATATGGTGACTCATGCCTATAGTCTCAGCACACAGAAGGTAAGGGCCTTTCAAGACCAGCCTAGACTACACTGAGATCTTGTCTCAAAAAACCCAAAGAGAAAAAGCTGGGGATCTGCTCAATACAAAGGCCCTATGTTCATTCCCCATTTATGAGTGAATAAATGAATGAATGAAGATTCTTTAATGCAGTATTGTCTATAATGGCAAAATTTTAAAAAGACCCAGAGACAATGAAAATTTTTATCTGTAGTGATACACATTTTATACGATGGACATATGTTGTGGTTTAGAGACTATGGCAAGACATGCTGATGGGAAAATGTAGGGTGCTAAACAATGCACACTAAATTGCCATTTGTATCATCTGTAATATATTTCAAGGTAATTCTTTGCCCCATTGTTTTGAAATCTTACTACTGTTTTCTGTACAACAGCATTTCCCCATCACAATTGAGGATTAAAGAAGTGAGCTAATTTTGCTATAAACTCAGTTACACAATGATAATGAAGATGTTGAGGATAGGAACACATTTTATAGCACTCAATATAAAAACAATGTGCCAAGAACTATTAACCACCCTAAAATTAAGGAAAACTGTTATCCCTGTTTTCTAGATAAAAATACTTCTTGTAGAGAATATTTACTAACTTAAGGTTTAATAGCTAGTGTATTTCAAAGCAGGGCTATATATTTTAGAATAATAATATATTCTAGACTTAACTCCAAATATTCTATACCCTTTACCAGTTATATACAGCTTTTCAACTTTTAGCATTAAAAGAAATCTAAATATGTGTCGTCATTTCAACTTTTGTAAGTAAACATTTTGTTTTTGTTTATAAATGCTGCATTTTATAATCATTTTAATTTTTCTTTCTCCAGAACAGTCTGCTCCATGGCAGTTAATTAAGCTTTTCAACTCAGCTCAGTTGTTTTCAACTCAGGCACTTGTGTGTCCCACAGGCTACCAGTATTGGATGTCTTCGGTAGCTATAATGGGGGTGAGGGGAAGTCAGTGATACTGCTAAACATTCTAAAAATGCATAGCAAAACTTCTATCAAAGAGTTTTCCAGCCTCAAATATCTATAGTGCTAATTTTGAGAAACCTGGATTTATTTTACATTTAAAAAGTCACTAACAAATCCTCTTCTGAAAAATATCAAATACTTTGTTTTTGAGATAATAGAACTGGGAAAAATGTGAATTCTATCTTTTTATTATTTTCATAATATTGATTATTTTTTCCTGGCCTTGTATAATCTATAAGTTTTAAGACTGACAAGGATAAAAATTGATCAGATATATCCCTGCCCATTGAAATGTGAATTTGTTGACTAATTAGGACCTCTACCTTTTATTGCATGACTTAGACTTGATGAACATTAGAGTGGAGTTTTATAAAAATATACCCGCATATATTTTAGGGATGTGACGGTAGTGCCATAAATTAAATATTTAAATGATTAATAAGCTACAAACAAGAACTGTGACTGCTGTAAATGTTTAAAATGAATAATAAACTACAAACAGGAACTGTGACTGCTTTGATGTACATAAACAGCTTTAAAAATGGAAACATCAATTTTTCAACTTTAAAAAGTTTGCATAAATTGCAATGAGTAAGGAAATAGTGAACTGAAAATTTAGAGGGAACAAAAGTACTTTTAGGGCCAAGGATTTAGCTTAGTGGCACAAGTGCTTGCCTGGCAAACACAAGGTCCTAGTTTGATCCCCTGTACAAAAAAAAAAAAAAAAAAAAAAGTTTTATTATTTGTCAAGATAAGGCTGTGCCTTATTTCTCTACCAGTAAAAAGTAGCTTAGAGATAAAAATCAATTTGGTTGATGAATGAAAGTGTATAGTAAATTGGCCATGAATTGCCCTCAGATAAAGCAAGAAAAGCAGTTTTTCAGTTCCAGGAAAGCAGAGTACATTTTGTTTCCGGGTAACAGTGGAAATTTATTGAAATGAATATATTAAGGGAAATTAGAGTTACTTTTACTGGTATGTTAAGTCTAATTTTAAAGGTTTCCTCTTCCCTCTTCTACAATTTTAAGAACCCTTGAATTATTTCAGGAACACAATAGTAACATTTCAGGCTCAGTACTTAGTTTTCATTGTTAGGTGCTTAGGTCTTCCTCAACACAGGTTGTAGAATGCTACCGCTGCCACTGTTGCCAGTAGTTTTTGCTACACATACTTGCTTAGCTCCTAGGAAATGATGAAATTGATGAAATCTTCTGGGAACCTTTTGTCACACAGGTTCACCTCAAGTTGAAAAAGTCATAGCCTTAATCTTAATGCTGTTAGTTCTGAATCTATATCTTTTGGTTTATTTTCACTTTTCTTTTTTAAGTTGACCACTGAATAGCAGAGTGGAGGTCTTCCATCCTCTACGTTGTAGCCCGAATGTTTCCCTCTTTTTTCATCTTTGTTGTAATCCGTGTAAGCAGTTCTTGATTAAAGAAGACCTTATTAGAGGGGAAAGTCTCCATGTCTCAGCTTTTATATTCTGGAATTGAGAGGATTGTTTTCTTTAGAGAAGGAATACCTTTGTGTGCTGTGGTTATGAAGTAATGTCTAAGCTGTTGATCTTATGGAATATATTTTCTTGATTTGGAATTAGCTATGTTGAATTGCCTTTTTGAAATGGACCTGCAAAATCTGTATCAATCTTATTTTTGGATGTGTTTTAAATATGTCATTAGGGACCTGAGAATGGTGTAGAAACCTAGAATCCTAATAGCCTAGAAGGCTGAGGCAAGAAGACCACGTTTGAGTCCAACCTAGGCAATTTAACAATTTAACAAGATCCTTTTACAAAATAAAAAAACAGCCAAGGATGTAACTATGTGTGAAGGCCCTGGGTTAAATACCTGGTACCACCACCGCCTCCAAAACTAGATACTGGCTACCTAGTTACTGAAATAAATAGAAAAAAAATTTTTTTTACTGGCTGCAGTGATAAATGTTATGCAGTTTTATATAGATGGCAGCCAGGCCATGTAGATCGGTTTTATTTATGCCATTGATCTCTTTTTCTTTATTTCTTCATCATTTCTCCTTTTGCCCAGAGTGTTTATAAATAGCTTTATATATGCTTGCTCTAACAATTCCTGAATTTATAGAGGTTGATCAGAAAGGGAAGCCAGCCTAGCAGAAAGCATTGAGTCTATAATCTGGAGTGCTCTATAAAGATTAAATAGGACTATTTTTAGAAGAATTATTACTGAAATATAGAGCTATAATACATATTAAAGATCCCCTAGTCTCTTTGTTTCTTTGGTGATATCTTTTTTTTTTTCTTTTCAGGAAGCATCTGTAAGATCCATTGATACTTGAACCAAAGTGTGCAAAAGCTCTTCACATCTGATGCTTCCTATTTTATGGAGCTATATAATCATAATTTTGGGGCCAAAGTGGTAGTGTATTAGTTTAAGGAAAATAAAATAATTAGTACTATTAAGATTGTGTTCATTTTGAACTCATAGGCCTGTATAGGAAGTAACAATAAAAACCTTTTGGGAAACCATTTAGTAGTATACACCAAAAGACCAAAATGTATCTTTTGACATAGAAACTGTACTTCCGACATTTACTTGTCTTTTTAAATTTTTTATTAGTACATGTTTGTAGTATACAATGATTGCATTCTGTGTGGGGAGTTGGTACATGTATATAACAATTTTAAATACTTTTTTCATCCTTATATCCCTACCCTCCATGTCTTGATGTACTTTCCATTTGAGAAATATCTATTTACCTAAATTCTGTTAGCTATCTTTTATTTTGCCCTTTAGATGTGTTATTTCTCATATAAAAGAAACCATTCACTATTCAAGCATGTGTATCTGATGTTTTTCATTTAACATGATCTCAAGGTGCATCCATTTTCCTATAACTCGAGTTTACCCTATTTTGGTAGAGTCATCCTCCATTATGTATAAATGGCACATTTTCTTTATTCTCTGTTGATTGCCATACAAGCCTCTTCCAAGATTTAGCTATTGTGAATTGTGCTGTTCTAAACATGGATGTGGATATATCACTGTAGTATAATACCTTTGACTCTTCGGAAAAAGGGAAATACTTCAGCTGAATGCTGTCGTTATGTTTGGCATCATACTATATCTGTATAACCCTTTTGGAAGTGGGCATTTTGATATTGTTTCTACCAATCCAGGAACAGGGGATATCCTTACATTTTCTGATGTTCTCTTTGATTTCCTTTTTCAGAGTACTATGATTTTCTTCAAAGAGATATTTCACTTCTTTGGTTTGGTTAATTCCAAAGTAATTTTTCTTGGTGTTATTGGGAATGGTATTCTTTTGATTGGGAATTAAGACCATTCATTCACATTGAGAACTGTCACTGAAAAGTACTAACTTACTTCTGTCATCACATTATTTTCCTGTTGCTGAATCCCCACCACAATCACCACCTGTTGCTTTAGTACTCACCCTGCATGCCTGCATGGTTTATTGTTAGGCTTTTTGGCATTATTGGCTTCACCTTCTAGGATATTATTAAGAGGTCTTTGGAGGTATTTTGTTGCCTTGTCTTCTACATTGTCATCTTTTTGTTTGTTATTTGGGTTGATTACAGTGGAAAGCTACATTACTGGTATGAAGTTATCTGTAAAGTCTGCTTTCAGTGGTGCCTTATGGGCATTATTAACTCATTACCTTTGACTCTGTATCAGGATCTAACCACTTCCATTTATTTAGGATGGGAGACTGCATCATGTGTGTTCCAGTACCTAGTTCTTTGGGGATGTGTACATTGCTACTAATTATACAAAGGCAATCCAGATATTGACATCCAAACTAAATCAATTAGTAACAACACCTACTTCAACTTGGTTATAGTAATAAAATCAGCTACAATAATAGCATCAAAGAACAAGTGAACATTGATACAACCCTAAGAACCAGTAACGTACCATCCTCAACTGTAGAAAAGAGATGCATAATTACAGTGTTAACACTAAAACCAAATATTAACCTAAAGCAAATCTGTATTAAATGGAACAACTTCTGCCTTTACCTCTCCTATACTTCTACAGTATTCACCAATAGTAGCATAGAGTTAACTAAAGATTCATAAGCCTTTGCAGTAGTCAGTGTTGAGGGGATGGGGAACTAAAGAATGGAAAAGAACTGAAAAAATGGGAGATGAGAAGGAAGAGGGAAAAATGAGATAGATACTATTGAGTAAAAAGAAATAGTATTGGAAAACAGTCATAGAAAAGAATGACAATAAAAAAAACAGCAAAATACAGGAAAGTTAAAAGGGAATACTTTTTTAAAAATGACCAAAAAAATAGGAGAAAACACACACACCCTGAAAATACCAAAGGAAAGAAAAAAGCAGCAAATAAAGATTGAGTGAAAAAAAATTCTGGTGTTTTTCAATGAGTGATTTCTTTCCAGAATGTGCAGTCTTGTAATTCCAGCAAGTCACAGTTTTCTCCGCCCTGCTTCGCGACCTGTGGGTTGACAAGGTGCCATTCACGGACCAGAGTCCATGTTTGTTTATCTGGATGCTATTAACTATCCAAAATCACTTTGGTGGTTGAGAAAAAGTTAACCCTCTAGCTTCCGCTGGATGAGGCCACAGAGTGGGTGTTCAAATAGACTATTGGCCTTCATGTTACTACACAGTGTCTGGGTTCTCAATAAAGAAGGCAGGGCTTTTATTTTTCAGTTTGTGCTTCAGTTGTGTTCTCGGGGGTATATGGCTAACTTGCATCCTTTCTGTGAAGGTCTCATGGCTGTCTCAAGCAGTCAATTTGGAAGGGTGTCGCTGGAATCCCTAAAGCTGCTACCTAGGTCCATACCTTCTGAGTTTGCTGAGCTTCCTAGCTTACCTTCTATCTCTGGAGAATTGCCTCATCCAGGATCTAGTCATTCAGTTAGTCCACTCCTTTGCTACCCCATGCCATGTGGTAACAAATCATAGAGCTGGGTGGGTCAACAGCTTCCTGTGTTGTCCTATGATTTAAGTATTTACCGTAAGAAAATAGTCCTAAGTATAGAAAAAGGTTATTCACAATAGTGTTTATTATGGAATTAATTCTAATGGAAAAAATGGGGAAATATCTCTATGAGAAAATGTTCAAAGGCTCCCAATGAACCAACTGTTGTACATCCATTATTAGAGTAAAATAATGTGAAAGATATTTTTGATATGTAATATTCAATGGTGAAAAAGTAGAGTAGAATATTTTCTATTTAAATATAAATTGATAAAAATATACCCATTCTTGGAGAAAATAAGTATTAAAATATAAGCAGTGATTATGTTTAGTGAAGTAACATTCTTCAGTTTTTTAAAAAATGATTATGTACTATTTTTATAATGGGAATAAAGCAAAGCTCATACATTCCTGTTAAAAACGTTACTTTCCTTACAGCTTTAATTAGCAGTAGTAAAAGTCAGTTTGCAAGCACTGGAAGAAGACTTTTGTAAAGGAACTTTATACAACATGGATTCTGTTCCAGAAGAATTTTTTGTGAGGTAAGGGATGGGTTGACACAAACCAATTGGATTTGTTACACTCTGAAGACTTAACCTTTGACTTCCACAACACCTTGGGAAGCTCATGTAAATAAGATACCCATATACTTTAAGACAATTTAACATCTTTGATTAGATGATGTAGAGTGGCTAAGATCTAATTTGAGAAAAGTTCTCTAGGAATTACACCCTGGGTCAGTTATAGCAAACTTTTTAGAACCTTCATTGATAATGAATACCTGGCTGTGGCATAGCATGCCTTAGGTTTGCCACCACAACCCTGGGTAAGAAGTAAGAATTGAAAAATGTGCCACATCTTGTACTTGGGACATTCTTGCTGAAATGCTATAACAAGAACTTAATGGACTTACTATGTGTGGGGTATTTTTAATGTGAAGTATTCCTATAAATTTCATAGCAATTCTGTGAAGTGGGTATTCATTTTATAGAGGTTAAATGTAACAGAAGATTTTAATGAATGGTTTATTTGGGTGTAGGCCAGGTGGTAGTCTATGTCCTCTAGCCAGGACAAGTTCAGCCTGCTTGTACATTTCCCAATAATACTGAACAACAAATTAGTATGGGAGATCTACCTTGAGTAGTCTCATATAGTAAGCTATATGATCCATATTTCACAATCATTTACTGATTTCTGATAAATATTTAAGGAATAAGGATAAATACAAAATTTGTGTAGAGTATAATTTAATGGGAAAATGTAAAAAGTACATCAGTAAAGTACATAAGTATAAAGATAGGCTATGACTGCATATAGAAAGGAACAGTAATTACATGTTGGAGATTGAATTTCTACAATGTAATATTTATGCTGGTATTTAATGGATGAGAAACATTTTGATAAGTGTGGGAGCAAGGGAGATGAAAGGTCACTTGGCTATGAAACAGCAAGAAAAAAGTCATCATAGGGAAGATTTTGGCTGTCTTGTTGAGGGGGTAGCTTCAGTTTGTGAAAAGATGAAAGTTTAGGGTTACACCTGAAAAGTTGTTCTGGAGTCTAGATACTTGATTGAGAAGCTCTCAAACAATTTGCAAATCTGAATGTATCAAGTTCACAATTGATTTTAATATACATCTAGAAATGAAAATGAGTTGAGTAAATCATGAAATGGAAGTAGTGAGTATTCATTTGAGAATATTTTATACTAACTTTGAAAGGCTTCAGGAATTACTGCAATATTTTTTTTCTTGATAACACAAGCATGTCCTTCTTGTTTCTTTTTGAATTGAGGCTTAGAACTGGAGAAAGACAATGGATTAATGAACAATTTGTCTTTATAATTACACTTTAAACACCACCAAAAATCGTTCTATAATTTTTTGTGTATCAGTCATCTTTCATTGAAACTTTTACTGGGATTCTGAAAATATAAAAAACATAATATTTGTCTTTCTCATTTTCCCTTGACAAAATCAGTTAACATATACATAATAGCTGGTTGATGATTATCTGTCACATGGATATCTAAATGTAAAATAAATAATATTTGTAAAGTACAGTTCTGAATAAATCAGTTGACATGTTTTAGTTTTGTATGTGCTATTATACAGAATTATTAGACTAAATGAAACAAATGCTATATTATAGTTTATATGACAGTAAAAAGGAAACATCACAAATTTTTTATTTCATTATATAGCACTGCCTATGATCACATTTTTGTATCCATGCGAAAAAAGCCTCAATCTATTCCTGATTACTTGAACAGTTAATACATTCTAAAAATTATACATCAATTTTAAAAACTGCTTTGGAAAGCTGAACAATTTTAAATCCAAGAACCCTAAACAAAAAGTAGTGATCTATATAAGATAGATCTTTTACTTAACCTTTGATATAGATAGATAGATTAGTCACAAAACATTGACCTTTTCAAGGACTGTCTTTACCTGGATACAATAAAGTTCTTTTTCTCCATTATTTTTCTCCATCGTGTGTTTGTTAAAAATAGCTTTGGTGGGTGTGGTGACGGATGCCTGTAATCCAGTACTCAGGAAGCTGAAGTAGGAGACTTGTGAGTTTGAGGCCACCCTGGGATTACATAGTACATTCATGGCCCTCTTACATAGTGAGACCCTCTCTCAAAAAAAGCTAGGCATTTTTTGTTTGTTTTTATCAGGTTGCTATTTTCTCTACCATAGTCCAGTAAGTACTTAACATAATTTTCTTTTTTTAACTAGAGTCCATGAACAGATACACACTACCATTGATACACACTTTTGAAGTTTCAGACAAAAATTCAGTTAGGTTCTTTGTTTATTTGTGACAAGGTCTAATTCTACAGTCCTGCCTGGCCTCAAATTGGAGATTCTCTTACCTTGACTTCCAAGTGCTGGAATTGCACCACACTTAGCTTTCACTTATAGATTCTTTCCTATTACCGTTAATAATCTTTGTGAGGAAATGCTCTTTAATAATTTTTTTTTTATTTAAAATAGGGATCCTGCTGTGGAGGAGCAGATTGAAGAGGAAACTGAGAATAAAGCAGAAAAATCAACTGTTCAACTGGTAAGAGAAATTTAATTTTATTAATATTTTGATTAATAATAGCTAATGTGATGGTAGTATAGTCAGTTCAGTTATGTTAAAAGTTTTTGAATGAGTTCATTTTCCTGCTTTAATAAGTAAAATTATAATTAAATCTTTCTTGAATGATATTCTATAAAGTTATTCAAAACTGTGTTTCTTTCCTCTTACTGTAAGTTAAAATGAATTGAAAATAGAATTGATTTGCCTGACTGATGTCAAAAAGCAGTTTTAAGAAATCTTTTATTTTTCTTCCTTTTTTGCAGTGCTGGTAATCAGCTCATGCAAGGGCTCTACCACTGAGTAACAAATTCCTGGTACTCTCACTTGTCTTTTGAAGGGAGAATTCAAAATGAAACTCCAAACATGCACACAGGAAAGAAAACATATTCATATTCAGAACTGTATTGGTTAAGAAAGTTAACTGAGTTGTTTCTGAAGTTAATTTTTATATTTTTATTATCTTTACTATTACCATAGTAATATTATCTTTACTATTACCATAGTAAAGAGAATAAAAGGGAATAACTGAATTAAACATTAATATAAACTTCTTTGCCAGATGCTTAATGGTAAAATAAATTTTTTTGTGAATCTCATATGTTAGTTTAATGCAGTAGTGATCAACAGTCATTGTTTTTTAGTGCAATCTGTATCTTTCACATAGTTTTTTCCACAGAGTTTTATATAGTAATTGATGTCCACTTAAATGTTGCACAAGTTTTTCAGTAACTTAGGAGAAAAATAAAGCCATCATATTTTTGACCTACATGAATTTATTACTGTCAAAAGTATAACAGAGTAATATATACATAGGTACATAGGGTTGTACAGTTGAGTGGAAGGAAGAACCAGAGTCACTAAATCCAGAAAAGTCATTTCTAGATAGAGAATTAGGAATATAAAAAGCCAGAAAAGTGTATGTTCTGAGTTTGGTTTAAATGTTAAATAAAGTTTGTAAAAACAGTTCAAGAACAAATTTTTTTCAATCAGATTTTATGTGATCATTATGTTATCTAAAAACAAAATATTTTGATAGCTGACTTTATTAATTTAAAATTGAAACCAAACACATTGGCAAATGCCTGGAACCCCAGCTACTCAGGCAGGAGAATTGCAAGTTCCAGGCAGTTTGGACAGTTTAATGAGACTCTTGTAAAAAATAAAAATTATAATAAATAAATAAATAAATAAAAGAAAGAAAAAAAAAGTGGGAAGGCTATGATGTACTCCAATGACAGCAGTTTTTTAGGGTGTATAAGGCCCTGAGTTCAATGCTCATTAATAAGAGAATACAATAATATTCTATTTGCAATTGTAATATGATGTAAGTAACAAACATGAAGTTTGTGCTATTTTCTTTTGACATATATTAATTCTGAAATTTTGCTTATATATAAATTTGTTAACTAGCATTACATAATTTTCCACTAACTATAGAATGCTTATTCTTTATGAGGATTTTTCTAGCTCATGAAATTTTATAACTTTTTAGAAAAATTTCAAAACCACAAAAAATTACACAAATAGTACATTGAATACCTACCTATATAGTTTTCACAAAGTTTTAGTAAACTTAACATTTTAAAAATTGTTAGATATAATCTTCATGCATTGAATGCTATACAATGTAAGGAGTAGTTGGTAGATGTTGATAGCGATGGATGAATATTAATTTAAGGCTCAAGCCCTCCAGTGGCAGAGGGTAAGCAAAAGTCATGAGCAGACTTTATTTGTGCCCAATCACTTTCCTGTGTAGTTTTAGATTTGTTGGAAACCGGACAGTCAGATTCATCTCACAAGTGGATATTTTTCATAACTCAAACTCTTTATGGCGTCTACAATAAGAAACTATTGGTTCTGGTTTTTTAATCATATTACCAATGTATCTTGTTGAGATACAACCTGTCGAAGGAAGGCTGTCATCTATTTGTTCTAAGCTCTTTTCCCATTTATCTTTCCAACTAGTTCTTCACAATTAATGTTAATGGACAGTTCAGCAGGACTTATCCATAAAGTTATTAACTAACCATTAGCACCAACCATATTAAATCTATAAAAATACATGTTCGAATTTACAAGATTATTATTAGTATTGACAATTGAAAGGATTCCATTTTTGTTTTTTATTTAAACTCTTATAACTATATTCATTTTCAGATTTCTATAGGTTTAGTAGCTGAAGCAGTCATAATGTAAAAAGCAACATATTGTATAGAATAATCTACATAATGTACATTTCTTGAGAACAGAGAGAATTTTTCATTCTTACTGGTATTTTGTGGTTCTGTCATAATGACCTATGTACAGTTGGAACTTTGTTCTATTTTAGTACTTTTTCTAATTTTATTAGTAGAAGAAATGAGAATATATATAAAACTGTAACTTTTTAATGGTTGAATGTTTAACAGGACAAACAGAAAAAAGACATACCTACTGAACTTGTCCCTGTTAACCTACTATTAGAGGTGAAGAAATTATTAAATGCAATTAATACTCTACCAAAAGGGGTGGTTCCTCACATTAAAAAGTTCTTACAGGAAGATTTTTCCTTCCAGACTATGCAGGTAATGTCATAATATACCTTTTGAATTATGCACTGTATATGCTTTTTATTTCTTTGTCTTGCCTGATTTCCTGATTTCTCTGGCTAATGGTTCAAGGACTATATTGACCAAAGTGGTGATGGTGGGCATCCTTGTCTTGTTTGTGTTCTTGATTTTAGGGGAAAAGCGTTCAGCAGTCCCCTTTTAGTATGATGATGGCAATAGATATTTTATAAATGACTTTTATCATATAGAAATAAGGTCTTTCTTAGCCTAATTTCTTCAAGGTTTTTATTTTGACTAGATGTTGGATTTTGTAAAAGGATTTTTCTGTGCCAATTAAGATGATCTTTAAGTGGGAATTTAGCTCAGCGACACAAGTGTCTGCCTGGCAAGTGCAACATTGTGAATTTAGTCCCCCATACCAAAAAACAAAAATGAGAGAGAGAAAGAGAGAGAGAGAGAGAGATGATTTTGAGATTATTTTTTCTAAAGCAAATTTCATAGTAATGAATTTCTGTAGGTGTTCTTTATCATAGAAATCTTATTTTTCCATTAATTTTGAAAGATACTTTTGCAGAACATATAAGTCTGAGTTGAAAGCTTTTTCTTCTGGGATGTGTAACACTTTTCTCCAAACTTTCCTGGCATTTAAAGTCTGTGTTGAGAAGTCTGCTGTAATTCTAATGGATTTATCTTTATTAGTGATTTGTTGCTTTTCAGTGATAGCTTTTCAGATTCTGTCCCTGTGTTGAACTTCTGGTATTTTGATTATGATGAGTCACCAAGAGGGTTTTTTAAAAATCATGGCTATTTGGAATTCTATATGCTTCTTTTATCTGTGTGTTTAATTTTTCCCCTGTTTGGAAAGTTTTCCACATTATTTCTGAATGCTTTTCATGCTTTGAAGAAATAGTCACAAAGAGACTCATAATGCTACTTTAGACAAATATGAGAACAATGCATCTGGCCATTATGGATTTTTGAAAATCTTTTTTATCTGTCTTTTCTAAATGTTCTTCAATGAGCATGTATTAATGTGTATAATATAAATATATGTAGATATTTGTTGTGACTTACAGCTTTTAACTAAATTGTTTTTCACAGAGAGAAGTTGCAGCCAATAGCCAGAATGAGGAAGAAATCGCTCCTGCTTTAACTTTACGTTTTTTGATAACACAACTGGAAACAGCTCTTAGAAACATTCAAGCTACTAATTATACTGTAGGTGTTTTCTCTATGAAAGTTTTATGTAATGGACCTGTGTAGCGTTTTTCAATAAGACAGCGGGAATATGTGCTTATTTTGAGGTATTTGTGTATTTCCTTTCTATCTTTAATGAAGAGTACATATAAATTTATTGCCTGACACTTTTTATACTGTCTATTATACTTTCTTATGTAACTATATGTCTACAATGCACTTATTGTAGTCCCCTTTACCAGATTTTTTTTTATCATAAAGAAACTTGAATTAATAAAAATGGACTTTCTGACTTAGAAATGGAGATTCAAGAACTTCAAAAAATAAGCCAGGCACAAAAACAGATACTGCATGGCATATCATCTAAAAATATTGAGCTCCTACAAATAAAATATAGACTGGTGGTTGCAAGGAACTGGAGAGTAGGTAGAGGTTGAGATCTTAATCCAAGGATGCAGAATTTCAGTTAGATAGGAGGGTAATCTTTTCCCCACAAAAATGATAGCTATGTGATGTCATACATACATTAATTAGCTTGATTTACTCATTCCACAGTGTACACAAATTTGTAAACATATATGTGGTAAATATATAAAATTTGTATTTGTCAAAATAATAAAGAAAAAAACTTCACATTTCCCCTAATTATTAATCAGCTTTTATTCTGATATTTCTATATTTGGAAAAATCAGAACTTCTGCTATAGATAAAATTTTAAAAATATATTTATTTAGGATCAAATAATACTTTAGAAATAAATGGAACACTCTGAGGGAGGAAAATTATAAAAAAATTAGAACACTGTTGGGTGTGCTACTCAACCCTTTAATCCCTGCTATTCAGTTGGGTGAAGCAGGAAGATCACAGATTCCAAACTAGCCTGGGATTTAGCAAGACTTTGTCTCAGGACAGAGAGAGAGAGAGAGAGAGAGGTGTGAGGTTATACCTCAGTGTTAGAGCATTAACCTAGCATACATTAGCCCTTGGGAGTAATCTCCAGTACTGCAAAAAGAAAAAAATTACAACTAGTGAGGCAATACAATAAAGAAAATAAAAAAGTTCTTTTTTTTTTTTTTTTTTTTGACTTTTTGAAACAGGGTTTCACTGTGCATTTTAGGCTGCCCTTGAGCTCACTTTGTAGCCCAGGTTGGCCTCAAACTCAGTGATCCTCCTGCCTCAGCCTCCCGAGTGCAGGAATTACAGGCATGCACTACCATGTCCTGAAAAAAAATTTCTTTGCATAGTTAGATCAGTAAAATAACTTTTATATCTGCATAGAAGAAAGATTAGGGTTATGTTCAAAAAGGACTATGCAGGTACCTTAAAGCCTAAGATATTAAATTCTATATGATAATGATGTACAAAGAGGTAAATAAAACTAATTCTTTAGTACCCTCAGGGCTAGAGTTCTAGACACTGAAATGTAATGCTCCAGTGGAGATTCTGAATGGATTCAAAAAGTGAAACAAAGAAAAAGAAGTTTATGTCTTACTATCCCCAGAACTTCTTGGATGCTACATATCTATATTTATTTCTGACTAGGTTTCCAGTCAGTGAAAGAAACATTAACAAATACCCATGGCTTAGTCTTTCTGTACTTAGTAGTCATTACTTCAAAGATGAATCTTAAACTAGGAAATGGAAGAGCTTACTATCTTAGTACCGTTTAGGCTGAACTAGAGTTGTCATGATTAAAGCAGCCTACTTGGTTGGTGCTTTATCCTCATGAGTCTTCTGTTCCTGAATACCATCTACAGGGTGTAAGGCCACCTTACAGGAGACAGTAGTGGGATTTTGAGGCTGAGATGTAGTTGATAACATCCGTGTTATCCATTTGGTTCTAGTACATGGAATAAGCTCTGCTGAGATAAGGTGGGAAGAAAGGATAAGGGCTTTAGTTTACAAATATTCTACTTACATCTTCACATTTCCAGTTTTTTGCCTTCTCATAGCATTGCTACAATTCTATACCTTCTGAGAAAAATGGTTTTATTTAGAATTGTATAAGCCATGGGCTATATTATATGAATCTGGTTTTTAGAAAAATTACAAAATCATAATTCATACTTATGTAGTGCTTACTAATGTTATATCCACTGCACCAAGCGCTTGTAAAGATTGACTTATTTACTCTTTGTGACTACTGCATCTTATTTTTTTCATTTAATATGCTAGGAAATTGATACATGAAGTTTAAATAATTTGCTAAATTTACCTGGTAGCAGGTGATGGAGTGCGTATACCATCAATAATAGTCCTGGCTTCAGAGTCCAGCCTCTGAACTATGACATCATACTGCCTCTGCACATATGGGAATATTAAAGTGAAAACCAGTTAGACACTATAAGAGTTTTTATCTGTAAACTTAGCCTACTGAGAAAAAAAATGCATCTATCTCCACTGAAGTTTGAAGCCAAACTTCTAACTCTAATTTGTTGTCTCAGAAATATATACTGTTGGTGATAAGAAGTATTCTTCATGACAGAATACAGTTAGGTGAATACAGATAGAAAGCTTATATCCTATTTATCATCCTTATGTACTTTTGGAGAAATATTGCTTATGATATGGAGCAATCTCAATGAAAATAGGTCATATGACAAAATATGGCTAGAATCTTCTGTCAGTATAGAATTAGAGAACAAAGGAAGTTAGGATTCTGCAGAAAAACAATCTCAGAGAAACTCTTTAGATTCCTAGTAGAATTTCCCAGGTGACCAAAATAAATCAAGTTGTTTGCCAAAGTAGAATAATGAACCATCTTCATTGGTTAGTTAATAGTGGAAACATTACTGAAATCCAAGTTCCCAGATATCTTTGTAGTCACACCCAACTCTTCCTCTCCCTCATCATCTTTCCTAATCTTTCATCTGTTTGCATTGCTAATTTTGCATACCTTAGACTTAAGGGAAGGAAATAGCTACACATTCTAATTTTTCATTGTAGGAGTGGTAAGTTTTATGTTTATACTTTTGTGACAAAACCCACATGAGAAGAGTAATGAATTTTGATATAACAGATCATTGCATTTTTTAAGGTAGGTAGATATTTTTCTATTCATATATTACCAAAGTATTCCTTAAACTTAAAATATTGTATAATAAGACGAATAATTTTTGGAAGGTTTAATATAACAAAATTTTGCTTTCATTTCAGTTGCTTTCATTTTCTTTAAACCAAATCCCTTTCCTTGTATCAAATTATCAATTATGTAATATTCTTTATAGTAAATACTAAATGGTAATATTATGATAATTTTTACTATATTTAATAATTATTAAACAGACCTAGGATATTTAATTAAGCTTGCTATACTGAAAAGTAGCTCATTTTAAATATATCTAACATTTTTCTTTCTTTAGGCATACCAAATTGATATTGGTTATTATTTGACGTTACTGTTTTTGTATGGAGTAGCACTCACAGAAAGAGGGAAAAAGGAAGTAAGTATGTAATTTATGTGGGGCCTTTTATAAATCTGTATGTATACATTGACTTCATTTAAGCAAATTAAAATGATAATTTAAAATAAAACTTCTAGAACATTGAGTTCATGTATGAACTTTTCTGTCATGTATTTGCAGTGTAATTGTGTCAAAGATTATATTATTAAACTAAAAATACAGCCAGGGATATAGCTCAGTGTGGCTCAACTTCTGCCCATCAGGTGTGAAGTCATAAGTTTGATCCCTGGTACCCCCCCCAATAAAAGACAATGCAAAATATAGGCTGGATTTAGCTCAGCAGCATAAGCATCTGCCTGGCAAGTGCAAGGTCATGAGTTCAATCCCTGGTACCAAAAATAAATAAAATAAAATAAAATAAAAATTCATAGGAAGATCTTGATGTTAACTTACAGATTCAGTTATTTTAACCTTATTATTTTTAACATCTTTTTGCATTTCCCAAATGCTTATTATATGTGTAAAATACAAAATGATTTATAAAACTGTTTGTATCATATATTTTAATTCATTTTCAGGTGTAGATTAATCTCTGTCTTAATCTTACCCTTTTTATAAAACATGAATAATACCTTACTTTTTTTCAAAAAAAGTAAGGTGCAAATGAAAGTCTGATAACCAGCTAGAAAATTTCTAAAGTTTCAATTTTAGCTTTTTTTTTTTTTTTTTTGCATGTGTGTGTGTCTTTTGGAGACATGGTTTTGCTATATAGTTCTGGCTGGCCTTGAGCTCACTGTGTAGCCCAGGCTAGTCTTGAACTCGCAGCAATCCTCCTGCCTCAGCCTCCCAAGTACTGGGATTATAGGCATGTGCCATCACGCCTGGCTTCTTTCATTTTCTGATATTTGTGTTTATTTCTTTTCTTTGTAACCTTGATATTTTTATACTCTTTCTGCTTCCAAATCTATACCCTTTACTTGGTTTTATAAATTAAATAGATAATTATGACTTGTTACAAAGTAGAGTTTATAACACTGAAAATGAAAACGTTTCTATTTTAAGTCATGCAATATAAGTTATTATTTAATGTAATGTACTTGAAAATATTTTTAAATAAGATCATCCAGCATTTTAATTTTTTTCCAGAGAAACCAATGCCATTATTCTTCTTTTATTAATTAGGACTGCAGCATCTTTTACAATTGATATGGATCTTTACTTCTTCATTGTTTATGATAAAGATTTGTTTCCCCCAAAGAAACTATGTCTGCAGTTAAGAAGCCATTTCTTAGCTAGAATCAGTGATGCACACTTTATAATCCCAGCACTCTGGAAGACTAAGGCAAGGGCCTCTCAAGTTTGGGTCCAACCTCCAAAACTTACTAACATAACGTGACCCTGTCTCCAAATTTTAAAAAGTACTGGGGATATAGTTACACTTTACTGTGTAAAGATCCTGGATTCAATCTATAATGCCAAAAATTTTAAGGAAGTTGCTTATTTCCTATTTGAAATATTAGGAAGACCTGTGTTGCAATTAGAAAAAAACTGTAAAGAATTACCAAGAATTGTGCTCTAGTCATTCAGAAAGCCCCTGTTTTAGCAAGTAATATTTGTCTCTTTTATATATAAAAATATTACAATAAATTTTCACTTTGAATGCCGATGTTGCACTTTTGTTTATAAATAAATATTTTAGGCACTAAGTAGATTATCTATGTGATTGCATACAGAGATAATCAGAGATGTGAAAAAATCACTCTTAAAATTACCCTTATGTCTCTAGTTTGGGAAATAATTTTTATTGTAAAAGAAAGAAATGTTTTTCATATCAACCAAACATAGTTTATGTTACTACAGGATTATACAGAAGCGGAGAATAAATTTCTGGTGATGAAGATGGTGATCCAAGAAAATGAAATTTGTGAAAACTTTATGTCTTTAGTCTATTTTGGACGTGGTTTACTTCGATGTGCTCAAAAGAAGTAAGGATTTGATTTAATAGGTAGATCTTTAGTGTCAACTTTCAGCATTGTAAAATGAGAATAAAATTTAACAGTATACAAGGGATCATGATATCTATGCTTGCAGATTGTTTTGTTCTTTTTTATCTTTTCTTATAGATAATTTCTTTAATACACTTAAAAATATTAAATAGAAAACTTAAAAGGCCATGGCAATACAAGACAAACTAGCATTGACATTATGGTCATAGACTTTGGAGTCTGACTGACCTGGATCCATATACATTATCTTCCATTTCACCTATGAAAATTAATGTTAACCTTTATGTTTTTAATCTCTAGAATGGTACCAATAGTAGTTTACCCCTTATAGGTAGTTAACAGTAACTGGAACATAAAATACGCAGTACTTAATAAATGAATGATGGTTATAATTTTTAATACTATCACCAGTGTGTTAGGATAGTGTTTTAAAGTTTAAGTTTGTTTATAAAAGGCTGAAAGGGTCCAAATGCTGAGTTTTAGGAATATTGGTTATTTTGTATTTTAAGAAAATGAAACTGTACAAAACTTATATAGATTATCTATTTACTTCCTGAATGGAGATCCTTAGCCTTTGTAGCATTATTCATTGATTTTATTTACTAAACATCAATCACAGTCCAGAAACTGTGCTAGTTGATGGGGAGTAGTTCTTATCCTCATGTAGCACATTGTATGGTGTAGGATATAGACTTTAATAAAGTAATCATTCATAAAATATTCAGTTATGAAATGTAAATCCTAAAGATCTGTGAGAAAATATATAGTGAACAATATAAATCTTTATTAGAGGTCTGGCCTGGCTTTAAAAACAGAAATCTCCCTCAAGAAATAGTGGTTTACTGAGATTTACAGAATGAATCCGCGTTTACTTGAGCAAATCCCTATGAATTATTATTGCTGGATCAAATTACATCTAAAAATGTCACCTGCATGATAGTTTTTTGTTAGTTCATCTCCTGTCTCTGTGGCATGCTTTTCTTTTTTTTTTTTTCACTAAGATATTTAAAAGTCTTCCCATTTGCTAGGTCTGATTAACATGAAGCCATGAATTTAGTGGGCTAACATGCTTTACAAAATGCAAAGATAATCAGAATTTCTTCAGTCTATATTGTGACAGAGTAGGAGAATTAACATAGCATGAGACAGGACAAAGGATGTTTAATGCTGTCCTGTCCTTTCTTACAACTACTTTTTATGATTTTTATGCAGACTACTTTTTATTCTTTTTATGTATGGACATTAGAAAGAATTCATTTTCTAGGTCACTGACACTAGAAAACACAGTTGTCTGGTAGCATCATTACTTTCATCCCTGTCCTCTAGAAGACAATCCATTACTAAGATTCTCAGTCATTGGTATCATTATTGTTCTGTATTTCTTACTGTCCTAACAAATGAAGTATCCTGTGAACCTTCCCAAGAAAACTGTCTACATTGTCTAGTGATGAATTCTATGTTGTTTGTTCTTTTTGGTGGTGGGGATTGAACTCTGGACCTCACGCACGCTAGCCCTTCCTCTTATTCCTGAGCCACTTTGCAGCCCAATTTCTATGTCGTTATGCAGTAAGTTCATTCTAAAATCTTACTTCTGTGAGTCTTTTGACTCATTTTTTTCTCCACCAAGAAATTACCAGCATTTCTACCCTAATTAGTATAGACCGTTATTATATTATTATTATTGAAAGAGAACAATAAGAACAATGGTAGAGAATTTCATAACAAGATGAATAGGAAATTAACAATGGTTAATATATTGCCTATTGTTACCTTCAAAGTAGTTCATCAGATTAAAAGTTACAGGCCTACAAAGTTGATCAAACAGCATAAGCACAAAAAGCATTCTTTTCAATGAACTAAAATAACCTAGTAGTATAGTTATCTTAGCTATCTTGTTTACATATTTTTTTCTTTTCCCTTCCTTCTTTTCTCCTTTCCCCTATTCCAGTTGTTCTTTCCTCTTGAGTAGTTTCTTTCCCTTTCATGATATCTATTGTAGATTTTGTTTCTTATTTACTCTTTCAGTTTTTTATGCTGGGGAGATAATATAATGTTAACACATGTGAGTCTGAATTATTTCACTTATGTGTCCATTTACCTATAAAAGCCTCAAGTTTATCCTTCTTTATAGCAAATAGTATTCCATTGTATAAAAATACCACATCTTTATCCAAATTTTTAGGAGCATTTTTGGCAGTAAGTTAAGACTGGCTTCATTTGGTGTTTTTTAGGAAAGTATATCTTGAATTCTGTAAAAGTTTTTCCCTATTAGTATACACTTCATTATTCAACTTTGTTTTTTCTGATTGATTTATACTTTTAATATTCCGATGTGTGTTTCTGCCTGTTTTTCTACAAGTAGGCTCTGCAATTCTTATAGTGAATAATTTTTTTTTCCTAGGCAGAGACTTTGTTTTCTTACTTGGACTCTCCTTTATCTGAATTTAGACATACTTTTCTGCAGGCAGTAATATGGCAGTGGAAGATAATGAAGAGGAAAGGCATCTTCTGATACATGCATCTCTGATGATTTTTTCACATAGTAAAAATATAACAATGAGGCTTTATGATTGCATCTTGTTTTCACAGTGTGACCTGAATCAATAGTTGGTTGACATATGACTATCATTCTCTTTCTTCAAGACCTCCAAGATAGTTAACAAAAGCCAACTAACTCTACCATTCCTTTGATTATAGTTGCCTCCATACTGTTGAGCATTGAGTTACTACATAATTTATTGCCTACCTTCCATTTGTATGTCATCTCAATCTACCATATGTGACAGTTCTAGAATTTATATTTGTACAACATGCCACTTAACACAAAAAGGGTTACTTGTTACCTCACTGGTAAAGCGTACATTGTTAGAGTACCCTTAAGTCTTAACCGTATTCTAAAATGCCTTACAGATACAATGGAGGGCTGCTAGAATTTCATAAAAGTTTACAAGAAATAGGAGATATAAATGATCATTGGTTTGACATAGATCCTACAGAAGATGAAGATTTACCAACAACTTTTAAAGTAAGAAATAACTTTTTATCTGTAACTAGTCAGAATCATCTTTGATAAAGTATTATTTAAGCCAGCTATGTGATATTCTATACAAAGCATTTTCTGTCATTGGAAATTAGCTTTTCGTAGAAAAACACTTGAGCTTTTATTACCTAGGGTGCAATGTATGATTCAACAAGTAAGAAAAGTGTGATAGTAAGCAAGATGAAAAGATTAATAGCCATACTAGTCTAGTACTTCACATGGTTAGAGTAAAATGTGATAGTTAAATATGTTTTTCAAAATTATATTCACCATTATTTTATTAACTTATAAAGCAGTAAATGCTTTGTTCATAAAGTTTGGCAAAAAAATGCCCAAAGATAAAAGTAAAATTTACATATATTTGTCCCAATGGAGAAGCCATTATTAGCCTTCTTTTTCTTTTTCCTTTTTTCTATTTCTTTTCTTTTCTCTTCTTCTTTTCTTTTCATCTATTTTTCTTTGCCGTGGATTTCCCTTTCTTTCTTTTCTTTGTGGCACTGGTATTGAAGCCAGGGCATTTGCACAGAGCTACATCCCAGCCTTTTAAAAATTTTTTTTATTTTAAGACAGAGTCTTGCTAAGCTGTTCATACTGGTATTGAACTTTCTGTTCTTCTGCCTCAGCCTTCTAGAGTGCTGGGATTATAGTCATGTGTCACCAGCCCTAACTAATATTTTCATTTGTGTCTTCCCACACAAACTTGAGGTGCAAACACTCAATACCTTTTATTTTTCTAAATTGGTTTAATGCTATATATGTGCATTTGTGGTCTGGAAATATATAGTATTTTTAATTGCCAGTAATTAGATTATTATAGATCATTATTTTTACATAGTACCTCATATAACTGTACTTTAACCCAGTCTTTCCAGTTGAATATTTAATTTATCTTAAATATTGCAGTTTTTTATTCTTACATTAAGTGATCTTTGCATCTTTTTCACATCATTCCATTAAAATGAATTTGTAAGGGTAGAATTGTGAAGTGGGTGCTGACCTACTTATAACATTGCTACAACATATTTCTACATGGCCTCTCAGAAAAATTGTACCAGTTTATATTAAGAAAATGTGAATGTCATTTCCCCACACTTCTTGGTGTTCTTTATCTTTTGCGTAATTTTTATTCAAAGCTATGTAAGTCACTTTAATTTAATTAATATGATCATAGCTATACTAGGTTGTTTATGGTTAATGTTTGGATAAAATCTTTTTAAATTTTCATTTTAAACTTTCTAGATGCTTATATTTTAACTGACTTTTAGACCAAAACCATTTCTCAAAAGAAAAAAGAATGTTTCATTAAAATACAAAATTTACTTATTCTGGGCTATGACAATTCAAAATTTATGTAGTACTTGTAATAGGTCCTCAAATTATGCGACAAAATTGACAAAACTAAAAGAGAAATTTAAAATTTCCAATTATGGGAGAATGATTTGATACAGTAGACTGTAATAAATAGACTGTACAGATTGTTTTTTATATTGTCAAGATAATCATGTGACTTTTAACTTTGATTTATTATGGTTTTTTAAGTATTGAACTTCTATACCTGTCTGCCTTCCTTGTAAAATATTCTCTATTATTTCAGCACTTGCAATGAATGTTTATTTTGCAAAGTATGTAGTTTTCCAGAAAAAAAAAAACAACATGTCTTTCGGCTTTTTTTGAGACAAGGTCTCAATATACAGTTCAAGCTGGCCATGAGCTCACTTTTTGGCCTAGGCTGGTCTCGAACTCACAAGGATCCTCTTGCTTCAGCCTGCTGAGTGCTGGGATTACAGGTGTGCACCATCACTCCCGGCTAAAACAAGATGCATTTTTAAAGGACTTAAAAATTAAGTTTCTGCTCTGTCATCTCTAATTCCTAGAAGTAACTCCAAGTCTTCTAAACAACTTTCTTTATTTACCTATTTTTTTAAAAAAACTACTGCTATTCTAAGATTTTTTTCACTTCAAGTAGTATCTTGACTTTTCACTTCATACAGATACACTTTTATATACCTGTGCATACACACACACACAAACACAGTTACTGTCATATTTTATCAGTAGGTTAAGTTCTTATTAAATTGACATCACCATGGAAGCACTCTTTACTTTTCTCTTATGTGGAACTCTTATGTTTCTTAGAATTCAAATTTTCCCCTTTTTAGGTTAACTCTCTTAGTGATGCAACTGCTTGAGTAGCTTCCTATAAAAGAGTGCTTGTTTGGGATGTAAATCTTTTTGCAACCAAAGTCATTTACCTTTGTCACATTTTATCTATATCTTGCCTGGGCATTGTGAATTAACAATAATTTTTGTTTTTATTTCTAAAAGTATTTTCTGATATCCTTTGTCTTCCAGTGTTTATTTTGAGGAAATCTGATATTGCTTTGATTTTCAAAACTTTACATGAGGTTTATTTTCTGTTTTTTCTATTTTTGTTCTAAGACTTTTAAAGGAAAATCCTTTGTACCAACAGTGTTCAGAACTTGTTCTGTATTCTGGTATAACTTCTTGATTTATGTGCTTCCTACTTAATTTTTTTCTCTTTTTAGTGCTTATTATCAGATTCTTTACATACTGGACTGATTAGTGTCATTTCTTTTGTATTTTTAATCTTTTTATTTGTTCAGCCTTCTGATAGATTTTCTCAACTTTTTCTGTATGTGACTGATATGTATAAAATAATCTGTAGGTGATTATTTATCATTCCATATACATTTAAAATATTAAAAACAATTCTATTGGAAATCTAATGTGATATTTCTAAGAATAAATATTAAAGATGTTGCTAAACACCTTATTATGTGTTTCACTAATATTTAATCAGCATTTTAAATGTGAGATTATATTTCAAGTTGTAACTATTGGCATTGGAAGTGGTTCATGAGATGAAGAGAGCAGCAAGAGGGAAGAGAAAGGGGCTGATATAAAGAATTAAAATGTATTATGTACATGCACCAACTCCACACAAGTAAGGTAAACATTATGTACTGCATACATATACTAATGAAACATTTTTTAAAAATTAAAAAAGGAAATGTATTTCTATGCTGTACCTTTGCCTGTTATTGCAGTAAATGATGTTATACCACTATAGTAGTTCAGTTGCCAATGTATTATCCTAGGAGCTGATTCTGATTGTGTGTGTGTGTGTGTGTGTGTGTGTAATCAAGTAATTCTTGATAGAAATATGCCAAGTGTTGTGGTATAGGTTAAGATGGTGAAATACAGTTTTAAACATATACATCTCTCCTTTTTTTGTATCATTCAGTCAGAAATTTAGTATTTCTAGTTTAGAGACTCGCTATATATTAGTTACGTTGAATAAGGGAAATGTATTTATTCTATTGCTGTCTTTTAAAAAATATGTATACAGGCTCTTCTAAAAGGGACATTGTATTACATACTATTTACAATAAACATTAGAAATATTGTTTTAATTTATTCTAATTCATGAAAATTCTTTTTACTTTTAAAATTTAGGATCTCCTCAATAATTTTATCAAGACAACTGAAAGTAATATAATGAAACAGACCATTTGTAGTTACCTAGATTGTGAGCGGTCTTGTGAAGCGGATATTGTAAAGAACACGAATTATAAGGTATTATAATTACCAATTAATTATTTTTAAAATGTAATTATCAAATTAAAAGTAGTTAATTTAATTATTGTGGCTCTACAATTGAAAAGTTATTTGACAATCTCTGAGATACATTCTGAGTCAATAAAAGAATGAATTGGTTTAGGAAGGTTTTTGTAGTATGTACTTAGAAATTTGTAACTATTATATGTATAATCATACAGTGAAAGTAATCTAAAATTTATTTATATTTAGAAATATTAGAGGTTGAAAATAGTGGCATTTCTCTAAGAAGAAAGATTGTGCTCCTCAGTAGTTATCTAAGTGAGTATTGTTTCTTCCATGAGTCTTTGTGAGAGAGTGGTGGAGAGAGAGAGGGTTAGATCAGTTTTGATATGAAGAAGTCCCACAATTAGAGTACTTTTAATAGATTTCTCTGGATGAATTAGAATAAGATTGTGAAATCATAAGATGGAATAAGATGTGGCCATCAGTACAAATTAGACTCCACTTTAAAAGATAATTGAAACCTCAGTTGCAAGGTATTAATGTAGCACAGCTGGTAGGAAAGGTGGAGAGAAAGCCAAGATCTGTTCATTGGGATGGAAGACTGGTAAGTTGAACATGTGAGGTGCAGTGGTCAGGGCCAGACACTTTCTGTTTGGTTCAGATGACCTAGTAATGTGGTCCTAAGCCTTCTCAGGAAAGATGCAGGGTTCCAATCAAATAAAGAGTTGCAGCAGAGAGTCTTTAGGCATGTAGTTTAGAGTTTTATAATCTAAGCAGAATTCCTATTAAAAGGAAATGTTTACAATAGGCAATACAAAAAGTCCATATCCTGAGGTAACGCAGTAGCTCAGGTGCTGTTACCAAATGAACAAATAAGAGCTGTGGGTGATGGATGACAGAAAATTCAAAGAATAATGCTGTGGAGTTGGAACTGGAGGAAAAGAGGAACATAAATATGAAGGTGAAGAGTACAACATATATTTCTCTACAGATATTGTTGGTTTAGTTTCTACTATTTTGTTGTGAAATCACTGCTTCCTTTTTTTAAACTTCATAATTTTTCAGCTTTTAAAGATGTAAATTTCTTTGGTGATCTTAATCTCTGCTGGTAAATTTTGAATTCTATGTAAAACTTTTCAGTTACAGTTTTAGAAATGAGGTAATATTTTCTGTATGTGCTTTGCTATTTCCATTATTAACATCTTACTTTCCTCCCCTCAAAGGGTTTTTTTCAATTAATGTGCAGTAAAAGTTGCTGTGTTTATTTCCACAAAATTTGTTGGAAAAGATTCAAGAATTTAAAATATCCAGGTGAAAATGATCAGGTATTATATTTGTTTTTCTTTCTTAAACTTTACTATAGCATTTCTTCCTCTTTTTTCTTTATGTCTTCTTTTTCATTTCTTTCTTTTCCTGTTTTCTTTTCCTCCTTTTTTTCTTTCTTCATTCTCTCTATTGCTTATCTTCCCACCATGCTCATTCATCATCATCATTTACTAAATCATTTACCCTCTTTATAGAGGGTATTTTGCTAGTTGCTTTACTTAGTGATTTCTGTTAATTTGTTCTCTTGCCTCTAGAAGTTAATCCTCAAGGATAAAAATAGTGTTGCATATATTCCCATGAAGGATATAGAACCAAAGAGTAGAATTGCTTAATAACCATACAGAAAGGTTAATTACATAATTTTAAGAATTATTTTTATTTTAAGGGTAAGAATAAGGAAAAGCTTTTGTTTCCATATTTGGATTGGGGGGTGGATGCTGGGGATTGAACTCATGACCTTGTCCTTGCCAAGTAGGCACTTATGCCACTGAGATAAATCCAGGATTTATTTATATTCTATTATATGGTAAATTAAGCTCTTTACCACTAAAAGTGAAGTGGAAATCTAAAGCCCATTCTATATTAATTAATCTTTAGTGAGCTAATTATGATAAATTGAGTCTATTACTTTTGGCCCTATAAGGTTTGTGTTGTGAAAAAAATAGAAAAACTTTATAAAGCAATTGTTGTATAGTAGAAAGATCATTGGATATGGAGTTGGTAAAAGCCACTTACTAGTTTTATGACATTTAACTTGTAATTTAATTACTAAGTCTAATTTTTTCTGTTCTAAAGTGAGGATAAGATAAAACTTTATGGATTTATTGTAAGTATAAACAGGCATTATTATTCATTTTTTAAAATGCCATGAAATACTTTATAGTTTCTTTTATTGTCATGGCAGTGAATGTCAATCATCTTTAGAAGGAGAAATAAAAGAAGCATAAATAACTTAACCAAAGGAAATAGCAAAATCAGAACTAGAGAAAAGACTTCTCTTTTTCTCTGGAATCCTCACTTATTCTCTGGAATCCTCAAGTATCCAGATTCAATATTTTTAAATGTTTGCTTAATTAGTATATCTATATAAAGTTATTTTTCATGGAACAGCAAATACATTTTAGCCTGTCATGTAGCCCGTTAAAGATTTTGAACTAGAAATGATCAGAGAAGACATTGAAGTCATATCATTGATATAGGACATGGACAATCTATGAACAGCTAACTCACATGTTTAGTAATAGCTTTCATTTTACCATATAGCAGCATCTGCTTTTAACTATTTGCACTCAAATTTATACATTAGTGTATTTTGTTTTTATTGTTTTTCTATTAATTACTTTAGAGTTTTAGTGGCAAAAAGTGTTTGAAGGAAGAATGCACAGGTGACATGGTAAGGATGCTACAATGTGATATACCTGGAATTGTTAAAATTTTGGTAAGTATCTTTTTCTTGCTTTTCTTATTTACCTTCACTGGAATAGAATTTTTGACTTGAGACAAATTTGAAAAGCATAATAATAAGATCCTAGTGATATATTCTTTGATGGTGATTAGCTCCTCTGATCTTTCTATTCCTATGATTTATGAAAAGTGATCTTTAAGAATAAGAAAATGTAAAATAATAACACAGAGAAACAATTAAATTTGCCCTGAATGTACCAATAAGATTTTCATGAGCCAAGGATTATTTATTTCTGTGCCACATAAGGTTAAAAATAATTTTAGACTTTCTGAACTTATTTTAGTCTATAAATGTCTTCCTATAAATTTATATCTATAGATTATAATTAATGAGGTATCATGTTGAATTTTCAGATTACAATAAGCCAGAATTATAAGTAGAAATGAATCTTACTTAACTTTAATTCTATTTTTGTATTTCACATTTGACATTTAAATCTTATAGTAGTGTAAAGTAGAACAGCCTTTTAAAGGTACTCTGCTTTGTTATTTTTAAAAAGATTATGTGTTGCTAACCATTCTGTTTTGTTTTATATTCACTGTGGCTTTATTATTATTGTCTTTTTTTTCAAATGTAAAGGCTAAAAAGCTAACATTAAAGAATTTTGGAAATTTACTTTAGGGCTTTTTTTCATCACTTGCAGTTTGAAGTTGTGAGAAAGGATGAATATATAGCCATTGAAAATTTAGGAGCAAGGTAAGCTTGAAATAAAATACTGTGTTGCTATTTCATGGATATATATGTATTTTTTAGTTGCTCTTAGAACACTGCTAAATTGTATGGGAGTATTAGATGTATGAAAAATCATATTGAATCTCCTGCCATTTGTTTCTCTCTCTATTCCCATTAGTATAAACATTTTAAAGTTATTGTTTAAGTTAGGTTTTCATGAAGACAGTCTTCTTCAAATTTCATCCAGTCCTCTAAACTTACCTCACAATGGGAATCTTTCTGTTGCTTAGATAAGAAAACTTTGTGGTAAATAATGCACACAGAGAGACAGATTTTAAGCTAGGAATTCAGGGAGGTGTAGGGTGTTGCAATTAAAATTAGAAGTTTTGATGTAAGAAGTTCTTTTAAGCCACTGATTTTCTTTTTCTTCTACTTAAGGTATAAATATATACAATTTTCAGTCTACACAAGGATAATGTATGTATATCTGAAGCCTCAGTTTTCCCTTACATCTTAATGAAATCCAAATCTGTATGTAGCACAGATCTCTGTTAAAGCTTTGAACCGTGCATCTGCCTGCATCCTGAATATTTCTACCTTTATCTTACTCAAATCAGCATGTCTAAAACTGAACCCTTGGTCTTCTTTCCAACATTACCCTATAACTCTTTAAGACCTTTTCTGCTTACCTTCTCCTTTACTAAACTGAAATTATCATTATTTCTTATTTGAAGTAATGAAACAGCTTCTTAACATGTCTGTAGTCTTCCTGTTAGCTGTCAGTAGGACTTTTCTTAAATAAAAATTGAAATATATCGCTTTTGTGTTTGAAACTCTTTTGTAAGCTTCATGCTGCTCTTAAAATTGAGATTTCTTGCCTTCACACTTCAGTTATCTTGAAACCCACTGAATTTAATGGTGTCATCTCTTGCTTTTACCATATACCAAGCTTCTTTTAATTATATACTCTACACCATCTATACTCAGCTTCTTTTAATTTCTTCCATGTGTCATCTCACAAAATCTCCAGATTCTTAACTGGAAGTAAAACTGTTCTACTGTTTTACAGGCCTTGCATGAATCACTCTGCTCCTTTGTATTTGCCTAGTTAAAGCATCTGAAAAGCCTTACTTTGGTGAAAGTAGATGTTTCTATTGTGTATTCCTTCTAGCGGTATGAAAACATTTACTAACTTTATTTTACCTTTTTGGCTGTCTTTTTCATTTCACTATAATCTTCATGAGAACAAGAGCTTTATTTTGCACATAGCATAATGCCTGGCACATAGCTGGTATTCAATAAATACACAGTAGTTGTAGAGATTATAAATTTCATTTTTCTCCAATATAATGTATAATTTACTTTTGTTTTAATCAGTAGTTAACCTGGCTGAATGTGAGTTGTCAATTCTGCTTTTAGTGGATAGTAGCTCTAACCTCAATCCAGAGCATTTGTCTTTAGCTATCTGTTTTTAATTTATTTCACAGTTTTGTGGTATAGTGTTCTGACTAGACATGGAGCTTGAAGAATTTAGGACTTGTCTGTCTTTCCCTTCTAGGAGTCTCCTATTTCTTCAGTGATCATACTTCTCCAACTTCAATTTTCTGACTTCTTCAGCCAAACAGTCCTTAGATTTGCATGACATCATCATTTTTATTCCTGGTACTCACAACTTGTATTTCTCTTTCTTTCCATTCATATTAGAGATTTATTCAATTTTGCTGCTCTTGTTAAAGAATCAGTTTTTTAAAATTTCACTGATTTTCTCTAACATTTTTCATTTGTAATTCCATTGATTTCTGCTCTTTGTTATTTTCCTGTTTCTACTTGCTTTGCATTTAATTTGGTTTTTTGAAGATGAAAGCTCTTACCATTGGTTTGAAATCTCTTCTTTATAAACTCTTTTCTGATAAGCTGTTGTTTTAAATATATCCCATACATTTTCCTATATAGATATATTTTTATTACATTCAAAGTGTTTTCCTATCTGATGTGTGTGTGTGTGTGCGTGTGTGTGCGTGTGTGTGTGTGCATGTGTGTATGTGTACCCAGGGTTCCTTGGAATTTTTTTGCTGAATTGTGAAATGTTTAAGAATATTTCAGCTGTCTCCTCAGATATTTATCCCTAATTTAATTCCTGTGATTGCATGATGTATTTTTCTGGTATTATAATCCTTTATAATTTGTCAGAGTTTGGTATATGATGCATAATATTTTATATTTTGATGAATGATTTTTGAAAAACACCTATATTCTACTTTTGTTTGAAGTGTCCATATATATATTGCACAAAGTTAGTTTGTAATCTTGTTTCAGTGTCTTGTATCAGTACTGGTTTTCAGTTTAATTTTTCTCTCAGTTACTGAGAGGAAAATGTTAAAATCTGATACACTTTCTGTTTTGTGTTTGTCTGTTACCTGTTTGTATATTTTGCGGTTGTTTTAGTAGATTCTATACATTTAGGGTTATGTTTTCTTAGTGAATTGACCCTTACATCTTTATATAATATTCATTGT
Source organism: Hydrochoerus hydrochaeris (assembly GCA_004027455.1). Taxonomy (NCBI): domain Eukaryota; kingdom Metazoa; phylum Chordata; class Mammalia; order Rodentia; family Hydrochaeridae; genus Hydrochoerus; species Hydrochoerus hydrochaeris. The sequence goes on from PVLA01003088.1 coordinate 187,100, forward strand.
CCCTAGTAATATTCTTCTGTCAAGTCTCTCTCTGATATTAATATAGCAGCTGCACTTTACATTTTTTAACTAGCTTATTTTTTTCTTGAGTTTTTATTTTTTCATTGGTACATATTTGCAATAATAATAGTCATATTCCTCATGGGGAGTTGGTACTTGTACATAATACATCTCAATTCTTTTTTCATCCTCTTGTGCTCCCCTCTTTTCCCTTCTCTCCATCTCTTGGTTCCATTCCCATTTGCAAAAGATTTGTCTATTTCCTATTAGTTTTTACTTTGCTCTTAATTTATATTTTGCATTTTGCATACGAGAGAAACCATGTGATGTTTAAGCTTGTGTCTGATTTATTTCACTTAGCATTAAGTCTCAAGGTGCACCCTTTTCCTACAAATGATTCAAGTTTATTTTTCTTTATTGAAAAATAGTATTAAATTTGTATATAAATAGAACATTTTCTTTATCCATTTGTCTGTTGGTAGGCATATAAGCTGCTTTCAAGATTTACCTTTTAGTGAATTGTGTGGCTATAAACATGGACATATATGTATCACTGTAATATGATGTCTTTAACACTCTTGGAAGATACCCATAATGGGAATTGCTGGGTCAAATAGAATTTTTAGAAATCTCCATACTGATTTCCATAGTGACGGTACTAGTTTATGTCCCCACCAACAATATAGAGGGTTCGTTTTTTTCCACAGCCTTGCCAGTATTTGTTAATATTTAATTTCTTGATAATAACCATTCTTTCTGCAGTAAAATTTAAAATTGTTTAAATTTGCATTTCTCTAATGGTTAGAGAGGTTGAATATCCTTTCGTATATTTTTTGGCCATTTGTACTTCTTCATACTTTAAGATTCTCTCAGATACTAATATAGTCACTGCAGTTTACATTTTTAAAATCAGCATATTTTTGATTATCACTTGCACTGTATATTCTTTTGCATACTTCAACTTAGTGTATTTAAAGAGTTTTTGTAGATAGTATACATCTTGCTTTTTCTTATGTCTAACTTGATAATTTTTGCCTTTAAATGAAGGGTTTTATTCCATATAACTTTTCTATTATTTATGTATTTAGATTGAAATCTACTGCCCCTTTTTTTAAATCTGCTTTTTGGCTTATTTCTAATTGGCTTATTGTAAGCTATAACAATAGTGCTAAAAGGAGTAGTGTTACATATATCCACATGATAATTTGTATGGAACATTTTTCAGCATTTATACCTAGAATTGGAATTGTCAATCCATTTATTTTCAGGTTTGCTAGATTTTGCCAGTTTTTCATAGTTGTTTTACCAATGTATACTTTTTATCAGCACTTTAAGAAAATTTCTTTTACTTACTGTCCTAGCCAATACTTTATATTGTTAAAATTTATGTTATTTCCAATGCTGAGGGTGATTGGCAGTGTTATAGTGGTGATGGAGATAAGATCAGTTAATAATAACAAATAACTACAGCCAACACTAAAATTCCTGGCCTCATTAAGCTTCCATCCTAGTGTAGTTATGTTTTTATTTTCTTTTGTGTTCTGTATGAGAGATGATTTCAAAGCCAAGCCACAAAGCTTTTTTTCATCCATTTAATGGTAAGATTTACCTAGTCATAGTCTATTTAATAAAATTTGCTACTTCTTTTCTCTGTTTCCTAATTGTTTGTGTTACTATTATATCAGTTTCTTTGTTTTTTTTAAAATCATTCAGCATTAAGTTGGGTTTTCTTAGAATAATTATGGCCAAAATATTGTGAGGCAAAGGAGGGGAAAAAGAGTTCCAGGTTTGCTAATTTTCATATTTTTTAAATAATACAAATCATTGTTTTTGTTGTTGTTGCTGTTGTTGTTCTGCTACCACACAGCCTTTTAAATAATCTTGTCATGTGATTCTTTCTATATGAAATCTAGTAGTACTCCTTAAATCTTTTATTCCAGGAAAAATGACAATATGGGGTTGTAATTGTTGGTATTTTTATATTCTTTCATTTTTCTTCTTTTTGAATTATTTCCATAGGAGAAAAAAATACTGATTTAGCCATGTTTATATCACAAGGCTTTACTTATTTTTGGCATTAGTTCACTCTTTTTTTCTGACTTTTAGTTATAAGAAGTTGATGTCTCTGAAAACAGCTGATACTGATATAAGACCGAAGATCAGTTTAAAATTTAATACAAAAGGTATTATTTTATTTTTGTATAAGTCTGTTGACAATTATGTTAACATGTTTTACTTTCCTTGTAAAGTGCTATGCCGTTAACAACCCTGTTATCACCTACTGTTTGTCATGCACTAAACTTAAGTTTACACCACTAAGCAACACTTAGCATAGGCTTGATCTTGCAGACAGGTGTGTGGATCTCATATTCCTTTTGCTGTCTATGAAGAGGTACTTTAGGTCTGGTACATGGGTGTGACTACACAGTAAGGTTTGCCCAGCAGAGGTTTCTTTCAGTCTCCCTGCCCTTATTGCATTCCTTTTCAATAGAACAAGTGTTGAGCACCCTAATATGCCAGAAATGAACATCTGAGGCTTGAAACCAAGTGATCTGAACTTACGTGCTAGCTACTTACAAGTGCTAGGAAATGCTGTATCCTACAGTGGGAGACATTACAGGCTCTTGTTCTCATGGAAGAATAGTTTGGTGGCATTTCTTGCTAGGGAGAATGGATATTCCTAATGCCAGCTGTATATTTGGTAAACTAGAGAAAGCCCTTTGAGTCATTTGTTTTTTAATTTTTTTCACCTCCACAATGTCATAGCCAGTATACTAAGTGAAAATATCAATTGAAAAATCTCTGAAACATACAAGGTAATGAAGGGTAAAATAGTAAAAATTGAATGTTATAAACATATTTTAATATTCATACAAATACCAGATATTATCATATTAAAAAAATTCTTACTAGTATCTATTTCTCCTCAGTCTAGTTTCCTCCTCTGGAAGTATTTTGGTGTTGAGGAAAATATCAAATAGTTTAACATCATGCCTTATTCCATTTCATTGATTAAATACCTACTTAATCATTAAATTTATCTGAAGGGGTAAGGAAGGAACTTTATTAAATCAATGCTTTCAAACTCTGAATGTATATTGAATCATCTGTCTCTTTTGTTAGCTTGTAGGTGCCAATTCAGTAAGTCTGGAGTGGGGCCTGATATTTCTAACAGTTCCAAAGGGGATGCTGATCCTCTTGGTCTAAAGACCACCACACTCTGAGTGGCAAGGCATTACATCATTTTACATTTTTTTGACATATAGTAGCTACTAGCCATATATGGCCATTTAAGTTGAAATTAATTTAAATGAAGTAAAATTTAACACATAGCTCATCAGTTAGACAAGCAAACATTTCCAATATTCAGTGAGTAGTGCACAATGCAAATGTAAAACAATTTTGTCACAGAAAATTCTGTTGTATAGTACTGATAAAGATAAAATATAATTCTTTAAAGTTATCTATAATAAAACATTGGCAGTTACCATTCTTGAAAAATTTTGGCTTAGACTTTGATGCCATTTGGGTTGCCAAAGCTCATCTACTTAAACAGAACCTTGGGTGGTTGAAAGGATTCTGATGGAAAATAGTTTCTGTGGTACTTTTGCTTAGGAATATACTGTTTTGGTTTAGATATCTTAGCAGCTAGGCAGAAACAGCATGCTTACTGAGGAGTAGGTGTGGCAAAACATTATTAATTGTTTTGGAATAATTCCTATGCTACAGAATCTTAGAATGTAAGACCACATAGAAAAAGAGAATTAATGTGGAATATCTTGACTTCTCAAAATTCATTTTCAGATGAAATGCCTATCTTCAAACTTGATTATAATTATTTCTATCATCTACTTCATATAATTATTATTTCTGGTACTGATATTGTCCGGCAAATATTTGATGAGGCTATGCCACCCCCTCTTTTGAAAAAAGAGCTACTCATCCACAAGAATGTACTGGAATCCTACTACAACCACCTTTGGACCAATCACCCTTTGGGTGGATCATGGCATCTGCTTTATCCCCCAAACAAGGAATTACCACAATCCAAACAGTTTGACTTATGCCTCCTATTAGCTCTCATTAAACATTTGAATGTATTCCCTGCACCCAAAAAAGGCTGGAATATGGAACCACCATCTTCTGACCTCTCTAAGTCTGCAGACATTCTGAGACTGTGCAAATACAGGGATATCCTCCTTAGTGAGATTTTGATGAATGGTCTCACAGAGTTACAATTCAATTCAATTTGGAAAAAAGTTTCAGATATTCTTCTACGTCTTGGAATGAAGCAAGAAGATATTGACAAAGTGAAGGAGAACCCCATTGAGAATATTTCCCTTGATTACCATCAGCTATCCATCTACCTAGGCATACCAGTACCAGAAATCATCCAAAGAATGCTATCCTGCTATCAACAAGGTATGAAATAATACTTTACTTCAGCCAGTAAACCTTTTTTTGAGTGTCTGTTCTGTACCTGTGCCATGCACAATGTAATTGGCAGAGAATTCAGTGAACTCCTTTCTTGGGGGAGGATAGACTTATCAAGAAGGTAAGTAGAAATAATAGTGCTAGAGATGTGTCTAGAATACTTTGGAAATCCTAACTTAAAGGAATATGAAAAAGCTTTCTGGAAAATACAGTATTTAAGGAAAATACTATATATTTAAGGAAAGCACATTTTTTAATGAAATGTAGAGGTTAGCTAGGTGAAGAAGATGAAGAAAGATGCTTCAGAAAGAAACAAGAACAAAGATATACAAACAAAAATACATTATGATGCAGAGAACTAAAAATTTTATCAGTTATACTAAAGTAGGAGAGAATTCATAGACAAAATACCTTCAAGAGAATTTCTTTTATTTTGCTGAGACATTTGTATTTGTTAAAAGATTTTTAAATGGAAAAGTTTTATCATTTCTCCAAAAGTTGCCTAAACCCATGAAATACAGGTACTCTATGTGTTTGTTTATTTATTTATTTATGTATTCATTTTTAAACACATTCTCACTAAATTTCCTAGATGTTCTCGTGCCTTAGCCAGTGCCAAAGTTACAGGCATGGGTCACCATGCTTGCCTTGAGCTATTAAACTTTTGTCTATTTTCTTTTACTGGGAGCTTGTGTGTTATTTTTCTCATTGCTGAAACAAACTACCCAAAACCCAATGTTAAAGGAAGAAAGCTTTATTTTGGCTCAGTTTGTAGAGGTTTCATTTCTTAGTTGGCTGGCTCCAAGGTAAGGTGGCATGGCAGAGGGGCATCACAGAGGAGAAACAGTTTGTGGCAGGGAGACAGTATTAAAGCAGTTAATAAACCCCAAGTCACAATAGCAACTTCTTTTGCCCTTTTATAGCCTCTCTGGGCTACACAGCTTAAGGTGAATGCCAGATCAATTGGTGGACTGATTTAGTAATCATACACCCTTGCTTCCAGTACATTGCACTCTAAATCCAGCCACCTCTGAAGAACATCCTCCATGATTGCAGAGGCTTTGGTGGGACATCTAGATTCAAGCTACAACAGTATGCAGTATTTATGTTAGAACTGAAAGATTGCACCATATCTAAACTGTACAGATGAGCTAAATTTGTTATGTTTATAGTTAAATATAAAATAAATTGGTGCTGGGTAAAAACATGGCTTTTCTTAAACCATATTAGACATTTATTGGTTGAATTTGTAATTGTACATCTAAACTTTTTCTTTGTATACCATAGGAATTGCTCTACAGTCAATAACAGGCAGTCAACGTAAGTACATTTAAAAACAAAATGCATAAGTCATTTTGTAACTTGGGATACCTAAGGGATATTGATTAATATTTATACTTGGTTAGATAAACTGTATAATAAATTTTACCTGTTTGTTAAAAGCTTGGTCAAATTACTACTGGTGTGAATCTATATAAGCTTACTTTGCCTTGGTCATTTAGCTCTTCCTGGTCTTTATATTTCAAATTTACATCCCCAGATAATAATAGTTACAGAGTTAATAGGGTCATTGTCAAAACTTAAAAACTTCATACTATTTAGAGTCTGTCTGAGTGCTAGAGTGTCAAATATCTAGAGTCTACTTAAGATATCAATAGAATAACATAGTATTTAGTACGTACATGACCCAGGTTTACCTATGGATGATGATCTAACATTTTATTAATAGGCCACTTTAGCAGGTAAAAGTGCCTACCTGCTTTCTTTACCTATTCATATGTCCTATTTGTCATGGAAAGCTTTATCTGGCTAGCAATCTGTTGTTTATAGCTATACATTTTTGCTAGATGTGAGTTGATTTTTTTTTTTTTTTATTTCCAATGATTGACTGATTGAGATAGGGTCTCACTGTGTTGCACAGGCTGGCCTTAAACTCCTGAGCTTGAGAGTCTCATGCTTTAGCCTTTCTAATAGCTGGGACTCCTGGTGTATACCACCAAATAAGGCTACTTAATTTCCCCTAATGTGCTTTTTTAAAGGTAATTTACAATCCACATTTAAAATTATTGTTAAGGAAACACACCATGAGTTCGTTTGTAGTTAAATGTTGGACCACCCATGATGAAATTTTGAAACTGAGTCTCTGGGGCATTATCAAAGACTATATTGTTCAAGAGAGCTGATGATTTTCTTAAAAAAGAAAAAAAGTTAATTTTGCTTTTCCTGATCTTTGTTTCAGATTTATATCCTAAAATAAAGCTTATTACATAGTTAATGTCAAGCCTCAAAATCTTAGTATTTAGAATCTATCTAAATTCTAGAGTATGTAATACCAACATAGTATTTTGATTCATGTTGATTAGTTCCAGGATAGTATATTTACCTATTATTTGGTCATTGATAAATGGCTACTACATTTTCAACTACAAATTGAAAATAATAAAATGATATATATATATAGATAGATAGATAGATAGATATAGATATATAGATATAGATATGCAAACATTTTTATGATTATGATAGTAGTCTGAAATTTCTTGCATCAAGATTTTGAATGTTTTGTCTTTAATGTTTAGGTATTGAAATAGAAGAGTTACAGAATGAAGAAGACGACCTAAGTCCACCACTTATGGAATACAATATAAATGTGAAATCAAAGTCTGAAATACAGTTAGCAGAAATGAATAAAGATGGAGCCTCCATACCCAGTGAATCTTCAACAGAATCTATTAAAGATCTCCAAGAAGTATAAGCTTTCATTTATATTTGAATTTGAAAAACTTATTCTTGGCCTTTAGTTGTTGCATTAAAGCATCTCACAGGATTTTAAATAATCCTTATTACAGACTTCTCCCAGAACTTGAATTAGAATAGTTCTTTCTTCACTATTTTCTTCCATAGTCTTTCCTGTCAGAACCATTTCTCTCGCCAACATATATTACACACTTACTATGAACTAGGCATTATGCTTAGTTTCTGAGACTATTTCTTCGTCCTAATAGAAGCAGATGTGGGAGGGTAGTAGAAAGAAAGTATAATAAAAAATAGAAGAGAGTAAAAGAGAAAACTGGGACATTTCAATGCCACTTGCATAGAGGTCGAATTTAATCATTTAGGATGAAATCTCCACATTTCTTACATTTAAGTGGCAACAATTACTATGAAGTCACTCATTTCTTCTTAGACTTAATTTTTCATGGACATGAAAATGTTGTTCTTTCAAAACTTCCTACCTCCTTTTTTTCTCATATGCATGTGTGTTAGAAAATACTCTTCAGCATTTTTCCTTAGCTTACTTTTTGATAGTATTGCTGGTTCTTTATATGTCTGATTTTTCAAAGGCAGAAAACTAAGATAAAAATAAAAATTAATTTTTTCATAAAATCTAGAAAGAAATGTGATGGTTCCAGAAGACAAAAGATATTAGTAGGTAGGAGAAACACTTTACAAATCACCTATTATATGGCTTGAATTGCATATTAATAAATGATTTCTTTCTTATCTACTAGGCAAAAAGTAAGCCAAAGAAAAAGAAAAAAATGAAGACTAAAAAGGTAAGAGTATATGTAAACATTATAATAGAAGGATATCTGATTATAACATTTGAGTTTAATTATGTACTCATTGTTAGAATTTAAATTTCTCCAGAGAGACACAAAGTACAAAAGATAGAATAACTTCAATGAATATTGTAGTGTGTGTATGTGCGTGTGTGTATAGTTTTTGTTTTGTTTTGTTTTGTTTTGTTTTTTGGTCTTTTTGAAACATGGTCTTTACTATGCAGGTCAGGCTGGTCTTGAGCTCACTTCATAGCCCAGGCTGGTTTTGAACTTGTCACAATCCTCCTACCTCAGCCTCGCGAGTACTGCGGTTACAAGCGTGTGCCACCATGCCTGGCTGTCTATATATCTTGAGTGGTTTAAATATGCAGCTCTCTAATTCCTAATTTATACATTTGAATATACAAATAAGTATACCGAATTAGTCACTTAGAAATTTCTTTAATTTTTGCGTACCATTGTAATTTTTTAAATGCCTACTCGTTTTAATAACAGATTTTTTGTCAGATCTCTCCCATGTTGAGAAACATTTTTTAAAACCTTAATAAATCTTGATTTTCTTCATGTCTGAAAGTCTTCCAGCAATATGCTAATGCACCAAAAAATGGGCAAAAAACGCTTCTTTCATCAATTATTTCTTAGTATTTGCCAGTTGCAAAATGAACAAGTCATATTGAGAGCATAATCTTACCAAAAAGTCTCCTAGATGCTTTAAGAAATACAAGGGACAATGAACTGTTTTTTTAATCAAGCCTATGTCTAATTGTTACACTATGCAAACTTTGTGTAAAAAAAAAGGTTAAATTTTTAGTCAAACATATTTAAATGTTATCTCATAAGTAAATCAAGATTATATAAAATTAAGATCTCTCTTATTAATAAACTAATTGATTGTAGTTTTCCACCTATAATTTGATGCAATCATGTTATTAGTCATTTGGAAAAGTATACAAATGTTAAGCATTAATGAAATGATAAAATCGAATTTGCAAAATACTTAAGATCAAAATAAAATAAAGAATTTATTGTCTAATCTGCTAAAATCTATCATCATTTTTCCTAATCATCATTTATTATGCCTTATTTCACTCAAAACCTATTTAAAATTACATTTTGTATTTAAAGACATGAGAATTTTTTCTTTCAAACAGTTATTATCTGATAAAAACATAATGTAGTTCATCAAAATTAGAGATTTGTTTTATTTTTGCCAAAATCCTGGTAAGTTCCAGGTCTGAATACTACAGTTTTCCAAGTAAATTCATAGCTTTCCAATTACAAAGGTAAGTTCCAAAGACATAAAGCATCTCTTCCTTGCGTCCAAAAGATTAAAGTATAGTGATGTCTAAATTCTCAATCTTAGTTAAATGGAACTCTCAAATTAAGATTAAACAGAGAACAGCACAACTAAAAATCAGTGTAAACACCACTGAAAAATCCATACCTACTAATATTAAAATATCTAGGAGCTTTTTGTTTCTTTAATATTTTGAGTTTTTTTTCCATTGTGTATCCTGTTAATTATTTTTTGTAACATATCTACCTAACAATAGTCCTTAAAAATACCTATCAAGGAATCTGAAAGAATATGAAGAAAAAGTAAAATTTATATAGAAAATAGAAGGGATAGTAAAGACAGCTTTTAAATCATGTATACAGACTATATCTACTCTAGATGTTTCCCTTCTTCAGTGAGATATTTAGTATTTATTTAGCTTCTAATATATCCAAATTATAAGTAACCTAAATGGGGGTTAATTAGATCTTCTGTCTTCCACCCAGGGTTAGAATGGGCAAAAGAATAGACTGTTCTTTTCTTAGGGGAAAAGAAAAAAAAAGAAAAGAAAGAAAAGGAAAGAAAGAAAAAACAAATCCAGACCTTCAATTTGGGTGCCATCTCAATAAGGAAGAACTTGCAGAGATACTTTTCAGATAGGTTGCTATGGATTGGCATGAAGTTTTCATGGGAAGAGCTAATACAGAGTTTGAGAAAAAATCATATATACAAGATACGTTCATTGTAAGCACTCACAGGTCTTTTCAACTCAGGTATTTGAATACACTGGAACCAGTGTAGGAGTTGGTAATTCTAAATCATCAAATCAAATTGGTCCTGAGCATTGAACATGTCAATGACCTGAAACATAAAAATCTAGAAAAAACATTGTTTGTATGTGTAGTAATTTTTTCCTGTAGAAGAGACCCTTAAGTTTCTTGTAACCAAGAAATGGTAAAAATTAAAACGTTATTAATTTTATGTACTTTGTCATTGACACTACCTTTCTATAGTTTTACTTTAATGAACATAACATTCAGGAATTTTAAAGACCTCCTTCCAGTTATGTACAGTTCTTAACGTTTCGATCCAATTTTCCTTTTTATGAGTTTCTAAACATTTTTCTAGTTAGTGTAGGAATAAGTGGGAATTATATATGCTCTGTTCTAAATATTACCAGTCTGTACAAACTTAACTCAATATCCATCTTTATTATCTCATATCAGTGATTTTTAAGTTATAAAATTAACTTAGTAATTTACAAATTCCATTTTAAATAGGGTAATATAATTAATGAGAATGAAAATACCACAACCACACTTCATCACACACAATATAGATATCTCATGGAATCCTTATTTTAGTTTTCTGCTCATAATTAAAGCAAGTAAATACATAATATAATATGGAAGATATTTGTTTATTTGATTGTGATAAAAATGTTTTACAAACATTGACGAATAAATGCAGACATACCACTATGCTATGTTGATATAGTTAACATAGATTATTACTTCTTGATGCTATTTTTCAGAGTAAGGACTCAAAAGAAGAAAAAGTGTAAGTATTAGTTTAATTGTTAAAGTTTTTTTTTTAGTTTTTTAATGTATGCTTTTCAATAATATAGTCTTTTGGAAAGTGTTCTCACTACGAAAAATAGTTCTTTGTCATTAAGTTGCTGCAATTTTATAGAACATTACAAAAAGTTAAACTATTTCTTTTGAAAGAATAGTCTTACTGTTCTTGTTTTCTATGCAGATATTCAGGTTATCTAATGCCCAGTTCTTCCTTTAAGGACTAAGTCAAGTTCTTTAAAGTATACTTCATTATTATTTCCTAGAAATCCTTTTACGAAAGAGGTTAGATTTTTTTAGACCTCATTTCTTGACAGTTAATGTTAAATATTTAATAGAAATGTTTTAATGTCAAAAGATCACTGTGAGATATATTGTCTAGCTATATGACCAATGACAGCATTTTAAACAGTGAAAATAGCAGATAGTCTAATGAAGGTATCATTCTCAACAACAGTTACTGAGTGTTAGTAACTTTAGAGAATTTTAAGAACATAAATTAGGCTGTCTTTAAAATGACAGCAAGAACATATTATGTTAACTTTAAGGCCACCACTTGTGGTAGATAATACATAAAATGGTCCATCAATCAAAATGTGTTTTCACTTTCCTTGGCAAAAGTTTGAGTCATTGGAGCAATAATTTTTCTCCCATTTGGCTATATCTACATGCCATAAAATAGTAATCCTGAATCAGTGTCATTCATTGTTTTGATCATTTTTCTTACATTATACATCCAAATTTGGAAGATGATCAAATCAGCCAGTAAGCTTTGTTTTTAAATGAGAATTTTCAAATACATGACCAATTAAAGACAATGGTATATATGCTTATCATTCCAATTTAATAATTATTACTGTATTGCACATTTGTTTTATATTTCTCTGATATTTTGTTCTTTAAGTATTTTCAGCTCCAAACTTCATTGTAATTTTATCTTTACATGCTTCAGTTTGCATCTCTTGAAGTATAAACATTTTCATGTATTATCCCAGTTGCTATTATTGTACTTAAAAATTTAACAATAACTTGGGGTAATTTTTTCAAAAGTACAAATTCATCTGTGCTTTTACACTTATATAAAGATGCCTGAAATGTTTACTATTGTTAAAGCTCCTTAGGTAATTTGGAAAAGTAATTGAGTCTGAGAACCAGTGATTTACAAAGAGTTGATTTCATTGAACTTTACAAATTGCTTAGATCATTCTATAATATCTGAATGATAGTTCATGACTATTTATAGTGTTTTATGAAGTACTCCACAGACATTAGGTATCAGTGTTTTAGATGTCAATGTCCTAAAAAGTAAATGTATCCTAGAATATCCAGTAGTAAAATCAAGTTATTTATCATATTATATATAAAAATACTGATTTTTGTTACCATTCAGTAAGATTAGAAAAGAAATTTATAGTTACAATATTATAGACCAACTAAAGTGTGTTAGCATGCTTTATAAAAATTGTTTGATTGCCATTTCAAATACAGTATTTTTAATGGCATCTAGTTAGTGAAATCTGTGTTGTCACTGTAGTTTTTTAAGTCTTGTTACAAAAGAAACCTTCGTTTTATAATCTACTTTATGTTGCTATGTACAACATTCTATTTAAATTTATAGTAGAACAATGCAGTAATTCTAATTAAACTTACCAAGCAAGAATATGGAGTGTGTGTGTGTGTGTGTGTGTGTGTGTGTGTGTGTGTGTGTGTGTGTAAATAATGAGGTGAAATGAGTAGCAGTATTTCTCAAAATATTGTTCCCCAAAGTAACTGATGTTAATAGTTTCAATTTGAAAAATGAATTCTGTGGTCTCAATTCTTGAAAGCACTGGGATGGACAGTTAAATAGCTCGATCAAGTGCTGTATGAAATTTGCTAATATTCATTGTGAATGCTCAAGACAAAGGCACAGTATGGAAACTGTCCACAGCTTCTTTGACCATGGACCCTTCTAATGCTGAGCATCTTAGGAGATCAATATAGTACTACTTTGTAAAGCAATAACTTAAACAAAAAGCACTGTACAAAAAGAATCACATCAATCATGTCACCACTGTAGTTCATATATCAGAGAAAAGGAAGAGCAGTTGAATAAAGAACAAACAACTCCACACCCATTGGGTAGATTTATGAAGGATGATGCAAGTGATATTCAGGAAGATTCTGCAACTGAAGACAAGTTCTATAGCCTTGATGAATTGCATATTCTGGACATGATAGAGCAGGTAAGCATGACTGAAGAGCACACACCTGCCTTTTCTCTTCAGAAACAGTTGCTACCTTTTTCTCAGAGGCTTAACCTATGACTGAAAAGTTCAGTAGTTTTTGCTGTTGTTGATAGAAAAAGCAGGAAGGATTGTTGAAGAATGAAAAAGAATCCTAGAGACTATACAGTTTTCACATTACGTCTTACACAATTTTCTGGTTTTAACTACTGGGCAAAAATGATTACAAATACGTTCTTTGCAAAAGATTTTTGAGCACCACAAGAAAAACCAAAACAAGACAAAACAAAAACTGTCATATCCTATAATTGACAATGTCATAAGAAAATAGTTTTATAAAACACTGTTACTTTTTATTAAATCTGGTTATTTTGAAATGTCTATGAAATATTAATATATGACAATTTTTCTGGCTCTTTTTGTGGTAGTCATTGCTTAAAATGATGTAACTATATGTAAAAAGGCATATGAATAATAAATTTCTGACAGCATTTAATTAAATAAAGCAAATGAAAATATTAAAGCTTATTTAACTGAATCATGAGAATTCAGTGATAGCCTGCTTTGGATTTAAATATAATGGAATTTATTATGTAGAAATGTTCACTGTCTAAAGAGCACAGTTAGTACAAATATGTCCATGGTTGACAGTACAACATTCATGTAATTGTAGCATATGTACATTTTGACTGAAATTATGACCACTGATTATTATTCAGTATCCAGGAGAACGATAAGAACTGAAAATTAGAATTAAAATGTCACAGATAATTTCAAAAAATATTTATTTACTTTAAACATTTAGTACCTAGCTGGTATCAAGAGCTATGCTAAGACGTGGTGCCTATTTTCAGTTATTTGCAATCTACTGGAAAAGTTATCAGCAAAGTTAAATATATAATACAGTGATCAAGTACATAGGCAACTGAGATGCTTGAGTTACCATCTGTGTGACCTTGGGCAAGTTACTTACTCCTTTTACCATTTTCAGATTTGAATAATGAGTGCTGTCTCATACATTTCTTATAATAAAAGCATTACAAAGAAAATACTTCAAAAGAGGAAGCACGCAAGTAGTATTACCCAGTCGTAGTACCAGAAACAAGGAACTTAAGGTGTTGCTTAGTGAATGCTGTAATTGGGGGAAAGTGGGCTTATCTAATTAGGAAATAGTACTAGTAGCATTAGTAGGAGTTAGCTTTAAAGCCTCTACAATAACTATATATTAGTGTTTTTAAGAGAACAATGAGACATGCATGTTTTGTTTGCTTAATAGGGCTCAGCTGGCAAGGTAACAGCAGATTATCAAGAAACTGAAAAGGAAAGGCTTGCTCATCAACAACAGCTTTATAAATTGCACTATCAGTGCGAGGTAAGTACTTTTGCCATTAGATATCACGGAAATAAGAAGTATTTCGAGTGTTAAATTTAATATTTTCATTTTTAAAGGAACCCAGTTTGTTTGTTGTTTGTTTTAATTTCTGTCCTGACTTAAACAGAAATAACTGAAATATTTTACTTTGGTCAGGATTTCAAAAAGCAGTTGAAAACAGTGACATTTCGGTGGCAAGAAAATCAAATACAAATTAAAAAGAAAGAAAAAGTAATAGCATCTCTTAACCAACAAGTGGATTTTGGAATCAATAAAGTTTCCAAGTAAGTACAAAATTTTTGAAGAAGGGGCAATTCTGGATTTGCCTTGTCTGTTATGTATAAAAGATAATCCCTGTGTAGCCACTAGGTGGCAGTGCAACCCCACAGTGGAAACTCCAGAGTTTTTTTTGTTTGTTTTTGTTTTACTTGCTTGTAAACCATCGCTATTTTTGCTTTACCTCATGCATTGAGAACCACTGGTCATTGTCTGTATATATCAGGCTTTTCATGTATTTCCCGAACAAGTATGAAAGTAATAGAATTCCATGAAAAGAATAATTAACTTTTAGGTCATGACTGTTAATTTGTAACAATAGAATCAATGTTTGTCGGTTTCTTCATAGCATATAAGTACGTTTTTCAAAGACACCCTTGGTATTAGTTAAGTACTTTTTTTATATTGGTCAGCTAGAAGATTAATGTTCTAACGTTGCAAAACAGGAAACAAATCAGGGAGATTCTTCTCATCTCCATTGATTTCATTCTCTCTTACCACATTCAGTATTGAACGCCAAAAATGAGAAATTCTGACTAACTTCAAAGGGAAAAATGAATGACTTGTTTTATTCCTTTTATGCTAATCACTGCATCAAACAGGAATGGTTTGAAATACAGCATAGTTTTGTAACACATGTTAGTAAACAGTGTTATTGCATATCCATGAAATTTCA
Source organism: Hydrochoerus hydrochaeris (assembly GCA_004027455.1). NCBI lineage: Eukaryota > Metazoa > Chordata > Mammalia > Rodentia > Hydrochaeridae > Hydrochoerus > Hydrochoerus hydrochaeris. Next base: position 202,496 of record PVLA01003088.1, read on the forward strand.
TTTAAAATCCACTACAGTTTCTAGAATACTAATAGGAAGAATAGGCAAAAACTAGAGAATGTTGTAGATTAGAGTTCAAGATATATCATACAAAATTGGACAAATACTTGGAAGCCACTTAAATGCCTTAAATTTTCTCTCATATATGTCAAACATGAAAAGATTTTTACAAAATACTTATATGCCATAGTCTTGGCAATATAATTCAGGCTTACTTCTGCTGCAGTTAGAGAGATCCCCTGAGGTCAGAAGGAAATGAAGACCTAAGGAAATTAGCAAACTAAGATGGCTGCAGCTACTTATTTTGCTTGTCTGTATTTGAGGATTCAGCACTTTTTCTTATAGCCTGGTAGGTGTTGATTAATCCAGAAATATGTCATATAGCATTAGAGATCAAAAAAGTAAATTCTGTTATTGTGAATGAGCTGCCTTTCTCCTTTGCCATCTGAAGATATCCCTCCTCAACCCTGAGAGCAGGCTTATGTACCCTGATGTTCTTAAGGCCTCAAACAGACTATGTTAAGGGATATATATGTCTTCACACAGGAGCATTCAGTAGTGAACAGTAGTGAAACATTTATAAATCCTTTAACACTGTCTTTTGAACAACATTTTGGACCCCAGCCATAATTAACTTATGAGAATTAAAATTACATATAGCAAAGAGACTGTTGGGTTTAGCAAGATGTAGTCACCTCATTACTCACAGCTCCTGTTTTTACAACTTTAACATCCTAGACATGATACAACAAATAAACACTGGAACATTGCAAAAGGTAGAAGAATGGCCTACTAGTCTTGACATGTAGTGCATCTAGGGCTCAACATTGTTTTTTTTTTAGTGACTGGGCACTGAAATGTAGAAAGAAGAAAACATGATTTCTAAAAATACTGGAATTTGAGGAATGAAATAGAAGTAAATTTCTTTATTGCCTCACATATATCTCAAACGGTCCTGAAGAAGCTTCTAAACTGGGACTGCCAGTAAGCACAAGGGAAAAATAATCCAACATGTCCTTTCTAGCCAAAGGATCAAGACAAGGAAAGTATAACAACAGAAAACCTTTTTGACAGTACTCACCCTACTCTAGCCAAACATCAGTGGACCCTATACTGTCCCTAGGAAGTAGTATGCTCTGATTCACACACCTGACAGAAATAGGCAATAATTTTATTCCCCTGGTGATATATTTTCAGCAGGACCAAGAAGTCAATAATAATTTTGTCATTATTATTATTACTGTTACTATTTTGGTTCAGAGTCTTGAACCCAGGCAGTGGTGGGTAATTCCTGTGCTAGTGTGGTCTTGCTAGCAGCTGAGCCACTACTTCTACCCAGCATCCATAAGGCTTAACAAGGCAGTACCAGGCAGAACTAATCAGTACTAGACTTCATGCCTACCATCTGCCCCTCATGAAGAGCTAAATCTTTGCCCTGGGACTAACTGGCTTTCCATTTTCCCCTTTTCTTGGCTGATGCCAGAGGAGCAAAACAGGGAGCGTCTGCCTCCACTCTGAGTTAACAAAAACAAAGAAACAGTCCTTTGCTTTGTTTTCTGGTCTCAGCAGACCCTAGCAGGGAGTTGATCTTATACTCTTCTTGTAAGCAGAAGGCACTGTGAGTTAGTGCCACACTTCCATTGGAACTTCCACACTTTTTAAATCCCTGCATTATGATTCAGAGCTCACTTTTGCTGGGATGTTGTTAATAGAGCCAAGTGTAAAGGTGAACATACATACCCCCTGGACCTTTACATCGTACCACAGCATGACTGTCAGTTTAAAACAGGAAAATTAAATAGAACCCAGGTTCATCCAAAATAGGTAGGTTATAGTAGAAAATACTCATCATCCAAAAGCCAAGAAAATATGAAGACCAACAAATAACATTAAAATGATTCAAAACACTTTACCTGAATATTTAACAAATATTGTATTGTAGCATTATAAAAATACTTCCATAAAATTGAATTCATTTGAGAAAATGAAAATCCAAAAATTTTAGGTCATAATAAATAGTAAATTGTAATAAAGAATGGAAACTATAAAACTAGCAAATAGAATAGTTAAAATTTAAAACTATTGGATATAGAGATGACAGGATTAAATCAGTGAATTTAGGGACCGATGTATAGAATTTACTTAATCTGAAGATCAAAGAGATAACAGATTGGATGGGAAAGACCTGTAAAAGACAGAATCACAAGTACCTATGGGACAATAACAAAAGGGCTAAAGTTCTTATAATTCTAGGAGGAGAATGAAAAAAAGGACATATCCTGAAAATGAGTGTTCAAAAGAATGACTAAAAATTGTACAGGTTTGATAAAATACATAAATTTACAAATTTAAGAGACTAGTTGAACCCTAACTGATAAAAACTAAAAGTCTTTCCAATACATATTATAACTAGATTTCTGAAAATTAAAGACAAAGAAAAATCTTGAAAGTATAAAGAGAAAAATATAGTAGTCCTCCTTATTCAAAGGTACATTCCCAAACCCTCATCAACTGAACCCTTTAGGTACTGACTTTTCTTACACATATATATACATGTGATAAAATTCAATTTATAAGTTAGGAAGTAAGATATTAATAATAATAGTTAATAGAATAGAACAACAATGATAGCTATACTTCAATATAATTGCTAAAATGAGTACTCTGATATCCTGGGGTCACTATTAGATAAAATGAGGGTTACTTGAACACAGGCATTATGGTACAACAGCAGTAGATCAGATAACCCAGTTAGCTGTGAAGTAACTAATGAGTGGGTAGTATACACAGTGTGGATGCACTACACAGTGTGGATGTCCCATACGGGACAGAGCAGGAAAGCACAAGATTTCATTATGCTACTTAGAATGGTGTATAATAAAAGCTTATGAATTGTTTATTTCTGGAATTTTCCATTTAATAGTTTAATAGAACTCCTCTGTGTCTAGCAGTCTGAACTTACCAGATTTGATGAGAAATATAGTTTTGATGTTAATATCTTCATATTGTGATGGAACACTTGCCTACCATGTGTGAAGCCCTGGTACCAGAAAAAAAGTTAGTTTATATTTTAATTAATATTATTATTTACACAGTGTCACTTTTATATTTGGGGTCTAGTTTCTTTCAGACCTGCAGGCTTTGATACTTTGCATGACTTGACATATAATATATCTTTATGGACATTAAAGTTCTCAATTCCACAACAATCTTAGAAACTCAAAAGATACCATTTCTATTTTCTAGTAGATTAACTAAAGGAGAAAAAACTAAAATCATTTTTTCAAGTCATTGTTATGGGACACACAATACAATAACATTTCTCTTGGGCTTTTTAATTTACTGAGTTGGAATTTAGTTTCCCTTTCTTTGGGTAGTCAGTAAATGAGACATGAGAAAAACGTAAATTTCAAAAGGAGCAAGTATGGGAATCAAGTTACTCTTCAGTGTCATGATTTTTTGTCCAAAATAAAGATAGTTGGTCCCACCCTCAATTATAGATAGGACTATTCTAACTGTGTTAATTGGAAATGATTTCTAACATTCTATGACCAATTTTCTCATTTCCTTAGATTACAGCGTCAAGTCCATGCTAAAGATAATGAAATTAAGAACCTTAAAGAACAACTTTCCATGAAGAGGTACAAACTTAGCTTCTTTATTGGGGGTAAAGGGTAGAGTTTGTATCTCACTAGTCAAGGAAGCCATACAGTTTATTATCCTAACCAGCCACTTTTGAAGATGATATTGAGCAATAACAATAATTATATTGGGTAATAGGTGTAAATCGAAAGGGTCCCCACCAAACTGAGAGGTACGGTCACCTTAGTTCTGGCCCTGAAAATGCTCAGAAATTAAAACAGCAGAATTACAGTCACATAAAAAACTATTGCCAGGGACTAGAACTTGAGAATTTTTATTTCTTTATCCCAGTCAGCACAACTAGGTATGACTACTTTCTGAAACTGGATTTTTATTCTGCTTTACCTGTTGTTTGCTGTGGGTAATTTTTTAAACAATTTTTTGAGATCTAACTCATGTAGCAGAAAATTCACCTTGTTGAAGTGTATACTTCATTGTATATCTACACACATATTCACTCATAGCACTACTTATTTTTAGAACAGATTTTTTTACCCTGTATGTTGTGGCATGAATCAGTACTCATTCTTTTTTATAGACAAAGTAATGTTCTATTATTTCATGAAACACATTTCATTTTTTTATTAGTTTGATGGACATTTAACTTTTTTCATGCTTTTTTGTCTATCATGAGTAAAGTTATGGACATTTATTTATACATCATTAGTAAGTGCTTTTCTTTTATATTCTTTTCTTTTATATTCCATTATATATGGGTTGTATCTTCATTTTTCTTGATGTCTTTTAAGGCACAATTTTTATGAAGTCCAATTTATTTTCTTTAATGCAGATTTTGCACAATATTCAATGGCATAATAATTCCTCTTGTGTTAATATTATCCCTTGGGGTATTTTATGATTTTTGTTCCTCCTTAATAGACTTTAGCCTGAATAGTATTTGTGATATACTATTGTCAAGCTTTTTGTCAGTATTAGTTCCTCAAACATCTGGCTATTTCTAACAATAAACATTGAAGATGATTTTTTATGACCTTCCTTATTATAGTGTATTTTCAATTTATTATCATTAAAGACAGAATTTGGCTTATATGCTACAGAATTCTGGGAGTCAAGTGTAAGTGGCTGAGAAAGGTTATGAAGAGAAAAAAAACCTCTCTGGTTAATAGGTATCACTTTCCATTATTTCCTGCAGAAACTATGTCCTTAGCCATTGTGACTCTCTTTCCCTCTCAAGCTGTAGGATTTGGCTCTTATTCTGAGATTTAAAATGGGAACACTGATATAACCAATAAAAAATATTCTAACATTTGACTTTATAACAAAGATAATGAAATCTATGTGGTTGTTATTGTTGGGATGCCAAAAGGCTTACAGAAACTTTAGGTAAAATCTGTTTTAAAAGATAATAGCTAGTATTCATTTAGTACTTAGGTATCAAGAAAAAGAGTCTTACATTGTCTGAATGAATTTTCACAACTCTTTTTAAAGATAATACAACATTCTACACTTTTACATGTGGTAAAACTGAGGGGTAGGCAAGTAACTTGCTGTCTTAGTTTGAGCTGCTGTAACAAAATACCATGGACTAGGTAGCTCATGAACAACAGAAATGTATTTCCTGGAAGCTACAAAGTTCAGATCAAGGCACTAGCCATTTCAGTATCCGGTAAGTATCTAGTTCTTCATAATAAGATGAAAAACATTGCCTTAGTGTAATGTTGCTTACTCTTTAATGATCATATATTTCAGATCTCAGTGGGAAATGGAGAAGCATAATCTGGAAAGCACAATAAAAACCTACTTGAACAAACTGAGTGCAGAAACCAGCAGAGCTGTAACAGCTGAGGTACAAAAATAAGTTGGGGTTGAGATTAAGGAAGGAAGTTTTAATTTTGTATTAGTAGCATATTAAAGAATTGGGGAAAAAAACCCTGGTGTTTAGTAAAAATTAAACATCTCAAAACAAACCAAGAAAATACACCTCAGACTTTTGTGCTTTGTTTTTATTTGTTAGCATATTATGTATAAATACTTCAGTGTTTATGACTTTATGTCATTTTCCTTCAATGACTCCAACTGGTTGTTGCAGTATGTCAAACATGTAGACACCTTGAAAAAATTCTCTTAAAGCAAGGTTACTAAGTCAAACTTTCATTGTTGTATAGTATCTCCTTTCTCTGCTTTTTTCTATATTAGGTCTTCCAATAGTACATATTCATCATATAACCCAATGTGAAAAACAAACTTAGTTTTCAGACCTTTAGAAAGTAACCTGATTTTTTTCTAAGTTAGTCTAGAGCACCACATAGATGGGGTTTCCCAAAAGAAATAGGATGTATATTTGTGTGTAATATATTATATTTATAGATAACAAACTTGATATAAAATAAAATTAATGTTTTTGGAGAATCTGTGATATTAAAAGCATTATAAACTTTTTCACCTATGTCACTTAGGTTTTGTTCTCTAGAAGAATAGTTGAATTCCAGAATTCAGTAACCAATGACTGATATGTGAATGAAATATCCATGGAAATAGTTTTGAAGTATTAGCTTTAACAAAAGAAACACCCTCATTACCTTAAAAACTCCTGTGTATTCTTTGTTTTTTACTGATTTTTTTTTTGTTTAAGCATCTTTCTGCTTCCATTATTAATTTTAGAGAACTTTCTAATATTTAATGCTGTCTGGTGGTATAACTTTCAGTGATTGAGTAATTAGTAAGAAAAAAGAAACCAGGGCTGCCTTGACCAGCACAGCTCTTAAAATTCCCAGGGGGAGGACAGTGGAAGATGAAGAAATAAAAGACAAGAATCGGAACGCAGAAAGCTGAGGTCAGGTGGAGCCCTCTCTCCTGATGGGAGAAAAGGTACCACCCAAGGCTGCAGCACCTTTACACACTCAGGAGGTTTATCTTAATTTCAGCCCCTCTGCCTAGCAGCTTATTTGCCTGGCTCACCTTCAGTTCTGGGAGCTAGAGTACCTTGTTTACATGGTTTGCCTTGGGTTTTACATATTCTCAGGGCTGGCCTTGCTTTAGCCCCTCATATGGGATTAATCTCTAGCTTCAGCCACTGCCCGCAAGAGGACAAGTGGTTGTACATCAGTAATGATTTGAAAAGTATTCTTGATATGAGAGAAATGAATATTAGACCAAATGATTTCCAAGACCTATTTGGACTATATTATATCTTTCTGTGTGTTCTGAATTTTTGACTTCTTCATCAAAAAAAACCCAATAAATACCGGAACTTCTTTAGTGTGTTCTCAAACTTTGCTACATGTTAGTTTAATAGCTTCTGAAAGCTACCAGTATTAAAATTGTAATGCACAGGCTATCCCCATTATCAATTGAATTAGAACCTCAAGTCATCTTTTTTTTACATTTTTGATATGATTGCAGTATGTGTACAAGTTTGAAAAAGAGTGTTCTGAAATGTTTACTAATGCAGTGACCACTGAATATGAGAATTAAAATTATATGATTATATTGATTGAAAAGCTTTCATAATGTATCTTTAATGGTCTGAATTCCAAGATTTGTTAGGACAGACTGAAAAATAACTTAAAATATGTTTGACATATAAAACTTAAAATATACTTGGGAAGAAAATGTTCACTTCCAAGGACACCTTTAACTTGCTTCTCTTAAAAATCTACAGGTGTATTTCTTACAGTGTCGTAGAGATTTTGGATTGCTTCATCTAGAGCAAACTGAAAAAGAATGTCTCAGTCAGCTTGCTAGGGTGACTCATATGGCGGCAAGGTAATGTTTCCCGCCTCCTTAATGCATACTGATTTTGAGATTTGCAAATACCAACAAGGCTAAACAGATCCCATGATGCATTTCATATATGGCAAAACTTGGTCCCCCCACTCTTTTTTTAATACATCAGAAGTTACTTTAGTTACTTTGATGTTTGTACATTTTTGCTTCTGATGAAGTGCCGAGAAACAGAGAATATAGAAATAGCTGCTGAAAGACTTCTCTTCTTCCACAGTGAAATGTATCAAAAGTCTCAGGTAGGGACATGCACAGAGACCATATATTTAGAAACAAAGGAGAATTCTTATTGGAAATTTTTTTCCAATTGTTTTTCCTTCTCTTGCTTCATTTAATTATTTTTGTGATGCATTGAGGGAAAAATCATTATTATTACCCATAATAACATGTTAAAGGGAGTTTCCTACTATGCTGTATGAGTAATTTTCAAATTTTGAACAAGTTGTGTGAAATTTTCCATATATTTGTAATCTAATGGGCTCTACCTTCAAAATTCGAATCTCTGGGATCAGGGCATCATTTTTTTTAATGATTGTCATTTTAATGATTATTTTTTTAATTCTGAAAAATTGGAATGATTTTAAACAAGATTCACAGCATATATAGACACACATTGAAGTTAAAGAAGTGCTGTTGTGAGGAACGTCTTTCTTTACTTGCTCGAAAGAGAAAGGGAGCAGTGTAAAGAAGAATATTAAGCTTCCTTTTATGAGATGATTTTAAATGAAAACATGTTCTGGTCTTTTAAAATTCTTGAGCTGGGATATACAGAGACAGCAATGTTACAACAGACCTTCAGAAAGACCTTTTGACCACATGAAGTCTCTTCTAGAAATGATAGATCCTAAAGACCTCAGAGTTGTTCATGCATTGATTACATATTGGACGTGATTATATGTTGGATGAAGCTGCTGTGTTTATGCAGTTTATGTGTTGTACAAAGGGAACTTTTTATCTCATTTGGCCTCACAAAGGAGGTACTTGTTTCTAGTTTGATTTTTCAGAGGCAGTATCTTTAAACAAATCACAGTGGAATCAGATAGGCCAACTGTGGCTCTTTTATGTCAGAGTTAATATAAAAATAATTCAAGAACTACTTCCAAGATAGGTTAACATTTTTTGGACTACCCCTGCATTGGATGTCTGAGGGATTTTTTCTGATTGGCTTTCTCTGCTTCCCTAATTTATTTGGAGATATTCCTATGAGATAGATATTCCTATTTCATTCATATATATATATATATATATATATATATATATATATATATATATATATATAACCTTGGTATTCTGGAAGCCTAAATTGTATTTTTTTTCTTGAAAACAGAATTCTTATGAATTACTGGGGGTTTTATTATTTGTATTAACAAGCCCTGCCGTGTGTCTTTGACCCTATTTGAGTTCGTTGTTGATGATAGAGGTAACATAGGGAACATAATGGAAAATTTTGGAAACTTAAGTATATTATGAGAAGAAGAGCTTATTTTGTATCTCCTTTTCCTACACTAGCAACCTGGAGTCACTTCAGTTAAAGGCTGCAGTAGATAGTTGGAATGCTATTGTGGCAGACGTTAGAAACAAGATTGCGTTCCTCAGGGTAAGTCTTAAAGTATATTTAGAGCAAATAAGCTGAATGTTATGGGTACTATTTAATTAAAGTAGACATCTAACATCAAAAGCAATCAGGAAAACTTAAGGAAGAACATGTTTTATTCATTTCAGTTATCAAAGTTTATGCCTCTAATTTGAAATTACTTGCAGATAGTTGATGTAGATAGCATGCTAGATTCACACGTGACTGTTTAGATCCGTTGTCCATTGAATGATGAACTCATTGTGCTTCACCTAGCCTTCCTAGAATTCCAAAGCTACCTCCACCATGATCAAAAATGTCATAACTAGTCCAAATAATAATGTGTTTATAGAATTAAAAAGAAAGATCAATTAGTCTTCTATTAATTTTCAGCCTTAACTTTTAATGTAATTATTCTGTAATGCAGAGTAATTCATAATTATTGGTTCAGTTGAATCAGGACCATACTGAAGGTAATCCAAAGAGGTGACCCACTGGTTATTTATTTACTTGGCTTTAGTATCTTTTGATATACAATGTTACTATGTAATTTTAAGTGTTGTGTGACTTCACATTACCTACCACCTGCAAAAACACAATAGTCTGTGGTAAACAGCTGTTTCAAAGTACTGCAGACATATCCAGCTTCTTTCTTGATGGTTTTGACTATTTTCCCCAGTCCCTTGTTTTCTCAGTTTCTAGTGTTGCTTAAGATTTCCATTACTTATTTAAGTGTGAGTCTCAAAAGAGCTTTCCTTGTTCTTTATCCCTATTTCTTCCAAGCATGTATCTTCTGTGGGAAATTTTCTAAATGTTTTGTTTTATAAGACTTTCTTTTCTAGCTCTTGTGTGTTGTTGATTAAATAGTGCCAAAAATGTTGAAAATATGGTGTTAAACTTTTAGGAGTTTAACCTTATTATAAGGAACTGTGAATTATGTGTCATTATTTCTTGTTGATCAACACTTTTTAAAAAAATACAGATATTTACATGTGTGCATAGAGATCTATCTCAGTAGGTTGAGTGCCACTCTTTTATATTGTGTTATTTCAAACAACATGAAGTATTCCTGTGTACTGTTTAAAGTTGATTATGCTCTAAGATATTCTTTTCTTCTGTCAGACACAGTACAATGAACAAATCAACAAGGTGAAGCAAGGATTTCCCTTGAATAGCTTGCCTCCAGTCCAGCTTCCTCCACCACCACCCAGTCCTGAGACACTGGTAAGAAACCTGACAGTTTAGAAAATTGCCATCTTCATTTTAATAAAATGGTAAGGTTTTAAAATACTGAATATATGGTGTGTTTGACCTAGGTTCTAAGTAGAATAGTCACATGTTGTGAGTACCAATTGCAATCATATCTTTATCTGCTAATATAATTAGCAGTTGGTAGTCAACAGGTAAAATAATTAGTGACTGAATCAACTGCAGCTAATATAGTAGCTTCTGTCACTGGGTTTTAGTGATGCATTTGATATCTAAAGAGTAAGATTCCTCATTTATTTTCTTAATCCCACCTACATTATAGAAGTTCTGATTGCTCAAAATTCCCATTGACCTCTTAGTACCATTATGTAACTGAAGCAATGCAGCATAGCACCCTAGAAGGCACTTCCTAAGGATTTCGTCCCCTCCGCTTCACCCTTACTCTTTCCTTTTTCCTTTAATTCTAGTCTGTTTTCACAGCAAGGACAGCTTCCATTTATTCCCCTTCTCTAATCTTTATTAAAGACCAGTGGATTTAATCAGATATAGTGGTCTCTTTTCTATACTGTTTATTACTCTTATGGGAAACATAATATCTTAACCCAGGTAACTTAATACAAGTTTCCAAAAGAACGTTAGAAGGGTATCATTAGGTGATAATTTTTTTTTTATCATGTCAGATCTAAATGTTGGAAAAGGAAGGTGTAAGATATTTGGGAGCAGATGAGTTTTGGCATTAGCACTCCTGATTATAGTAGAACTCTGAAAATGTTATTTCTATTTATGGTTAAGTATAACAAAGAATTTAAAAATTATATGAATTGTTTGGAGTTACACTGTGTGTATTTCAAAGGCATCTACAATTCAAAAAATGGAGTCAAACCTTGACCTCAAGGTCCTTTATCCTTTATTCCATTGGAGGAGACTTTAACCTATATGGCTTATGTAGGTTTAGTTAAGGGCAAAACCCCATAGGCGATTAGTCTCTGTGGACATTCATAGGCCTCAGTTTGAGGGATATATGTATCTATCTATCTATCTATCTATTTATAGATAGATCGTTTGTGCTTCCTACTGAGTTTCTGCTATTCTTGATCGAGCTTTAGTACTAAAGTACAACCACCAGTGACCATTGAGCAAGAAATGAATAGTTAGGGAGAACAAATACTAGAAATGTTACAGTGTTATTTGCTATAAACTGAAGTGGCATTATTCCATGGAAATGCACTAAAGAGGACTGGCTTTAGGTCCTGCCTCTGTGCAGAGCTATGCTGGTCTTAGGAAAATCAACTGTCTTGGATTTAATTTACTATCTACTAACTAGAAAATTGTACAGACTATCTGGTCACTAAAGTTCCATGTGACTCAGAGGCTTAAGTATTCTATAGAATGGTTACAATATTATGAATGTATGGAGATCTAACCTGACAGGTCAGGGATAATGTGGACTTTTCCCATGTTAATTCAGTACTTTTGTGGGTTTTATTAAATCTTGATTTTTATACTCTATTTAATTCTCAAAGAAGTGTTAGATAATACTAATTGTCAAAGATAATAGGACTGTTGCTCAGTACCCACCATTTATTTATTCTTTAAAAGCTTTATATTATGAAAATTTAAAACATTCATAAAAGTAGTGTAATAATCATAAGCACCTGCTTAATAAATGCTAGGTCATGAGTTTGATTCCTGAAAGAAAGAAAGAAAGAAAGAAAGAAAGAAAGAAAGAAAGAAAGAAAGAAAATAGTATAATGAACCTCTGCAAACCCAAGACCCAGCTGCAACATAATCAGCATTTTGACCGCCTTATTTTATGTCATCCCGTCTTCTTCTCCACTGGAATATGTTAAAGCAAACCCAAAACATCATGATCTCATCCATTTTACTTTAGGCTATATCTTTTTTTTTTTTGTACCACCTCTTGCTTTTGAACTCACCACCTCTTGCTTGCCAGGCAGGCATTTGTACCATTGAGCTAAATCCCCAGCACTAGGTTATATCTCAAAAGATGAGAAACTCAATCAAATGCTGATTTAATCTATTTATTATGAAATTCTCCATTTTAACCTACCAGTTTTAGGATCAAAACTTGGTTCCATATTAATGTTGTTATTCTTTTTTTTAAATAACAAATGGTATTAAACTTCTACCAGGTGCTTTATCTTGGTGTTAGTCCTTCACATGGTAAATGCTTAATAAATCTGTCTCCTTTGTTTAGTCAACAAGGGTATCCCTCCCAGTGACAGCTTGTAAGAAGGTTCAGATTTCCACAAACCCCTGGGAAGTACAGCAATACCCACAAACATATCTGTGAGTCATTGTAGGAGAATTTATCTCTCCAGGTCTACCCTGCTTTATTTTTCTGTTCTTCTTGAAGCTAAACATAAAATTGATTCCATTAAGTAGTGCCTTCAATGCATAATAGATAATTCAATATTTTTATGAATATTTTTGAGACTTTTTATGAAATTTCTCAATGTCAGTACTACCCACCAACATAGTCAACAGTCAGTAAGAATTTTCTTAACATAGTATTATATTATTATAACTGTGGGAGAAGGGTGTTAAATATCACTCAACACAATTCACTCATTTTATAGACTAGGGATTTGCCATCTAAGGTTACATAGCAAGGTAGAGAGAAAGTAAGAATAAAATCCAGTTCTCTTTTTCTGCTTCTCAGCGCTTTTATCAAAATATCTCACTGCCCTTTGTCTTTCAGGCACTGTGGCAAAATACCTGAGATAAATAACTTGAAAAGAAGAAAGGTTTATTTTGGTTTATGTCCATGGTCATTTGACTCTGTTGCCTTTGGGCTTGTATCAAGACAGCCCATTCTTGGTCAGGATGTTACCTTATTGTAACTGAGAAGCAAATAGAAGGATTTGACAGTCCCAATATCCATTTCAAGGATATTGCCCCAGTAATTAAGTTCTTTTACTAGGCACCATCTCCTAAAGGTTCTGTTACCTTCCACTGCTGCCACAGGCTGGGGGCCAAGCCTTAGTACATGGGCATTTGAGGGATGTTTAATATCCAAACCATAGCACATTGCTTCAATTGAGCTTTGTATGTGGATTTCAAATCACTGTTTTACCTCTTACATTGCTGTATAAATTTCAGTCATTGCCTATATGAATATATAAATGTTTGTTTGTTTTTATGTTTTACCTTTCTGATTATAGATGCAGCAGTATTTGGGAAGACCAATTGTGAAAGACTCATTCTTTAGACCCATACTTACTGTTCCTCAAATGCCTGCAATTTGCCCTGCAGTCATCTCTGCAACAGGCCAACCTAGACCTCCCCTGGTATGATCTTTTCTTGGTAGAATAGAAAATAACTAATTCTCTAGCACTGTTCTGGGCTCCTAAATTAATACCTTCATTTTGATTGTTTTATATGATTGTGATCTTGATGGTGGTGATGATAACCGAATGAGAATTGAGCATTATCTGTGGAAAAAATATCCTCAGGGTATTACATATTACTTCTTTTATTAACTGATATTAATTTTTAGATACAGAAATAGATGCATGTTTATATTAGCAGTTCTTTACCGTTAGTTTTACTTATGTAACAGGTTGATATTTTTAATAGTTTCTTTTTAGTGCAGTTTTGTAAACTGAAAAGAAAAGAATTCAAGTTACAAGAAATTGCTGGGGATTTAGCTGTGTGGCATAAGTACTTACCTTGACAAGTGCTAGGTTGTGAATTTGATTCCCCCTACCAAAAAAAAAACAAAAACAAAAAAAACAAAAAACAAATCAAGTTACAAGAAACTAAATTATGTCACAAAGCTAAAGAAAAAGAAATTGTTTACATGCACACACATACAGAATAAGACACATTGTGTTTCAACTATATGAACAATATAAATAGAGTCACTTTGGAACATAAATCCTAAAATTATAAATGTTCCTAGCTACAAATAGCCAGACAAATCTTATCTAAGCCTGAAGAAGGAATAAAGAAATTTAAAATGAATAGAATTACTGTTTTTAGTTAAGGCCAAGATAACCTTTTTTATTATAAGAGAAATTTTCTTTTGTAAGAATGTTGTTAGAAGGCCTGGAGATATATAGCTTAGTGGCATAAGCACCTGCCTGGCAAGCACAAGGTCTTGAGTTCGATTACTGGTACTGGAAAAAAAAATGATGTATGTTTTCATAAATTTTTTTTAAATGGTGAGCAACCAAATGACATGAGAAACACTGTAATACAGTAATAAAAAATTGTGATATACATTCAGATGGACTCCACTTATTTTCATAGGAGCTGCATGTCTATAAACAAATGTTTATAAGCCACAACATCTTAAAAATATACCACATTTTTTATTACTGTATTACAGTGTTTTTCATGTCATTTGGTTGCTTACCATTTAAAAAAATTTCATTGAAAACATTAAAATACTTTAACTTTCTAATAAAATTATTTTCTAATACTAGGGGAAAGCTCTGCTACTGAGGCAAATCTGATTTCTGGGCAGTATTTTGACGCTCTGTCTCATGAGGCTTTGTACAAGTTATTTTATTGAATACTATAGCTACTAATTTTTCATAACCCATAGAGCCTTAGGTAAAAGATGTTACATACAGAATTATGTTAGTATTCAAATTAACACTGTAAAAAATTCACTTACTGATATTAATTACTTAGAATTTTAATGGCTTTAAGAAAGAATTTCTATAAAATATGGGGAAAATTTCTGTGGTTTCATAGCACAGATATATGACTTCAACTTCCTTATTATCTGTCTATAACATTCATGAGACACTTGGCAGAGCAATTTTAGTAGCATTTTTATCTTTAGTTGTTGAAAATTTTAATGTTAATATTTTTCTAATTATAAAAGTGTATATGACAATTATGAAAAATGCAAATAATATAGAAATTTATGTTAGAAAGCAGAATTGCCCTGTAATTGAATCTCTAGAAAAAACCATTCTTTAAAAATTGTCATATAACTTGCACACCATTTTTGTATGTGCACTTAAAATTTTTGATATTAGATAAGTCATAAATACTATACCTTTTATATCCATTTTTGTGAACAGATGATACCCAGACAGATGTGGATGTCTATTTTAAACAACTTCTTAGATGTACCTTATTAATATAGTCATCCCCTAATTTATGAAGTTCAGATTGAGCTGTTCACCACTATAAAAAAAATACAGCAATATGCACAATTTATGTATTTCTTTATGTGTTTGTAGTTACTGTGCAACATACCTTACTTTTACAATAAATTAAAATAGTCAAAGCAAATTAAAAATATTGCCACATCAGTTAAGGGAGATAAACCTAAAAAAGGAAATGGGATTGTCTATATTGTTCTTCTTCATTCTCATTTTCTGGGGTATGGGAATGTTACGATGGAGGAGAATATTGCTTACAGTTGAAACTTAGGAGTTGCATTTCTCTCCACCTTTCAGCTGACTGGCATAGCCTGGACTCTGCCAACACCTGTGGGAGACACCATGCCTCCTAGTACAGGCCTGGGAACTGATCTTTCCGTGATGAATTGGGAGAGGATTACAGACAAACTAAAAACTGTTTTTCCACAACAGACCAGGTACCTTACACATTATAAATTGTATGACACAGTTTCCATTGCAATAATTACGGCAATGAAACATTTCAGAGAAGCATAACACATAAGAAAAATGTACAAATATTATTGTGGCCTTGGTCAGAAAAATGGAATTTACCAGGAAGTGATAATATTCTATATAAATACTACATTTTTAAACTAATATTGTTAGTCTTAAATCATGAAAAAATAACTTTTTAAACTTAGGCTTGTCCTTTTACTAAAAGTACAAATAGTTATGAACTTACTCAATTTTAATGCCACTAGCTACTTTAATAACCTATTTCCAGAGTAAATTTTAAATTAATTGTATGCTACATAAACCTAAAACATCAGGTTTTTGTTTTCTAGTTCCTTAATCTTATCGAAGTTCGTTATAATTTCTTTCTTAAAGTACACAGTTAAATGCAAGAAATCATGAATTAAGCATATTTTTCACAGTCTGACTTTGGTAGAAAGATACTTAATTTTACTGCTACACAAATAAAGGGTTTTTTTGTTTGTTTTGTTTTAATCTCTACTTTTGTATAGAAATAATTCTTATTTTTATTAGTATTTTTATTTGAAGACCAACTCTTTACCATACCTACTGTTGCTATTAGGATTAGACTGTGGTTTGATAAATTTCATAGTAATCAAATGAAAATGAAAAAACAAATCTTTTCTAAAATTTTCATGAACAGATAGGCAAAGGCTAATGACATGATGCTTTATTTGGTGTAGGAAAATATCTCATCCTTCATCTTATCAAAAATGTAGGTATGGGCTGTAGTTCAGTGGATTTTGGAAATTGAAAGTGAGCATGTTTATTAAAATCATTGTAGGTGCTTATCATATAATGAAAGTGTCTAATCTTTGCTTGTGGTTTTATTTACTCTTTGTTTTCTACGAGTTTTACCAAAAACTGTCAACCCTAAAAATAAACCAGTGTCAAAATAATTAAAAAAGAAATATGTTCACCTTGACTTCTGTGAAAAAATAAGTAAACTCAGTATTTATATAATGAGTTCTCAAAGTCAAAATCTCTTGGAAAAAAGAAAAACATTCAGTTGTATCACTCATAAATATATTTAGGCATCATTATTAACCCAATTAGGAATTTTCATTTTGATTTCAGATAATGTAGATGGACCTGTGAACATTTTTAGATGAAAGGCCTAGAGTCTCATCTATTGACATGTTATATACCTATTGTGTGATAAGATTTTATATCTTGTTTGGAAGGTGCCTCCGCAAGGCAATAGGGAAAATCAGCACATCTTCCTCATCTCTTCCAGAAAGGAGCTTACAGCTTTCTTACGAAAATTGAAGGAAGCTCATGGAAAGTCTTTATCTGGACTGACATGTGATGAAATTATTTACAAGATTTCCCAATTTATTGATCCCAAGAAATCTCAGGTAAAAAATAAACACAAAAACTGTTATGTCTACTGTTTAGTTACATGGTTTCATTATATCTGTAACATGTTAAGAAAACTAGTAACTCTAATCATATTAGATAATTGATTAACAGTGAATAATTCAACTTCAACTTGACAAATGATGCAGAAAGTCCTTTTGAAATACGTAAAATAAAATTGACCCTCACCCCATTTATTGCTGAGTCATTTGTAGGAAAACAGATGCATCTTAAGTCCATAATGCTAAGTGAAATAAATCAGACACAGAGAGTTAAACATTACAAAATTTGTATTTTGAGAAGCCCAAAATACAAATAATTTAAAAACAAAATAAAAGATAGATGATTGGAAAACAGGAGAAATCTTTGTGCAGATAGGAAGGAGATCTGATATTTTGAGGAGAGGAGTGTGCAGGAAAGGAAAAGGGAAGTAAAAGTGATTAAGATGCTGGGAATTTAGCTCAGCAACTCAAGTGCTTGGCTGGTTGGCACCAGGTTGTAAGTTTGATCCCTGGTACAAAAAATAAAGTGATTAAGATGCAATAGTTATAAGTGCTGATTCCCCTAGATTAATGTAATTATTATGTATTGCAAAGCTATAACCAATAAATAACTTACCACCTTGATGTTTTCTCTACTTTATTTTTAATGATTTTTAAATGTCATTTTTCCAATAGTATTTATTACTTTAAAAAATGCATGAAATTATTTTTGTCTTACCTGGGTCTAGCACTACTGCCACCATTTTGTTTCAAGGTATCTCATGGAACTAAGTCTTAATTTTTTATTTTAGTTTTTTGTTAATTCTTACAGCACCTCATTGTATGCAATTCTATCAGTTTGTACTGTTTTAAAATGATTCTGAAAACTGAGTATAATGTTTTTATTTTCAGAGTCAAGAAAAATCAGTGCCAAATGGTAATTGTGTTTCACCTAGCCATTCTTCATCACAGCCCAGTGCTTCTGAGTCCCCCAAATCAACCTGGAGGCCTCTCAGTTCTCAAGGTTCTGCAACCTGGGAAGGAGCCAGTAACATGGTAAAACTGTTGATTGTGAATACATTTCAATTTGGGAGGGGCAAATAGACTATATTTAACATGTGTAATTCTCCCAAGGATGAAGAGGAAGAAGAAGAGCCTTGTGTGATCTGTCATGAGAATTTGTCTCCAGAAAACCTTTCAGTTTTACCTTGTGCTCACAAATTCCACTCACAGGTAACTCTTCAGATTTGTCCTATGAATATTAATCAGCTAAGCACCCTACTTAAAATCACAGACATGTGTCATTATTCGGCGGCATGTCACAGATTCCACTGTGTGGAACTCTGTACTTCACTTTTAGATATATACAAACATTTAAAAATTTTTCACTATGTATGTAGCAGTGCTTGTACTATGATTTCTTAGATTTATGTATACTTTACAGGAAAAAGGGACATTATTGAGATTGAAAGAGTACACAGTAGGCAGTTTCCTTAAATAGACCTGGGGGAAGTGCGATTGATTACATAACAGTTTAGTAGCAGAACTAGCATTGCAATAATGCCACTTTACCTCAACTTGTTATAACTTCTACATAGTGTCTTTTATCTGCACTTAATGATGCCTCCCTTGTGTTGTAGTACATGAGACTTATCTTAGCAGTCTGCCCAAAATCCTATATTGGCTCAAGAAT
Organism: Hydrochoerus hydrochaeris; assembly: GCA_004027455.1. Taxonomy (NCBI): domain Eukaryota; kingdom Metazoa; phylum Chordata; class Mammalia; order Rodentia; family Hydrochaeridae; genus Hydrochoerus; species Hydrochoerus hydrochaeris. Next base: position 221,336 of record PVLA01003088.1, read on the forward strand.
AAATTTTAATGTTAGGAAAATGCAAGACAGGGTATACCCTTATTTATTCTTAGCATTTATTTTTATTTTTTTTTACTCTTGTTAAAAATTTTTTTTGTTTAAAGAGAAACAAAAGCATGTAAAGTGTAGAGATAATACAGAATTTCAAAAAAAAGATAATAAGAAATCACTAGTTGATAAATTATATATTGTCCTCTTAGAAATAGTTGTTCAAGTTACAAAATTAAAGCATACAAAGTAGATATTCAAACAGTGAGAGTATAAACAGCTATGCATGCATGAATCTCTACATGTATTTCTGTCCTTTCTATATTAGAGGGAAAAACAAAACTTAGCAAGACAAAACAAAACAAATTCCTATAAAAACATGAAACCAAAAAGTCATATAAAACCACAGTACAAGGTGATCTACAATGATTGCTTTGGTGTTTCTTATTATGTTCAATAGAATTGTCTGTATCATCAGGCATAAATGAATATAGCAGTATAATTGAATATAGCAGTACATAACAATATTAGTAAAAATAAAACATTGTAGACAGTATAAAACTTCAAAGGCAGGTAATAATCAAACCAGAGTGGATATTCTAGTGAATCTTATCATCTTAAGTGCAGTTGCCTATACTCTCAGACTTGATACTATCAATCATAACAGCTTTGAATAAAATCTGCCAATACAAAACAGCAATCCAACAAACCAGATTCGATTACAATCAGTCATGGTAAACAGTGTAGGTTTTACAGAGCTTTAGATTAACTTAATAGGAAATTAAGGATGATTACCATACTATATCCTGTTATTTTCGGAATTACTGTCTGTGCCCTCAAATCTAGTACAGGTAGAATGACTGGAACAGAATATAATACATCTAAGCAGAGTAGTGTGAGTAATGTGGGTTTTAAATCCTGGTGCACTATTAACAACATAGTGTATCAAGGCCATCTATGTTAGAGATTCTAGCCATCCTTCTCTGCCTCATTTCTGCTATGCTATTTTTTTGCTTGTTTGTCTAGTTTTCTCCTTCATTCTACTGCCTGCCCCACTCATTGAGGCCTTTCTGCCACTGTTCCTAAATTCCTGGTATTTTTTTCTCTCTATCTAGAATGTCCTTCAATATTCTCTGTAGGGTTGGATTAGTGGTCACAAACTTCCCCCAGTTCCTCTTTGTCATGGAAGCATCTTGTTTCTCCACTGATTTCTAGTGACACTTTTGCAGGGTACATCAATCTGGGCTGGAGGTTATTTTCTTTCAGGGCTTGGAATACTTTGCTCCAATCTCTTCTTGATCTGATGGTCTGTGTCAAGAAGTCAACCATGATTCTGATGGGCTTACCTTTATAGGTAATCTGTTTCTTTTTTCTGGTAGCTTTTAATGTTTTGTTTTTATATTGAATTTGTGGTATCTTGATTATTATATGTCTGGGTGTAGATCTGTTTTGGTTGTAGGTGGCTGGAGTTTGATAAATCTCACATAACTGAATGTCATTTTCTTTTCCCATCTTGGGGAGTTTTCCTTAATTATTTCCGTGAATAGTCTTTGTAATTTGCCTGTATGTATTCCTGCTTCTTCATTCACATTTCTTATTCTTAAATTGTAGATTCTCTTGTCATCTTCTAGCCTTTGTATTGTTACTGTCTGTTTCCTTTTTATTTTTAAGAGATCTTTCCTTTCATGATCACACACTGCCAACTTGTCTTCAAATTTTGATAGTCTATCCTTAGTCTCTTTTAAGGCATTTTGCCATCTTTCAGTGGAGTTTTTAATTTCCTGGTAGTCTCTTTGAATCTGCTTCATGTATTCTATATTTTCTTTATATTCTTTATCGAATGTTTCTCTTTTTTGTGTGTGTTCCTCCCTTCTTCCATCTGTATCTTCCAGAGAGATACTTCCTGAGAGCATTTCTTTTATTACTCTACTCATATCTTGCTTTACCTGATTTAATATTTCAGTTTTGAGCTCGTCTACAAGGTTGCGAAGATATCTCTTAATGTCCATTGAAACCATGTCTGATGTTATGTGTTTGCTGCCCTCAGACTCCCTTGTTTTTCCCTCTCCTGGATCAGTGCTCTCAGGGTTCTGGGCTGGGGGCCTCCTCCTGCCTCTCTCTCCTGTCGTGGCCCTGGCTTCCTCCACACAGGTTACAGTACAGGTCCCAGCCCCCTTCCCTGTTGGCCACGTTTCCTCTGAAGCATGCTGGCGAGTGACCTCCACCCTCTCCTGCCTGCTCTTGTCACTGAGGTGTAAACAGTAGCTGTGAATGCCTGCCTCTCCCCACCGGGCCAGCCAAACTTCAGAGGCCTTCACCCGGTTAGTGCATGCTAAGCGCAGGGAATTGATTTGGCTCATTGGGTCCCGGCCAGGGACGCGGCTCAGTCCAAGCAAATCTCATGAATCTGCTCTGAGGAGGAAGGAACCAACTGAAGTCACTGCCACTCCAGGAGTTCAGGCTCCTCTTGCCCGATTCCAACATGTCACCCATTTGGTCGCGCCCTTCCCCTGGGAGGGGGTCTCATTCCCAGCACTGACCGTGGATTAATGAAGGTCCCTTCACTGGCTCTGCTCTCCACTGGGCTCACCAATCCCCAACTTCAGTGCTGCTGCGCTTCCTGTGAGTGGTGGCGGGAACGAGTTTGAATGGCTCTGCCGGCTGGCGCGGATTCAGACTGTTGCAAACTTGGCAGGTCGCAGCGAACAAAAATGTTGTGTCCTGTAATTTTTAGCTGTTTCAGTTGTAGTACCAACGTTTTTGATGAGCTTTTTTACATTTTAATTTCTTCCTGTGTCAAGAGGATGCATCTCCCTCGGTCTGAGTCTCGCCAGGGTGTTTTTTTCTGCCACGAGTTGTTTCTCCCAGGAGGCTTTGTATTTTGTTGCTCACTGATCGGCCATCTTGACTTCTCCCTATTCTTAAGCTTTATGTGGATTAACTCTGAATATTCCTGCTATATAATTTCTATTGAAAATACAATATATGACCCAAATCCTTGGTAGAGAGATATAATTTGACACAGGAAAAGATAATCTTCCACAAGAAATCTCAGGGAAGTGAACAGTAGTCAAATCATTTTAGCCATTTTTGTGAATCATCATTTCACAGATATGATATATAGTAAAGAATGGTTTATTATATCTGGTTTGATGTGTAGACATATACACAAAGTGTTTTATTCTAAAAGATCTCCAAGAAAGACAGCAACCTGGATTTCTCATTTGAAGTCTTTAAAAGTATCAATAGTTTATAAACATTTTATAAAACTCTATATTCTGTGTCATTACCTATTGAATAGAGAGCACATGATTCACTTAGGTTATTTTTTAGAGTTTGAGTTAGTGGGCTTCATATGTAGTACCTATTCTTAAACTCATTTGACCTGGCTTTCTATTATTTATATACATTAAAACAGTTGGTTTTTGAAGAGTTAGTACTCAAGCAAATGACTTAGCAAGTAGCTGGTGTATAGTCAAAAATCTCTACCATTTTTATTATAAATGACAATCTGAGTTTATTTATCATCCAGAGGTTTTAAATTCAGGGCACCATTAACATTTTCTGTAAGGTATTGATAAATTTTGTATGTTGAATTCTGAGTTGTTCTGGCTTATTAATAAAGGCAATACATAATAAAACAGACCAGGCAGAGACTATAGCAAGTTTCCCCAATTTTCCTGTGAGGAGGAATTGCTATACCTCCTGAAAACTGGAATTAGAGAGTGAAACCTAAAAGAGTAACTAACAGATAGTTTTGGCATTATCAACTATAATGCTCAGCACACCACAAGAAGAACATTCCATGTTGGTTGGTAACCTTGACTCAGAACTACTGCTGCTGCTGGCTAAATCTGAGAAACTAACATGAATCTCTTTGCCTCTCAGTGCATTAGGCCATGGTTGATGCAACAAGGGACATGCCCAACCTGTAGACTCCATGTTTTGCTACCAGAAGAACTCCCTGGTCATACCAGCCAACAATTGCCCAAGGACTGACTCAAAGTGGACAACTCTACAAAAGAAGCTTAGTTTTCAGATCCCAGAATGTATTTTTGCCTTTTCTTATGAGCTAGTTGTGTAAGGAGTGTGAAGCAGTATGCCCTTCAGTATTGTGGTAAAGAAGCTGATTGCATCAAGTGGCAGCCAAAGAGGTCAAGGCAGAAGACAGGTCTTTGGGACTTATGTGAATTAAACTTGAAGGGGTTTAAGAAGGTGGAATTTTAATAATTGCAGTGTATTTGTTCTTAATGAGCTTTTTCCTCTGTAGATTTCTTATGATTTTTTTCTGTTCTTCCTCCTTATTCTACTCATCTTTTCCTTTCTCTCAGGTACACTATATTTTTAATTTTTTGAAATAAATATTTAGGAGAAAATCTGAAATAGTAGAGAAGTAGAAAAATTCCACATATTTTAATGTTGCTTTCAAGTTTTAAAACAAGTCATTAAAATATAATTGAATTACTTAAATTGTATTTCATCTTCTGTATTCCTTTCTGTCCTCTAAAATACGTACTTGTACAGAAATTAAGAGTTACTTGATGATGGAGACCACCTGGCGGTGTGTCAGAGCTGGCTTATAATAATGGCTCAGGAGGGATGGTTGGTTAAGGAAGTTTGCAAACCAGTTATCAAATTATTGGTGGCTTCAAATCTGCCATATGAGGAGTATTTATACCATATAAATTAGTAAGAGCAGTATGACTTATCTTTCCCTCAAAAGTTTGTTCTTAAACATCTTCTATCATACTACATTACATTTATGTTCCCAGTATCTTACATAGTAGGTGCAGAATACATACTCCCAGAATCAGAAATCAGGAGGTAGTAGAAGTGAGAGGCTTTATATATATTATTTGGTGAGGTAAATAGTTGAAATTGTATGTTCATTTGTAAACATGTTCTTTGGGCTTTAATCAGTTTGCATTTTGGAAGAGATTTTTTTCTGCTTTAAAAGTTTCTAATTTTACTTTCTTTTTCTTGCAAAGGAAAAATTGTATGTAATTTCTTCTTGTGACAAAGTTTATACACACTAGAGTTATGTATGTAAAGCCTGTCACTGAGAACTTTAATTTTTAGAGGTCAAAAAATTATTTTGGAAATAGTATTGTGTAAGTTCTCTGGAGTTGTATTAAAGTAATTCAGAGTACCTAGTGAAATAAATATTTTTCTGACTCAGTAAATGTTTTGCTTTTATATTTCAGTGTAATTGTATTTTGAAGTTACTTTAAGTCTCTATTTTAAAACTTTTATTTCTGTAGTTATTTACTAAAGGTTTTTTTCTAAAATGATAAGCTTTATAATATAAAAGTAAATATCCAAAAATATGGTAGTCACCTAGTATGTAAAATGCCAAGAATGTATCTGAATTCCAGACCTCATAACTTACAGGGTCTTCAATATGGTTACTGTGTCTAACACATTAAGGTCATAATCATGGAGCAGGTTACTTTGTAAAACTTAGTTATTGCTTACAACTCATTTCTTAGTTGATCTTTACAACAGCAGTTTCATTCTCATGTAGAAAGAATAAATGTCTCTTAATTCAGTGAGTATTTTAGCTGTGTATTTCATCTTCGATATACCAGAAACTACTTTAAATCTGTATTTCAAATGTCTACTTCTGTTTAATTGTGCTTAAATTTTTCTTCTGAGAAAGGAAAGTGTGAAAGACAGTATCAAGAAGAAGTGAGTCATGTAGCCATATTAAATACTAAGAATGTCCTGGAATCATAGAATGCCAAAGCTCATCCAGCCCCTTCATGATCTTCTAATCTGTTCTCTCATTTTCCAGGTATGTCTTGGCCTAAGTCATGTGGCTAGTTGGTGACTATGCCAAGTCCTAGTACTTGAGGACCCATATGCTCTGTCACGTGTCCTTGAAGTTTCTGTAAAGTGCTGACCTGCCAGTCTTAACTCCAAGGAACAGCAGTTTCATTCTCATGTGGAAAGAATAAATGTGTCTTAATTCAGTGAGTATTTTAGCTGTGTATTTCGTAACCCTCTTCCTTCCCCACTCCTCCTCCTTTTTTTTTTTTTTTTGTTGTTGTTTTTAGCAGATTCAGATTTAACAAGGTATCTTAATGCTCTTAAACAGAGTAACTATATGCCTCTCAGGTAAAATTTATGAGGTTGGTGTAGTTTGGGACTGGTTTTTAGCCAGATTAAAAATGACAAATGAATACCAGTTGGTTGTGAAGATGTGTTTTCTGATTTACTTGAGTAGGAAACTTTCAGTACCTGGTTGTGTACATTAGAAGTTGCTTCTCAGCAGAGCTAACAGGTTTTTTTCTTAAGTATAAGATCCTGGACCACTTTCATGATTACATGGTATGTTTATAAAAATGTGTGTTCCAGGAGGCCATATAGAAAGTTGCCTTTGGAGCCAGTGCCGTAGGTATTCTGATGAACATTAAAGGTTAGAAACCACTAGTTAAAATGGCTTTTTCAGATAGATCTAATTTTGGGTTTTTGAATTCCATATCTAGCATATTGTGTGATCATGAACAAATTATTTTAACTTTTCTTGGCCTATCCCCTTTCTGGAAAGTAGAGAAAACATGGTTTGCCTGGTGGCTACTGGAATAAACATTTATTATTCTTTCCCAGAGTAGCAAACATGGATAAGTCAGTACCAATACAGCACATTTATTTCCCAAAACACAGTGATAGAGCATTTGCCACTAGCATAAGGCTTGGGTGCAAACTCCCAGCTCTCAACCCTCCCCTCTCCTCTTCAAAAAATAAAAATAAATTTTCAGATTTCCCATTCATCATCCAATCTGTTTAAGTTTACTTCTTGTTGATAAAAATTCTTGAAAATATTTTTTATGTCCAGCTTCCCTTATTAAAATAAGAAAGAACAGAATATATAGCCATAGTCCTACCTCTGGTTTCACAAGGCCCTAGCGTTTTGGGCAGTAAGTTTATTTCAGAAGATGTCACACATACATTTGATCATAACCTATTTGGACTGCATAATCTTTAATCATGAGTATTGTTTGGCTAAACTGAACAACTCATAATGATCTCAAATACTGAAGGTTTTGAAGGTTTGTAGGAAAGATGTAGCTCTATTTGGGAGACAGAGATATTGAAGATGTGATTTACTCAGATCATGTCAATATTAAGTAGTGGTGATTCTAAACTAGAGTCCCGATGTTAAAAGTAGTATATTCTCTTCATACTGTCTTACTCTCTTTAAAAAAAAAAAAAAAAAAAGGATAAAACTGACTACTTGAAAATTCTTAAGTTGTTTCTTTGGGTAAAGACAAAAGCAAAACAAGATTCAAATACTTTTATAATGAAGAAATGTTGTAGCTAAAGCCACATTTATAGCATTCTTTTTTTGTTTGTTTGTTTGGTTTTTTGGGGGGCACCGGGGATTGAACTAAAGTCCTCACACTTGCCAAGCATACACTTACACCACTGATCTAAATCCCCAGCCCACTTTATAGCATTCTTACATCAAGATTTTTTTTGAATAGTTTCTTTTATTTTGATCTTGAAATACAAACATCTTTATTTTAAAGTGTTTGAATGACTGTGCTTGTTAGATTTGAATAATAGAAGCCAGTGAGGGAAAAAAAAGTAAGAACATGACAGGAAGGAAACAGAAGCACAACTAATGGTGGGAGTTAGGGGAGAATGACATTTATTTATCCACATGACAAATAAAAATGAATGATTTTTTTGGCAGAAATATTTCATTAAGGTAGGACTGTGCCTTTTTTACTCACTTATATTAGGTATAAATACCAGAAAATATTATTATTTTGCCTACTCTCATTTTTTTTTAATTTTAACATTTTTTTTATTTAAAGAAAAAATTTTGAAACAAAGAGGGTAGAAACAATACAAAATCTCAAAAACAAAACAAAACAAAAAAATAGTAACCAGTAAGAAATCACTAGTTGATAATTAGGCACATTCCTCTTAGATGCAGTTGTTCAAGTTACAAAAGTAAAACCCACAAAGTGGACATCCAAACAGTCAGACTGCAGTCAGTTTTGCTCATCCATCCAACTAAAACTTTACTAACATGGTTATTAATTCTACACACTCAAATATACATGAAGTTATATCCTTTAAAATATTCTTTTTTCCTTGTTTTTTCTTTACAATAACTATAATCCATTCTCGTAAACTACTTAGAATTTCTACACATGTATAAGTCTCTATACATATACCTAGCTTTTCTGTATTGGATGGAGAAACCAATCAAAACAAATCAGCAATACAAATTCTTAGAGAAACACAAAATGAAAAGAACATACAAAAACACAACACTAGGTGATCTACGGTAGTCACTATGATGTCTCTTGTTATTTTAAATAAAATTGTCTATATCATCAAATATAATATAAACTTAGCATTGCATTACACTATTAATAAAATCTAAACATTGGAGACATTATAGGACTTCAAAGGCAGTTAACAATCAAGCCAGAATGGGTATCCTATTGAGTCCTGTCATCTTCAGAGTAGTTGCCCCTACTCTCAGACTTGACACTCTCAAGCATACCAGATTCAAATAAAATCAGTCAAGATAAAACAGTGATATAACCAATCTTCTCTGTCTTATCTCTGCCATGCTATTTTTCTGTTGTTATTGGTTTACTTTTCTCCTTCATTCTACTGTCTGCCCCTTTCTTTGAGGCCTTTCTGCCATTATTCCTGGAACCCTGATGATTTTCTTCTCTCTCTCTAGAATGTCCTTCAGTATTCTTTGCAGGGTTGGATTGGTGGTCACAAACTCCCCCAGTTCCTCTTTGTTGTGGAAATATCTTGACTCTCCATTAATTTTGAGAGAC